>JAVXUP010000459.1:0-462330 GCA_033070095.1 Escallonia herrerae
TTAAAAATACTCACATTTTGAAAGAAAAAAAAGACTTTTAAGTTAACTCGAGGTTTCATACAAGTTAGTAAGCGGATCACATTTTCTTCCAAGAGATCCTATGTTGATTAGTCAAAACAAAAGAAAAAAAAAATATATATATATATATCTAAGCAACAAACTTCTTTTAAGCAATTATCAGTAAATCTTTAAAAAGTCAAGGCTGCACAAAAGTAACTCGAAAAGCCGTTACCGAAAGCATACTGATTTAAGAGAAGCTGACTTTCTTGTCAGTTCATTAGAAAGTGTTATTATGGCCTAACTTCCCCTCACAAATGCACCCTTTGAAGGAAAAGGAGAAGAGGAAAATAGTTGCTCTGAAGTTGTGGCTTGCAAGGAACAGGTGACTTGATTAGCTTTTTGCTTATTGAGCGCATTGCTTAAAGGTGTCATTCATGATCCCCAGAAAACACACCATCCCTTGGCGTAATGGGATCTATTTTAGCATTCATAACGGCTGCCTTTTAGGAAAAATGGCTACACGGAATTGCGCTGAAGAAGTATATAAACAGAGAACATTGTTCACAATGCCTCAACAAGAAGTTCTTGGTGGGTTCATTTGGTCTATCACAACTTCCCTAATGCCAGAAATGCCTAAACCAACTCCCCCAGTTCCTTTTAAGATTCAAAGTTTGATGACACTGATGTTTCGATACAGAATATGCCCCGAAAATCCGTCTCAGGGACATTCGCAAGGCAAGTATTCGACGTCACAAAATTTGGTTATGGTGGCTTCATGAACCAGGGGCTGCCCACGTTGTTCGCTGCCAATAGCAGAGTTCTCCATAGAAATCCTGAAACTCCCAAGTACGGAACTAATGTCCGCCTATATTCATCCTCAAGGACTTATATCCTGTAGAACTTTTTTATAATATGTGTGCATTACAGGGTAAAAGATGACAGGGCCAAGGCTCCAATACCTGTGCCAGCGCCTTCAAGTCCCAGCTTCTCTGCTTGGTAAGAACTTATGCAGAATATATGCAAAAGCATTCTGATTCTTTAGTTCTGGAATTAGCTAACAAGACATTATGCAACATCCAGGGCAAAATGGCTTTTGGGCTCTTTAGTATCGTTATTGCTACTTTACTGCAAGAAAAAATGGGACAATTTGCTGAAGTTAGAAGGTAATATGGTGTGCATACTACACTACAGCTTCTCTCTCTTCTATCTGTGTTCTGTTGTTACTGGGGCGTCCGACCTAGGTGATGCGGAGTCAAGAAAACCAACAAGACCTTGCCTACTAAGCCAAAGATATAATGCCATGTATGCACGCTGTCCCTCATTCCGCTTAGACATCTTAATCTGAATCACTCTGTTTAGAGTCCTAATTTCTGACATTAGAACTAACCCCAAGGTTTTAAGTTCTCCCTAGTGCCCCGGAAGTATTAGGTAGTGACTAGTGAAGCCCTCGCCCTTAACGTTTTTGAGAAAACTTTTCTGCGTGTTTTAGGTGGTGGGAATCCAACTCTGCCTAGACATCTGAATACTATTCTTTGCTGTCCGATGTAGGGATTATTATTGATTTTGTGAGCTTGTCAATTCTCTTACGTTCAGTTACATATCAAATGGTCAGGAAATTTGGAAAAGGTTGTTGAAGAGGTAGAAAATATCGCCGAGGTAGTAGAAAAGTCGCTACTACAACTGAGAAAATATCAGCAGAGGCAGCTGATAAGCTTCCAGACCATGGCAAACTTAAGGAAGCAGCAGAGGTTGTAGAACATGTCTCCAGTCTAACTGCTAAAGATGCTCGACAAACACAAAATTTTATCCACAAGGTAATGCTGTATATTCCACGTTGAGGAAATTCTTTGATGCAATTGGGAAATGAAAATTGTGCACATTTGCCCCGAGGTATGAGTCTAATTTGAGCAGCAGTTATATTTTGGATTCACAGATTGATGACTTGAAGACGGACTTTCAAGACTTGGAGACCATGGTTGAGCCTCTTCTTGATCGGGTTCTAGAAGAGAAAGATACTGGGAAGTAGCATTGAGGCATTTTCCTTATGTACTATTGTGCTTGTGAGGCCTTTGAAGGAAGAATTACAACTTGTTTATAGCATCAAGTAACGAGGAAAAATACTGACAGCCGCATTAGCTGCATTCGAATCCGGTGATGGTGTTAGATGAATTGGGGCGGGAATAAAGTACATATACCTAAACTAGGCAAGCCTATAGAGCTCGTTATTCTCCCAGAGCATATTAAGCAATCAAAGGCCAAAGCTTCTAGTTCTATGATGCTTACATGGAGCACAATCGATATCAATCATATGCTTTTGTCACAAGATTTAAGTTGATTGTGGGACAACCAAAAGGACCTGACTCGTGTTCCAAATTAATCATATTTACTCGAATTATTACTGAATTTTTTTGATTTCAAAAACAAGAGTTTAAATCCCTATACTACCATCCAAACACTGAATTCATAACTAAGTACTACATGATTGTTAATGTGCATGCAACTACAGGCAGCTTCCAGTAAAATTTAATTTTTGTTTTATTTGTTTATGAAATACTGCGTATTGCATTCCGATTCCATAGAGCTAAAGAGGAGAAGACATACAATCTTGCCTTTGAGGGAAAGTGGAAACAGAAGAACAAAACCACAATGAAGGTTCAAATGCAACCGGAAAATGCATGAAATCCTCCACTTCAACCCTCCTACACCTACGCAACTGCAACATGTCATTCACCTACCAGCTCGTTCCAACAAATATTGAGCCTTTGATTCTCTACTACACTGCAGCCTTCACTAACAACGCTAAAACTGATAGTATGTTTTAAGTTGTAATAGTCCGAGTTACTGTAATGATCAAGGTGTCGAATTTGTGGTAGCAATAAGGATATTCTGCTCAATAATCGGCCTAAGGGAAGGAGAGCAGCTAAATCAGCTCATTCCACGTGGAACCGGTGCCACGAGTGAAATGAGTTATTCATTGCTAGCCATTCAACGTGTGATTCATTGCTAACTGTTTAACTCAGCCTCTTTCTTCCCAGGAACAGCTTCAGACGGGCTTGCTAATAATCGTACCACAGGGACCATGTCATGAGGAAGTTTCCAATTGACGAGAATGCTGTATCGACTGTAAGAGACACATAAAATGGCCTAAGAGTACGTTAATACCACTTATAACTGAGCACCCTCATCAGTGCAATTGGTGAATTGGGTCATAAAGAATGCTCCAACAACTACCCATCTACCGCAACAAATTTTTGAAAACGTTTGGGGTCTAGCAACTACATAATGCGGGGCAGGCTAAGGGGAGAACACAGAACTTCAGCGCTTAGTGGATCTCTTAGGTGGTTCTATAATAAATTATGTCAAGGTTGTGGAAACATATGCTGTCAAGCAGAGATGATAGGGCTTGAGAACAAGAATCTATCCAAATATGAGCTGAATTACTGCTTGACTTTATGGCGATGATTTTGGTTGGGGACTTTTAATTTTGAGACGAAGGGCACTATTTCACACGTTTTAAATCCACACTTGTCCAACACTTGGGCTTCGTTTGACAAATTTTTTTTTTTGATTTTCAGTTTTTAAAGAGCAGTTTTTTAAAGAGCAGCTTAAATTTTTTTTTTTATAAAAACAAGTGGGTGTTTGATAACCCCTTTTTTTTTAGGTTTTTTTTTTGGTGTTTGGTAACCCTTTTTATTTTGACTTTTTTTTTTTTGTGGTTTGCGGTGGCTGTGGTGGGGCGTAGCGGTGGTCGACGGTGGTGGTGGTGGTGGCCGACGGCCGGAGGTGGCTGCCGGCAGTCACCGGCGGTGGTGGCCGGCGGCCGGAGGTAGCTGCCGGCCGTCGGCGGTGGTCGCCGGCGGCAGGTGGTTGCCGGCAGTCTCCGGCGGTGGTCGCCGGCGGCCGGAGGTGGCTGCCGGCAGTCTCCGGCGGTGGCTGCCTGCGGCCGGAGGTGGCTGCCGGTGGTGCCGGCGGCCGGAGGTGGTTGTCGGCAGTCTCCGGCGGTGGTCGCCTGAGGTGGCTGCCGGCGGTGGGAGGGTGGTGGTGGTGAAAAAAAAAACCAAAAGTGAAAAAAAAAAACCAGTTTTTGGAGTTTTTTTTTTTACTCTGCAGTTTAAAAACTGGTTTTTTAAATTGAAAAAAAAAGGTTACCAAACGCTCTTTTTTTCAGTTTTTAAAACTGAAAAAAAAAAGGGAAAAAATTTTTCAAATGGGGCCTTGATCTTTAACTGATGTTGTGTATCTAGTATTAATTGTATTTTATATGCTGAGTTGGGAGCGGACCCAGGAAGTGAAATCGGGAGGACAAAAAAGTCATTGAAAAAAAAATTTCGACGTCTAACATAAAAAGATTCAGACGATTCAAGTTCAGAAAAAAAAATTGACATAAAAATTTGACGGCTAACATAAAAGAATTTGGAAGTGTATGATTAACGTGACTGTTTATTCAATTATATGAGAGCGATAGTGGAGTACTAAATTTCAGCTAAAAAAGAACGAACTTTGATCTATTTTTTTTCCTTTGTAATCTAGAGATTTTTAAATCTGAAATTTGAAATAATGAAGATGGAGTAAGGAAACACAAAGACTATGACAGCCGGTGGTACAAAAATAAAATACACATCAATAAAAAAAAAACCCTAATGCATTAATTTACAATATAATATCGTTTTTGGTAAATATTTTATACTGTATTAAATAAATAAATAAATAATTCTCGTATTTGGGGATGACTGTGGTCCTTCCGGTCAAGCTTGTAGTCTGCTAATGTGCTGCGTGCATGTATATATTTGGTCGAGAGTAAGCCACGCTTTATCCGAAACAACTTTTGCAACCAATATATGGTAGAAGTTATATCACTGCATAACCAAAGTTTGAGGACGACTTTGCACATTAGAGCTTTATTTGTAGGAAGAAACTGCAAAGGGGAACTAAGCAACACCTGTTGATGAAAATGGGTCAGTTACAAGACTGGAAGAGAGATTCAAGAACATTGAGAATTAAGGTATTGACATGCGAGCCCCACCAAAGCCACTCCAGTCGTCATATGTTCTGCGAAAAGTCCGTGTGTTTGCCTACAATTATTCATACCATTAGTAAACATCATACAGCACGCACATGGACTTCAATATCCCTTCCCCAGAATTGATATGAAAGTCAATGCCCCTCTGGACCGCTTCGTTTTTGCCTTTCTTGTTCTATGCTCTTGTGGTTGTATCATTAGAGGGGTCTTTTTCAATATCGTCAATGCAGATTACGATTCAAGCGAAACCAGATTAGAGAAGTCTTATTTTAAGTATTAGGTTCAAGATAAGCCACGCACCAAAGAGCTTTAGCAACCAAATCCCAGAAGTTCTATCATTACCTCGCCGAGATCTAGGGAGATGGACATCAAAAGTTTTGTTCCAAGGAAGATAGAATTGTGACCGTGGAACAAACCAAAAGCTGTTGAAAAGGGATGAATATACATGTGCAAGGAGAATAGAAAAATTAGGGAAAAGAAGTTCAAGAGAGATCATTAAGGATGAAGATTTAGGGCATTGACACACAAAAAGCCATTTGATGAACTCAAATTATGCTTTTCCCTGCTGTTGTGGTTATTGTAACAGAGGGAGTCTTTTTCAACATTATTTAAGTGGCGGGTATAATGCTCCAAGAAACCAGTCAGTTATCAGAGATTGATTAAGCCACCTACGTTGTGTGCATCCACGGCCACCAGTTTGTATACCGATCTAAACCGCCACAGCTTTTCTTTGGACCATGTAATAGCGTGGGTCTCTATCTTATTCCTCAATAAACGTGAATAGATGTTGATGTCTAAGCAACTTTGAAATGGACGGCCATTTATACGAGGTCCAATCCTTCGTTTGTTTTGTTGGGTTGTGGTCACACAAACCCTTCTTTTGTTTCGTCAGTGCATTAGTTTTCTTTTTTTCTCTAAATAATACATTTGTAATACTTAACTACCTATATTTACTTCATTTTAAAACTTATTTATCTGTAGACATGGTAAAAAAAAGACCTGGACCTACGGGTTGATCCTTACTCGGCCAAAGAACCTGGGTACGGGTCCTTATTTTGAAGACCCACAGAATCAGACCTGTACTAGAATCTAACCATAATTTTCAGATCGGTCCGGGTTGGATACGATTTACCCGCACTACCCATTTTTTTTAACTATATAATGAAGTGCTAGGGTTTCTTTCACTCATTCTTCTCTCCTATTTTCTCTTGCGCCGCTCTTCCCTCGCTCTATGAACTCTCTCTCTCACGATGCCGCTCTCTCTTAGCCACCAGTCAGATCCATCGACAACTAAAGCTACTCCACATCAACTCTACAACGTCCATTGTTCGAATCCCCCGCCAACGTCGTCTCCGATCAAATCTGCCATCGCTTTGCCGGCCACCGCCGTCTCCGATCAGAGCCGTCGTCGCTCCGCTACCACTTCCATTTTCGATTAGATCCGCCATCACTGCGCTGCCACCGTCTCTGATCAAATCTGCCTCCACTCCGCTGCCACCGTTTCCGATCGATCTATTTATATTATTTGTGTTTGTATTTTGTATGTATTTAAGTTTTTTATTACTTCAGAAGCAAGAATTAATTTGTAGGTAATTTTCTGGTATTTTTGTTGAGAAAAGCTTATTGAATTGTTTTGTCCGGAGATAGGAATGATTGTGTTGGAATTGAGAATCTGAGATCATCACTTCCCAGTAAAAATTAAACTAGAAAGTGATTGTAGTCTACTACCAAAAGGAAAATTACTGAAAAATTGTCTACTATTAACTGATTACATTAAGCAGTTAAAAAAAAGGCCTAATATAAATAAAAAGTGTGTTAAAATCTGTTTGTTAAAAAAATATATATGTACCCGCGGTTAATACCCTACCCGTAAGGGTAGGGTACGGATCCCGAAAAACCCTACTAAAAAAGCTCAGGTAAAAATTACCCGACCCGTTTTCACCCAGACCCGATCGGGTTTTACCCGTACTCGACGGGTATACCCGCTTGCCAGGTCTAATTTATCAGCATACCGCACTTTTAGAAGTCGCGACTAGGAATGGCATTGGGGCGGGGCGGGGCGGGGCGGGTCGGGTGCGGATCAAATTCGAACCCGCCCCGATTATCCTTATGCATCGTCTCGCCCTGCTCCGCCCCGCCATCAGATCAACAGATAGGAATACTATGCCCGCCCCGACAGACTTTAATAAAACCCGCCCCGCCCCGCCCCGCCCCGCCCCGCCCCTATTTTTCAAATCTTATGTATTTTTCATATCTGCATGTGTATTGCAAATAGTAAACCTAATTATAGAACTAATCTGGACAACAACAAATAAAATAGGACAAAAATTAAGTAAATCTCCAAATATTCCAAAAGATGAAATAATTGGTTACATTTTCAGTAATTACAATACACATTATAAATTTGATTACAGAACTAATCTATATTACAACAAATAAAGTTGAAACTATATAATCGATCAAATGCATCAAATTGTAGATTTCATGGGACTCGTACAAGTAGCGTGAGACTCAACCGCTGCAAAATCAGCAGCAGCATCAATTAAATCAGAGGGGATCAAACTCTACCGTCTTTGTTCCGACTGTATTCGTCCAACTACTAGAGAAGAAGGGCGATGCGACAGAGGTGGTTTGTGGAGGGTGCCGTTGGTTTGTGGCTGTTAGGGGGTGACGACGTGACGTTGAGGATAGCGTTTGGTGGTGAGGAGGAGGTGTTTGTGGCCGTGGGAGGTGACGGTGTGGGGGAGAGAAGAGGTGAGGGGCGGCGCGGTGCGGCTGAAGAGTTACGAAAAAGAGAGAGAGGCTAGAGTTTTAGAGAAGAGAGAGAAGAAAAGGAGGGTAGGGTCGGGTTTCTATCTAAGTTGTCCTATTTATGCTACCAGATGGATGGCTAGAATTGCATATCATTTAGGGTTAGGATTTACATTAAACCGGGCCCGGTACGGGTTGGATATCAGGGCGGGTGGGAGAATACCAAATCCGACCTGTACCCACTGCAGGTTACTAATTTAAATACCATACCTGCCCCATAACCCTGTCAAATAAAAAAAAAACCGCTCCTAACGGATCGGAACGGGTCGGATATCCACCGGATCGGATTTAAATTGACATTCCTAGTCGCGACCTAGAACCACGACTTTAGGGAAAGAAAAAAAAAGCAGTTCCAACTATCATTTTCAATATATACATATATATGTATATGTATATGTATATTTATCATTTTATTTGTCTAATTTAAACAATATTGAAAGAACATTTGGAAAGAAAAAGATATTAAGGTTGGCAAATATAATCGCATTCGAAAATCACGTTTTCAAAATAAATCGTGGTTTGTAACAACCTTTTGAAACTAAGGTTGAATAATAGAAATCGCCTTTAAGAATCACGTTTTCAATAGAAATCGTTGTTTCTAAAAGCATTTTCTATTGAAATAGTGTTTCGAACTACGATTGATGTTGAAATGAAAACCAATGTTGAATACCCACTAATGATGTTAAAAGAGGACAGAAGAAAAAAGAAAGAAGGAAGAGAAAGAAAGAAAGAAAGAAAGGAGAAAGAAGAAAACTCACATCGTGCAACTGCTGGTGTAGCCCAGCCGTGAGCAAGGGCAGAGGAAAAGAAAGAAGAAAAAAGGAAGGAGAAAGTATAAAAGAGGGAAAAAGTAAAATGGGTTCAGAATGCACATTCCCTAACGCGCGCCATTTCTTTTTTTTTCTACAGTTTTTCTTAAATTTTGAGAAATTACATAGAAAATGAAAAAAGAAATGAAAACGTGGTTCTCAAACCACGTTTTATTTTTTAAAGTCGTGATTTTAAATCGCGATTTTCAAAAGTGTGGTATGCGAGTAAATAAGTTTAAAAATGGAGTAGATAGATAATTAAATACTAAAATAGTATTATTTAGGAAAAAAACTCGCAAAATGCCGATAATTAAGTACTAAAATAGTGTGTCCATCGGAAGAGCTGTTAAAATGAATTGTCATAAACTCGTGAATAGGATTTTATAGGCAATTCCTGGCACATATCAAGTGCGTCATCATAATTGTTACACTGTGTTCCACTCTCTATAAAGCTAGATAATGGAAAGGCATACAAACACAGAATGGTTGAACAACTCTTCAGCACAACACAATGAAGGTGCAAATACTGTCCAAAAAATTTGTTAAACCCTCCACTCCAACCCCTTCCAGCCTCCGAAACTACAAAATATCATTCACGGATGAGCTCGCTCCAACAATAAACGTGCCTCTCATTCTCTACTACCCTGCATCCAATGGCAACACTGCCATAGCTAGTCTTGTCTCGGATTCAAACCAGTATGAAAAATCACTAGAACATATTTTGACCCAATTTTACCCGCTAGCTGGAAGATACATCAAACAAAGTCGTTTGATAGATTGCAATGACCAAGGTGTCGAGTATGTGGTAGCCAAAGTGAATGTCCAGCTCCATGACCTTCTTGGCCAAGGTGTAGAAGCGGAGGAGCTAAATCAGCTCATTCCATGTGAAATTGGCGCGGCAGATGAAGTATCTGATCCATTGCTAGCTATTCAAGTCAACATATTTGAATGCGGTGGGCTAACTATTGGTGGGTGCTGTTCACATAGGATTGGGGATGGATCCACCATCGCCTCGTTCATTTATGGATGGGCCATTGCAAGCCAAGGAAAGAGCACTGATGGAATTTGTCCAAGTTTTGATGCAGCCTCGTTCTTCCTAGGAAGGGGTTTAGATAAACTTGCTTTGAATTTACCAAGGTCCGTGAAGGATGCAGAGTTCAAGAGCATGACGAAAATGTTTGCCTTCAACAAAAAGGCTATATCCACCCTAAGAGCCATGTATCACGGCCCTAGAGCTTCGTCGTTGCAGCTGGTAAATGCGATCTTATGGAAGGCTCTAATTGGCATGGATCGTGCAAAACATGGGCGTTCAAGGGCGTCCTTTCTTATCCAGCCCGTCAATCTGAGGGGGAAAACAAATCCCCCACTACCGCGACAAACTTTTGGAAATCTTTGGGGTCTAGCAACCACCCAAGTAAAGTCGGGCGAGAAAATGGCGTTTCAAGATTTTGTGGACCTTCTTAGTGGTTCAATTAGGAAATATGTCAAGGATTGTGGAAATGTACTGTCAAACGACGGTTATCAGGTAATTGTTAATCCTTTCATGGAGTCAAATAAGACTATCTCCGACCCTGAGGTGAATTTCTGCTTATTTACTAGCTGGTGTAAGTTCCCATTTTATGAAGCTGATTTCGGCTTGGGAAAGCCGATTTGGGCGAGTGTGGTGAACATGCCTCTCAAAAATGTTGTCATCTTGATGGATGATAAGAAGGGTGAGGGGATTGAAGCGTGGGTGCATTTGGATGCGGCAGACATGCCTATATTTGAGCACGATAGTGATATCACAGCCTTTGCAACTCACTCAGTCCAGCGGCATGAACTGGAGAAGAAGTCTGCTTTACCATCATCATTCCCTAGTATTGAAGTTGAACCTGTGGTGACTTGTGAGTAGTGTGTGTTTGTTTGTTCTAGTAAGAAATTAGGGTCACTGTCTCAAGTACAGTGGATCCTTTTGTGAGAACTAAGCTTTAGTACATAATAATAACTTGCTTGACTATAGAAAACTGTGAAGACAAAGGGGCCCTTTGACCTGCCTTTCTTTTGCTCTTTTTTGACCCTCTTCTCTTTTTTTTTCAAAAGCCCATAAAAGTGGGATGTTTGGTTGACTTCTGTTTTTAAAAAAAGCCCAAGAGATTAAAAAGAGCTGGCCATTTTTAAAAAGAGCTCAAAGCTCTTTTCTTCTTCTCTTTTCACGCGGAGTCTTCATGCACATTAATGAGGTCCCCCATTTGAGCCTCACTAGCAACAAAAATGCAATTTTTCGAGCTGGGTATAAAACCCACTTTTATGGACTTCTTTCATCTCTCTTTCTTCTCTCTATCTCCCCCTCCGTCCGAAAGCCCTACCACCGGCTTGACATCAAACATGGTCGGCGATCGAGGGCAAGCTGGGTTCAACAGATCCCCAATCACGTCATCATCGGCTTGTTTCTCTAGGGTTTTTGGGGTTGGTGGGTTTTAGGTGAGGGTGTGGCGTTCGAGGGCGAGCTGGGTTTCGTCGGTGACGGCAGCGGAGAGGGGCTGACGGAGCTTCTCGAGCTCGTCGATGGCGGATTCTTTTCGATAATACACATAGCATTCACGCAGACTTGCTCAGGAGTGGGAACTGAAAATATATGAGACGCTCGAGATCGGATTCTTTCCGATAATACACAGCATTCACGCAGACTTCAATGAAATCTGAAAGGAGTTGACTGTTGACCGGTCATGGGTCACCGGTGAAGTCCAGTGTCCTCATCGTCGTCGCCAGCAGAGGATGTTGGCCAGTGGAGTCGTTGTCGCCGGTCACTCGCCCGCCTTGCCATCGCTGGTCTTTTGTCAGATCTGGAACAAGAAGGTCGGTCGACGGTCTTCTCCAATCTCTTGGCTGTATTGAAGTAAATGAGAGAGAGATTGAGATGAGGCCAGAGAGAGAGCTCTGCTTTTGGGTGGCCGTCCGTTGTTGCCTGTCCCCATCGTCGTCGATGAGTGGTGTCAGGCCGTTTGGGTGAGAGTGAGAGAGTAGCGTAGTGGGAGAGAGAGGAGATGGAAATTGGACACAGAGAAACAGGGCAGGGATAAAAAATTGGACACAGTCAAACGCTTGCTATTTTCTGTTTTTTGAAAAAATAAACTCTGTCAAACAGCCACCAGTTTTTTAAACCGTTAAAAAAAAAAACCAAAGCTCTTCTCTTTTTTTTTAGAAAAAAAACTAAAAACTGAAAGTTATACCAAACAGACCCAAAGACTTGGGTTACAAGTTCCGTGCTACAACCGTTAAGTGTTAAAACTTGGGTTACATATGATTGGCCGCTTGGGTTACGGGTTTCGTGCTACAACCATAAGTGTTAAAAACTTTTAGTATTCTTTGCGGCACAAATTTCATATGTGAAAAGCAAAAACTGGAGAAGTACATCCCTGTTATAAATTCACCAATTCTTACCTTTGGCAGTCTATGCATCACCATCGAAAAAAAATCATTAAGCTTCTTGAAGTCAACAAATACTCCTCAATTGCTAAACCGCGAAAAAGATTTGCTCTAATTTTGCATATGTTGAAAGATGAACTTGGTTTATTTCATGCTATTGGTGTGGTGCGTTAGTGGTTTGTGTTAGTGAGCGAAATAATTTTTTGTTAGTGGAGTGTCAGGCATGCTTAGTGCAAGTAATAGGCTAATATATTATCGAAGTCATGAGTTAGTGATAGTTTAATTGCACGTTTAGAAGTTACTTAGAAGCATTATAAGAAAGATGTTTGATGTAAAAAGGGTATGGTGTAAGCCGAAGAGAAGATTTTAGTTTGATCGTGTTTTCTTTTCAAGATCTTTTCATGTCCTCTTCCTATTGCCAATGTGTAAGTTTGGATTACCATTTGTCTCAAAGAGCACATACAACCATCATTTATACCGACTACAATGGGATCAACGATTGTATCTAAAATGTGCACTTGTCCCTCAAAATGATGACTTCTTGAGGGTTTCTAAGCACTGACGGTGTTATATGCGAAATGATGACTTTTTGAGCCGTGAGTGCATATGATTTCACTGACGAAATCGCATTAAACAAAAGAGAAAATACAAGGTGAAAACTAATCGAGGTGCTAGCCTTGTGGCAAGGTTAGAGAGGAAGTGTCCATGTCTATTGGGTTTCCAAAGAGCGCATCACCAATGCAGGAGGGCAATGGAAATTCCTAGTATGATCGGTAATATGGTCATTGGCAATGATATGACTTGATACATTGACAAGAGGGCAAAAATTCTGGACTTCAAGTTATGGGAGGCTAAACGAAAGTCGACCATAAGCCTGTAAGTCATCTACTTTGACAATAGGGACTGATCAGAATTGCTAATTATCAAAACCCCTAATGTAAATATGTAAAACTAGGGTTTTCATGCTTGATTAACGTACAAGGCATAGATTGAGAAACACAAGTCGATAAGAAAAAATTGAAAATAGACAGGGCACATAAACCCTTATTAGCTACTAAACAGTAAACAGTATACTATATACTCCTACTCGACTAGAAAACCCACATAAATAAAGCCCCTGCTCTAATGTCAGTTTCCTAAATGAAACTTTGGATCAGTCTACGCAATCAGAGCAATGGCGGCGGCGGCAAAGAGACCGCCAACCGCTGCCAATCCTATCGAGACTTTGTTGAGTGCGGTGATGTTGAAGGCCCAGACAGGTCAAAGGGCGCAATCGAGATCGACGGTGACTTCGGAGCTGCTGTCGGCAGAAACAGCGGGGAGAAGTTAGCTTATTTTAAATTTTAGATTGTGAAAGACCAAATATGTCCTCATATGTAGTTATTTATTATTAAATATTTTATTTTTATTCCTTTTTAAGAGTTTCTGAGGATGCCAAGTTTTATAGTTTCATATAAGTAATTATGTAACACTAAAAAAGATGTTACACAAACGAACAAATTTTGGTTCCTACCCGAGTTGTAGAAATTTTCGTTCAACTTCGAATGTAGTGACAATTAATAGTTGCTAAATGTTATTAGTGACTGTTCTGCCAACACTTTCAATGACAATTCTTAGATTTTTTTTTATTAGCACACTAAATAGAAGTCACTATAAACATTTAGCAGCCATTAATTGCCATTATATGGGAGTAAGATGATGATTCCTTCAACTTGAATAGCAGTCAATTTTCTTACACGAAAAATGTCTATTCCCTTTATATATAGGGAGCTGATCCGTTGATAGCGCTAGCAAAATGGGATATTTTGCTAGCGCGATCTGACCGTCCATCCTGAAAGATGGACGGTCCAGATCGCGCCTTTTTCCAAAACTGACCCCCGTCCGCCATACAGTCTCGCGGACGGGATTTTACCTTTTTGCCCTCCTCCCATGTCCGCGAGACTGTCTCGCGGACGCCTTTCTGTTCCTGACATGTGTCAGGAAAAAGGCGTCCGCGAGACTGTATGGCGGACGATCTCTAGGCTGACACATGTCAGGACCTGTCCGCTCGGTCGCCTATAAAGTCTCGGGCAGAGCCCCGAGAACTGTCCCGTCGGTTGCCTAGAAAGTCTCCCTAATTCTCGGCTCTTTCAGCAAAATTTTTGCGGGCTTTAGATTCACTTGCTTCCATTTTCAGCACCCTTCAAGCTTCGAGTAACACTTGGTTCAAGCATCACTCAAGCAAGGTAAAGTTTGTGATCTTGCTACCGTTTATCTTAGTAATTTTAATTTGTTATGTTCAGTAAATATATAATTAGCAAAATGGAGACACTTTTGAGATTATGTATATGGTATCCTAAATCGGTCTAATCGTCAAGATAATTTTGAGATAATAAGCGTATTCTATTTCTACATAGGTCTTTTTCACAATGTCTGATTTCGTGTCGAGCTCCAGCACCCCCGTAGATGCTAGTGATCCGTATCTAGGACGAACCTTTCAAACGTTGGAAGAAGCTGGAGAATGTTTTCGAGCTTATTCATTGAGGGTTGGTTTTGGCATTAGAATAAAAACTACAAGAACAAGCAGCGTATCGAAAAGGATATGCTCTCGCTTATACGAGTGTCATAGGGGCAGAAACCCAGTGCAAAATGAGACACGCGTAGGCAACGATGACAGTGATGATGACGAAATAGGGTATGCGCGGAGAAGACGGGATTGCTTTGCGCGCACGAATTGCCAGGTCAAGATGTTCGTAAGCTATAAAGCCAAACAAGATCATTGGCTTATTACCAGCCTGGAACTGGCACACAATCACCCGTTAGTAACCCCTTCTAAGGTGAGTCAGATGCATCAACACAAGAAGATGGGTAAGGTCGCGAGGAGCCTAATTCACACAATGAGCGATGCGCGGCTAGGACCTACCGACATGATTAATGTTCTTGCTGAACAGGCTGGGGGAATTCAAAATTTAAACTTTAACACGACAGACGTTCGTAACGCGGTCCGAACCCATAGACGAGCCGCGTATGACCTCAATGATGCGCAAGCGACAATGAGCCTATTGAAACGGATGCAGATGGAGGACCCGCAGTTTACCTTCGACTATAAACTTGACGACGAGCATCGAGTTAGCACAATTTTTTGGGTCGACGGTCGTTCGAGGCTAGCTTATAAGCATTTTGGGGATGTCGTGACTTTCGACACCACATACCGTACCAACAAGTACTCGATGCCGTTCGCTCCTTTCACGGGCGTCAATCATCATTATCACTCCATCCTGTTCGGGTTCGCCTTGTTAAGGGACGAGAGCGAGAGTTCTTTTGAATGGTTGTTTAGGGTGTGGCTGGAAGCAATGAACTTCAAAGCACCAACTGTTATCATCACCGATCAAGATTTGGCAATGAAGAAGGCTATTGCTACCGTCTTCCCAGATACTCGACACAACTTGTGCACTTGGCACATAAGCAACAAATACCCGGAACGTCTGCATCACATGTACGCAAAGTATCCAGACTTTAAACAGGATTTTGACAAATGCGTCCTCAAGTCATTAACGATTGAGGAATTCGAGGAGAGGTGGGAAAAGCTTGTTCGGGATTACTCATTGCAAGACAACGAGTGGCTCCAGCACTTGTACGGGCTCAAAGAGCAATGGATTGGTGTTTACACGAGAAGTCATTTTTCTGCGGGCATGAAAACGACGGGCAGGAGTGAATCTATGAATGCCACGTTCGATAGTTATGTGGGTACAGCTACCAATTTGAAGAGTTTCGTCACATCTGCACAAAAAGCGGTTGCGTCGTTGTTCGTGAAAGAAAGGGCTGCAGACTTTGCAACCACGTACAAGCAAAGGAGAAGGTTGCTTGAGACCCCGCTGGAGCTGAACGGTGCCAAAGTCTATACGAAGGAGATCTTCCTGCTATACCAAGTAGAGCTGCAAAAATCGGGCCGATACAGTATATACAAGGTGGCAGAAAAGTCGTCGCGTGAGTACAAGGTTTATTCGCTCGTGAATGACCTCGTCCCTGAGAAGCTGCGCAGAATTTATACGGTGACCCACGACACATTGACGGACTCGGTGACATGTGTTTGCAAGAAGTTTGAGTTCCATGGCATCCTGTGTAGACACATTCTGCGGTTTTTCACACAGAAGAATATCAGGACAATCCCCGATAAATACGTCCTGCCACGGTGGACGAAAGGTGCAAACAGGTTGCACGGTACCATTTCCTTTCCGGAGCACCCGTATACTGACTTTGAAGAATCAGAGACGTTGCGGTATAATCATCTGGTGACGATGTTCACCCGTTTGTCCGTAAAGGGTGCTGCTACAATGGTCGGATATAAACATCTCCTCGAGGTAGCTCAGCAGCAAGAGCCCATCGTCGACCAATTGGAAGCAGCTTCAGTCAGCAATGCGGTTGACACCGAGCCTACGACGGGATCAGAAGATGACGAGCCGGGGGAGGGAGACGACAATGATATCCGGCCTTCGGATCCAATTATATCGCAAACGAAAGGCCGCAAGAGATCTACGCGGATGAAAAGCTCTATTGAGACGGCAACTCAACCAAAAAAGCTGAGAAGGTGTGCATTGTGCAACAAAATGACCGACCACGACAAGCGGAACCATTACAAGGCACTGGGGATAAGTCCAGTGCCTTTGCAAGACGGGGAAGAAGATGATGCCGAGGATGAGGACGAACAAGCTGCAGTGGAACTTTAGTGTACTGAATATTTTGTAATAATCTTTTATGAGCCATCAAAAGTGTCGGACATTTTGTAATAATATTTTAGTAATGACTCGTTTGTAATAACCTTTACAATCATTTTTTTATATGTGATTTCTTACACTGTCCGCTACACTGCGCAGCACAACATTAGAAACCTAAGGTATTAAAGAATACCCCTCCAACACTTAGTTTTTTTTTTGTTTTGGTTGTCTTCTCTACGTCCGCTATACTATGTAGCGGACGTCCCCGCAGAATACCCTCTCCAACACTTAGTTTTTTTTGGTTGTTTTCTCTACGTCCGCTATACTATGTAGCGGACGTAGAGAAAACCCACCTAACACTTAGTTTTTTTTTGTTTTGGTTGACTTCTCTACGTCCGCTATACTATGTAGCGGACGTCCCCGCAGAATACCCCCTCTACAACACTTAGTTTTTTCTTTTGGTTGTTTTCTCTGCGTCCGCTATACTATGTAGCGGACGGCCCCGCAGAATACCCCCCTCTCCAACACTTAGTTTTTTTTTGTTTTGGTTGATTCTCTACGTCCGCTATACTATGTAGCGGACGGCCCCCGAATACCCACCTCTCCAACACTTAGTTTTTTCTTTTGGTTGTTTTCTCTACGTCCGCTATACTATGTAGCGGACGGACCCGCAGAATACCCTCTCCAACACTTAGTTTTTTTTTGGTTGTTTTCTCTACGTCCGCTATACTATGTAGCGGACGGCCCCGCAGAATACCCACCTCTCCAACACTTAGTTTTTTCTTTTGGTTGTTTTCTCTACGTCCGCTATACTATGTAGCGGACGGCCCCGCAGAATACCCTCTCCAACACTTAATTTTTTTTGGTTGTTTTCTCTGCGTCCGCTATACTATGTAGCGGACGGACCCGCAGAATACCCTTCCAACACTTAGTTTTTTTTTGGTTGTTTTCTCTACGTCCGCTATACTATGTAGCGGACGGCCCCGCAGAATACCCACCTCTCCAACACTTAGTTTTTTTTTTGGTTCTCTACGTCCGCTATACTATGTAGCGGACGGCCCTGCAGAATACCCACCTCTCCAACACTTGAGTTTTTTTTTTTTGGTTCTCTACGTCCGCTATACTATGTAGCGGAGGGCCGGCAGAAACACTGATTATCGAACACTTGGTTATTTTTTGAACACTTGCCCTGCAGATAGACAGATATCCAACACTTGGTTTCCCACCGTTAAATCATATCGGTCAATAAAATCAATCGCATTCAATAAATTTTTTTTAAAAAAGTGTTGTAACGTTACAATGTGAATTGGGGAACATCATCTCTCGCGGGAATGATGTTCCTTACACGGATTTACAATAAACCTAATAGCTCTAGGCCGGCCATTCATAATTTGCCAAGCAATCCTATACCTAAAGTCTTGTATGCATTCTTCGCTCCAGACAGTCTTCTTGAGGCTCTCAGACCGGCAAATGTAATCCATGTACATGCAGAGGAAGACGCCGCAGTCCGAGGAATTATGTTGCTTGGGCCTACTCCTCTTCAATCGGAAAATGAGGACCGGCCTGCGCGATACCTTCTCCCGACGCCTACCATTGACCAGGGCAGCAAAAAGATTCTGCGAGAACCATAATAAGCATTAAACATAGCTAGCAAAATAAGATTAATCAGTTTTATAATATGCAAGTTACAACAAGAAGGAAACAGGATCTTACCATGGCATCCAACTGGCCTATGCCTCGGTACATATCAATCACAGGCATCACGTCGGTATCATCGTAGAGACTGTCGACGACTGAAACCGTGCTCTGTAATGGTTCGTAGCAAACCAAGTACCAGTGGGCATTCCCTAAAAAGGGGATTAGAAACACGTCGGCAACACTTGCGCTCACTGGACTATCCCTAGCAAGATATGCTTGTAGGTTAGGGGACGGTTTCCACTGGGCCATGGTTCTCCCCTTCCTTGCATTGCCCCAGTCGTGCCACTCTTGTACTAGGAGCTGATGAAAAAAAGCATCCAAGATAAACACGCGCGGACCGATGTTTGGATGCTCCCGACACCTTCGCCTCAGAATTTGCACGTAGTGCGAGATGACACCGCTGTCTAACCAAGCTCCCGGCGCCAGCGAGGCGATCTCTGTCCACGAGGCATTGTAATCCAAGCCCTCGGGGTGATCCATGTCATACGACGCTCCGTCTTGGGGGGCCCCGCTAAAATAACGGGCTCGGATTAGATCGCATTTATGCGGCTTTAGGGGCCTGGCTGGATGCCCTTTCGGATATTGCCCTCGGGGGTCGATCGGGGGATATTGGCCTCCAATTCCTTCTTCGGCCGGCTGATATTCCCCTCCGGGGCCGCCAACTGGTCCCGCCCACGGGACAATGGGCAGTGCCTCGGAGAAACCGTAGTTTCCGAAAGGAAAGTCTTGCGTGACTTGAGAGAGGGGTTCCGGGAACAAATTGAAGGAGGGGCCGCTGTAATCGCCCCACGACGCTTGAGCCTGTCCCATCCCCGCTTCAGAGGTACCACCAACTCCCTGACTCACCCCTGAAGCCTGTCCAGAGGGATCACCGTATCCCTGGCTGACGCCCGTATAACCCATTCCCGGGCTGACTCCCGAAGACTGGCCCGATGCTTGGCGCAAAAAATTCCCGCAGCCTAAAGCCAATGTCGCAGCCTGTTGGCAAAGATCCTCGCCCATTGCGCTCACCAGATCCCTCCGCTCACTCAACTTCTGGAAGAATGCAAGCGAGGCATTAACCTACATCCAAAGAGATAAAAAATTAAGTAACTTCAATCAGACATTTATATTCAACTAATTTGGTTCAAGTCAGACTTGTTGGGCAACTTACGAGATTGTATGCCATACGCTCATCGATCTGACCCCTAGGCGCATACCTCTCCCCACGTTCAAAGTTTACAGGGGCTACTCTCCTCCGCGTGATGCGGTAGTACCACTCATCGTACTGATCGATGCTGATAACGGGGTCTGGCTCCGAGACGATGGCCGCCAGTGTGTCCTGCCAAGAAGTCCAAAGCTCTATTTCGGCCGCGCACAATTCGTACGCATTGGCGGTGCCAAACACTCCGACATCCGGTGGGTTCCTGTTAACCCTCATATCCGGGGCATCGACTGGCAAACCCTGCTCCAACTCAAAATGGCGCATTGCTCGGTCGGGCAGCTGCCACTCTGCGACCTCGAAATGGATCAGGGGTGTGCGCTGCAACCCGGAGAGCGTGAAGACGAACGACTCTCCCACCCGTCGCGCCAAACGTATGTACGGTGCCCAACGCATTTGGCCCGGAGATAGACGGTCGAACTCCCCTCGATAGTACGTAATGTTGTGATGGGGATCGACTCTCCTCTTGTAGTGGCTAGCCCTCCGGCTGTACTCCCAAGCACACAACCGAGGCCAGACTTTATCGGTTCCATCCCTACGCGTTGGTGCACCGGGAGCAAGGTGTTCGTAAGACCACACCTGAGAACATCAAAAAATTATATTTATATCGTCGATTCAACAAAAATAAAACACAATAACGAAGACATGATTTATATGATATACCTGCAATAGCGAGAGACATGCACATATGGCTTTGGAGTTGGGCCTCGTTGCCTTGTGCAATGCTCGGTACAGATACGAAAGAACCGCTGCACCCCAGGCATAATCCCCAACCTCCGACAGGTTACCCAACAACGGTAAATATTTCACGCTGACCGTGTTCTTCGACGTCGTTGCACCACAAGAAAATATGTATTTTGCGACGGAAGGTATTCCGTCGCTAAAAATGTCTTTAAGCGACGAAATATACCGTTGTTAAAAATCCGTTGCAAAATACTATTACCGACGGAAGACACCGTCGGTAAAAGTATTTTGCAACGGATTTTTAACGACGGACTTTTAGCGACGGAATTACCGTCGCTAAATAAGTTTTAAAAAATTAGTAATTTTGAGTTTTTTTTTTAAAAATTATTTAAACGACGGAATAAAATCGTCGCTAAAAATTCTGTCACAAAAGTCTTTATAATAAGACATTCACCGACGGAGTTTTAGCGACGATGTTATTCCGTCGCTAAAGATCCTCCATTTAAATTCAGATCTGATTTCTTTCTCTCTCCCCGTTCTCTCTCTCCCTGTTCTCTCTCTGAAATTCTGCTCCCACCCACCGCCGTTCTCACCTCCGGCGACCCTTCTCTACGGCGACCCAGCTCCGGCGACACTCCCGTCCCCCACCCGACGCCGCGCCACCAAGCCTTGTACTCCGGTCGTGCCACAAAGCCCTCCACTGTCGCCGCGCAAGGAAACCCACCACTGCCGCCGCACCACCAACGCCGGCGCCGTCGTACCCACCTCAAGATTTGTATGTCAATTGCCCTAAATTATTTGAATTTTTTGTTAATTTGTCTTCAATTTAGGTTACATGCCCTAAATTATCTGAATTATTTAGATTTGTATGTCAATTTAGGTTCAATTTTTTGTTAATTTGTCAATTGCCCTAAATTATCTGAATTATCTGAATTATTTAGATTTGTTAATTGTGCATTGAGCATTTGAGATATTGAGATTATTGACGGAAGATGGGACCCAATTGGATTGAATGTGTGGTTTTTGTTAATTTTTATTGCATTGAGCATTTGAGAATTGAGAATTGAGGTTGTTGACGGAGGATGGGACCCAATTGGATTGAGATACCTGTTAGTTAGCGCAGACACGGACAGCAAGTCTGATCGACGGTGTCCGACATTTAAAAAACAAATTAACGTATGCCGATGTGTCTGGAGGTGCGTGTCGGTGGGCGTCGGACACGTGTCCGGAGGCTTCGGACACGTGTCCAAAGGCATCGGACACGTGTCGGTATGTGTCGGACACATGTCCGGAGGTGTCAGACACGTATTGGACACCATATCGACACCCTATATGAGGTGTCGGAATTGAGGTTGTTGAATGTGCATTAAATTTAGGTTAGTTAGGTTAATGCGACATTTTTAGCATGCACCCCCTGGAATCTAATCGTGGCTCCAGCGCTGGCTATAATTACCCCTAATTAGTCCTGATTAATAATATTTTAGTAAATCAATTAACCCTAATTAGCTCCAACGAGCCTAATTAGTTTTAATTAACCCTAAGAACCTGATGAAATTCAAATTAGCTGTAATTACCCCAAATTAGCCCAAATGAACCCAATTATGCGCATATTGATTGTAGTTAGCCTAATTAGTCATAATGTGCACTAACATAACCCAATTACGCCTAATTAGCGCTAGTTAGGACTAATCAACACTACTCGGCACCATCAAAACCCTAATTAGGACTAAATAACCCTAATTAGTCCTAATCAACCCTAATTAGCTATAATTATTTCGAAACTAGCCCTCATTAACATTAATTAGCCCTAACATAACCCAATTAAGCCTAATTAGCCCTAATTAGGACTAATCAGCACTACTCGGCACAATTAAACCCTAATTAGGACTACATAACTCTAATTAGCCATAATCAACCCTAGTCAGCTATAATTATCCGAAACTATCCCTCATTAACATTAATTAGCCCTAACATAACCCAATTAAGCCCAATTAGCCCTAATTAGGACTAATCATCACTACTCGGCACAATTAAACCCTAATTAGGACTAAATAACCCTAATTAGTCCTAATCAACCCTAATCAGCTATAATTAATAATCGTAATTAACCCTAATAACCCAGTTAGCCCTAATTAGCCCTTGTACATCCCATAATTACTCCATATTGCCCAGAGATGGTTCAATTACTCGTTGTTTACAAACCCTGCCTTCTTTATATTAATTGTTGTTTTGAGAAGTCCATTGGCAACGAGATGGTTCAACTCGTTGCCAACGAGTTCTATTTAATGTGGAATTGGTAACATATGCAACGATCATTCTGTAGTTTTGATATTTCGGAAAGATTCTTGCATATCTTATCAATTTCTGAACACATGCATGCATAGAAACCCTTAGTTCCCGTTCAAAGGTACTCATTACAAGGTAATGCCTTGTAATGAGCCTTTGGATGTCCAGTTTGGACAGTTTGGAAAAGCTAATTGTTTATAAAACAGTATTTTGACTCATGCTTTATGTTCTATGTCGTGGATATTTGGTACACGTTCTCGTGTGTTTCTCTGGGTGCATACAGATCTGGTGTTCTAACATCCGTCAAACCTTCCTGAGCAAGGTTAGATGAATGTTAGAACACCTAATCGATGTGGTGTACTTGGAGAAATGCGGGGAGGTGCTGCCGAATTTTCCACAGACATCGGACTAAGCATGAGTTATTCACTGTTTTATAAACATGTGCTTTTCTGAATGGGATAGGACCACTACCTGTTCAAGAGTGGAGGGGAAATATGTAGACATGTTGTAACATTCATGCATTGATATTTACATCGGCAATGCCTAATCACTGGTCATTATTGAAGGTGGTATACAGTACGATAATTCAGTCGTCATGTCAGTCGATCGAAGTTGGATGAAAAGGAAGAATGCTGAAGATTTTGAGTGTCGCGTTGACGAATTTCTCGACTTCGCTTATGCGCATCCTGCACATGTTGACCTTGATAAGATAAGGTGTCCGTGCGGTAGATGTGAGTTGTTGCACTGGAGAAAAAGAATTGAAGTAAAATGGCATCTTCGTCGGTACGGTTTTATGGGTGGATACACAAGGTGGACGCAGCACGGGGAAACGATAGTATTGTCGTCCAACCTGGCTAGTCAAACTGAAGTTAGGGAGGAGGCACGATATGATTTCCGAGATATGATTATGGATGCTGGGCATGCTAATGTTGACTGGGGTAACGACAGTCCACAACCGCCGAACGAGGGGGCTCATCAGTTTTATGAGTTGTTGAGAGCTGCGGAAGAGCCGCTGTGGGATGGAGCTCCGAAACACACACGGCTGTCTGCGGTTAGTAGGTTATTACAGTTGAAATCAGACCACGGGCTGAGTGAGAAAGGTTTTAACGAGTTTGTTACCTTCATCAAAGAAATACTGCCCGAAAGTGAAAAGCTACCGCCGTCGTACTATGACGCGAAGAAGATGATGAGGAAACTTGGGTTGAGCTATGACCGGATAGATGCGTGCAATAACGATTGTGTATTATTCTGGAAAGAGAATAAGGATTTGTCATTATGTCCGGTATGTGATCATTCGAGGTACAAACCGGACAAAGGGAAGAAGAAAAACATTGCATGGAAGATATTGCGATATTTCCCGGTCACACCACGGCTTCAGAGAATGTACTACTCCTCCAGTACAGCTGAACATATGAGGGCTCACCGTGAGACTCGCAGCAACGATGCCGATGTGCTGACACACCCAGCTGATGGAGAGGCGTGGAAGGAGTTTGACCGCAGGCATCCAGTCTTTGCTCAGGAAGTTCGGAATGTTAGACTTGGTCTGGCAACCGATGGGTTCAACCCTTTCGGTCAGTCTACCACGCCTTACTCCTGTTGGCCTGTTATTATTGTCCCTTACAACCTTCCACCAGGCATGTGCATGAAGAAGCCGTATATGTTCTTGTCGTTGCTTATTCCGGGGCCGAAGAGTCCCGGTAAGGACATAGATGTGTATTTAAGGCCGTTGATTGATGAGTTAAAACAATTATGGTGGAATCATGGAGTCGAAACATATGATGCATCCCTTAAACAAAATTTTCAGATGAGGGCTGCTTTGATGTGGACTATACATGATTTTCCCGCATTGGGAATGACGTGTGGCTGGAGCACACATGGGAAGCTAGCATGCCCTGCTTGTATGGGCGTGAACCCCGGTCATACGTTAAAGCACGGCGGAAAGGCCTCGTGGTTCGGATGTCACCGTAAGCTTTTGCCACCGGGCCATCAGTTTCGTAGGCAGAAGGATAAATTTGACGGGACAATCGAGCGTGAGGTTGTCACACTGGACTACCCATCTGGTGAAGAAGTACTCTCACACCTGGAGGCACTTGATACTGACATACCACACGGTAAGGGTGTGCCGGATCGGAAGATTGCAGGGTTCGGGAAAGAGCACAACTGGAGAAAATTTTGTATCTTCTGGGAGTTAGCCTACTGGAGGACGCTCGTTATCCGAAACAACATGGATGTGATGCATATTGAGAAGAACGTTTTTGATAATGTGTTCAACACAGTGATGAATGTCAAGGGCAAATCGAAAGATCACCTTAAAGCGAGAAGGGATCTACAACAGTTGGGTGTACGCCGTGAATTGCATCCTCGGACAGTCAGTGGGAGGACCATACTTCCGAAAGCACCTTACTGTCTAGACAAGAAACAAGTGGAGAAGGTCTGTCAGTGGGTTAAGAATTTGAAGCTTCCGGATGGGTTTGCGTCCAACATATCTCGTTGTTGCAATGTATCGGAATGCAAGTTCCAAGGGATGAAGAGTCACGACTGCCACGTATTCATGGAGAGATTCATTCCTATTGCCTTCCGGGGACTGTTGCCACGGGTTGTTTGCGAGACTTTGACTGAATTATCTCATTTCTTTCGAGATATATGCGCTTCTACGATCCGGGTGAGTAACATGGAAGTGCTTGAGAAGAACATTGTGGTGACGATTTGCAAGCTGGAGAAAATCTTCCCACCTTCGTTCTTTGATTCAATGGAGCATCTGCCTGTTCACTTGGCATATGAAGCTAAGATGGGTGGACCCGTGCAATATCGGTGGATGTATCCCTTCGAGAGGTAATCCTTAAATTGTTATAGTTGTTCGTTTACACTTAATGCGACATCTGTTATCATTGATATTCCACCTAACTCGATTCGCTAAACTTCTAGGTTCATGTTCCATTTAAAGAAAAAAGTCCGTAATAAGGCTCGGGTTGAAGGCTCAATTGCGGAGGCTTACGTAATGGAAGAACTTGTAAACTTTTGTAGTCAATATTTCGGGCCTAATGTTGGTACGAGGTTAAATCAACTAGGCCGAAATGACCCCGGATCAAGCACAAATTTGGAAGGGCAATTGTCAATATTCAAGCAGCCAGGGAGTCCGTTCGGCCGAACGTATACTCGATGGCTAACGGATGAAGAGTACAGTGCTGCAACAATATATGCCCTTCTAAATTGCGATGAAGTTTCGGCATTCGTTGAGTAAGTTAAAGTCTTAATTCACTTACATTGTTGTACATAATTGAAAGTGTGTGTTAAGTGAGTCAACTATATTGGTTTGCAGTGAGTTCGATGCGGAATCCTTAATCACTGATCCCGCTGGACTTGAATCTCATCGAAAATCACAATTTGTGCAGTGGTTCAAAATTCGTGTAAGATTGTTTAACGAAATTATATTATGTGTTATATACAGTTCTGTGGCCAATTAGTATACTGATTTATCCTTAATTTTTACCGTCATCTACAATAGGTTCAGTCAATGGATAGACCAGTGGCCTCATGCTTGAAATTACTAGCCGAAGGCCCTAACAAACAAACATCCTGTTACGGAGGCTATATCATCAACGGGTTTAGGTTTAACGTAAAAGATGATGACCGAACAAAACAAACCCAAAACAGTGGAGTCTTGGTCAACGGCGACTGTTATGCCGAGAATTGCATGGATTTTTACGGAGAGCTAGATGAGATTGTTGAGCTAACATATTTGGGTTCCCAAAACCGCCTGGTAATGTTCAAGTGTACGTGGTTCGATGTCACATGCAGTAGAGGAATCCGTGTTAGCTCTCAAGGGATTGTAGATGTCAATGTCAAGTCAAGACTTGCATCAGACGAGCCCTTTGTGTTTGCTAGTCAAGCTGTACAAGTCTTTTACGCGGAGGACGTCGCCAATCCCAAATCTCATTGGTATACAACTATCAAGTCCAAGAAATTGCCCGTGACATATGACAGTGAGCTAGACTCCTTTCAAGCCGACCAACCACGTGTCTTGTTCCCTGTTGAGGTCAACAACGAGGAGGACGATCTTCCTCTTCCAACAACACTTCTTGTGGAGAAGAAGTCGTAGATGATGACGCGGAAGATGTTGAAAGTGTTGGAGATGATGTGACCGAGTCTACTGATGAAGAGGATGAATTAGAAGATGAAGAGGACGACGAGTCCCACGAAGAAGAGGGCGACGAGGAAAGTGATGAAGATGATTCGCAAACTGAAAATGATTGACTTGTAATGTTGTAACATCACGGGAAAAATGTAGTAACATTTTAGAACTTGGTGTTTATTGATGTGTTTTTGCACATCCGTTCATATATATATATATATATAGTGCCGATGATGATTTATGCCTAAATTATTGTTTTTCACGTGTTAATGTCTTTGTATATAATCTATATGAAGTCAGATATGGATAGGATACGGGCTATTCGTGGCCGGGCTGGACGCCGAGCTGCTTCCTCCCCGGTTAGTCCCACCTCGTCATTGCCTACTGATGACGAGGCACAGAGTGATCGCGGACAGCCATCGGGGGCCCAGCCCCAGCCGTCGCCGTCACCGTCGCCCCAGCCAACGCCGTCGCCCCAGCCCCAGCTCGAGCCGTCGCCCCAGCCCGACGCAGATTCATCCCACACGCGCGTGCATTCTCCATCTTCCGTGGGTTCTACCTCAGGTATAGTTGATAACGGTGTTTCGTACATTTTCGCTAGCCTTATATTTGAACTGTATTAATGTCTGTGTTTTGTAGGATCTCGACGAGGCCGTGGTCCGACACGCGGGGTACGCATCGACCCCCAGCGTAAACAGAGAGTTACGCTCACGCAGGAGGGCCTGTAAGTACTAAAAATATCACCTCATGCCTTATGTTTAAAATTTTGGGGTGTTAATTTATATTTGAACTGTATTAATTAATTTAATTACTTCTTTGGCAGGATCCTGGAGAATATTGCGAGGACGAAGATCGGCGTTCTTGTGAAGGGCCGATTCTTCGAGCCACGCCTGTACTGGAAGGACTGGGATGCCGCTGCGAGGGAGGCCCTATGGGAGGAGTGGCTGGTACGGTGAAGTATTTTTTTCAGCGTTAGTAAATGTTAAATTACAGTTTGTTTTATGTTGTTAATTTGTGTTATTGAATGCCTTACAGGAGGGGTTCACGTTTGACACGCCTCAGCAGCAGGTACTGGGGCAGCAGGCTTTCTTTGCCTACATCGGCAAGAATTACCGCCGATGGCTCCACGATGCACGGGACCGGGCGAAGAAGGCGCTGCCCGCGGGTGCCCCGATGACGGACATGGCGAGATATCCCCCACATTGGATATCTCACCGTGTATGGGGGGAGATGATAGATCGGTGGGCTGCGGATCCAGGTTGGGACGCCAAGAGTAAGAGCGGGACTGAGAACAGACAGAACAAAGATCCGACGCACACGGGGGGGTCGGTGCCACACGACATCGTCCGACACAAGAACGCGGTCGAGCACCCGGATCTGGAGGACGATGAGGTCGTAGCTCTGACGTATAATCAGACGCACGTGCGGAAGAAGGACAAGGACGAGACGCACCGGGCGGGCGACTATATTTCAGATATTGCCCGGCGGATCGATGTGAGTCAATTTATTTAAGTTAATGTTTTTTCTTTCTATCCTCAATGTCTGTTTCGTTAATTAATGCCCTAACATATCGTTAAACCACTATTTTTGCAGGCCTCGTATGAACAGCTAAGGGGGTCCGAGCAGCAGTCCGGACAGCCATCAGCGTCCACTAGTACGGCTGCGAGTACTGGGGGGTTGAAGCGATGGCTGGATACGCCGGAGGTCGTGAATCGGCCGAAAGGCCGCATACGCGGCCTGCCTAGCACGACTGCTCGTGCCGTGATAGGAGCGTCCTCACCCCCTGCTGCCCCTCCACAGACACCGGCTCCTCGGCCTCAGTTGGACGACGAGGAGATCCAGCGCATTGCTACAGTGGTGTGCCGGATGATCAGGGAGCAGGGCACTGCTGGACAGGCCGCCCCGGCCCCGGATCAGCAGGATCCAGATCCGGGACTCGGGAACCCCTGATGAGCCCCTTCCCGTGCCCGTTCCTAGCTTCCCCCCCCCCCCGTGCCCGCCTTGTACTCTTCTCCCCTCTCCTAACCGGCTATATCCGGTTCCCGGCTTGTACATATATGAATTTTTTTATTATAAATTTTTTTTATAATTGATTATATATATTTCTTTCTGTATTGATTATTGCGCGTTGTTGTTGAGATTTGAAAATTGTATTACAGGTTTGGGTAATTGAAAAATAAAAAAAAATTTCAAAAAAAAATTTGACTTTTGGCGACGGATTAATTCCGTCGCTAAAAGTATTCCTACAATCAGTTATTTAGCGACGGAATATTCCGTCGCTAAATAAGTTTTTTAGCGACGGAATATTCCGTCGCTGAAATATAAATCCGTCGCTAAAGAATATAATTCGCGACGGAATATCCGTCTCTAATTAAAATAAATCCGTCGGAAAAAATGACATATTTAGCGACGGATTTAAAAATTCCGTCGCTAAACTATTAGTGACGGGCTTTTATACGAGGGATATTTAGCGACGGTGAATCCGTCGCTAATTCTTTTAGCGACGGATTTTTGGCTTTTAGCGACGGATTACCCCGTCGCTAAAACCCTATTTTCTTGTAGTGTTGGGAATAAAATTGCCCCCATCACCCACAAGAGGAAGGCCTTTGTGTACACCACAAGCTCACGGCCCGTATAGTTTTCCGGCAAAACCCCGTAGGTATCTACCAACCACTTCAACTTTATACCACCAGTGCTAAATTGATCCTGGGGTATCGAAGTGAAGAAGTCTCGCGCTGTTCTCTTATTCGTTGCGTCTGACGGAGGAGCAATTACCGGCCGCCCCGTCACCGGCAACCCCAAGATGAACCCTACATCTTCTAGGGTAATCGTCATCTCTCCGAGCGGGAAGTGAAACGTATTCGTTTCACTTCTCCACCTCTCAACAAGGGCACCTATCAAGGCCCGGTCAAGCTGTTGAAAGATCTGCCCATGCGTGAAAATCCCAAACCCAATTCCACGCAGTATCCTTTTCTGGGACTTGTTCAATTTCCATCTCGTGAACTCGCGAGATACTTCTACGGTGGTGAGAAGTTCTCTTTCCTACGAATTATTAATAAGCAAAATGAACGGTAAAACAACGTTCGTAATAATAAGAAAGTTGATAAATAATGTATCTTACTCCACCATCCCATATGAGCGTACTGATATGGTTGGCTTGGTCGTATAACACGGATGGATCTTCTGGTCCAGGGATAAATTCCATTTTTTGCAACTGAAACTATGGAATCGGATTTTACAAACGCTAGCACATGAACAAATACATACATATATAAATCCTCATCATCGCTAGCACATGCTCAATGCATAATCAAAACCACGCATAAAACGCAATATTGATCACAACTATAGATTAGAAACATGTAAAGGATTGATTTTGTGAACTTACGTGATCTATTAGGGTATTAAAGCTGCTCTTATGAAGAAATTGCGCAGATCTGCTTGCCAACGCCGCTGGGAATATTTGTGAGTAGGAAGAACGGAGAAGAGTGTAGAAGTTATAGGACTTTCTTTTGGGTTTGAATATATATATATATATATATATATATATATATATATATATATATATATATATATTTGTTGTCCGCTGGACAATATATATTTGCCGTCCGCTATATAGTATCGCGGATGACATTAGTCTGTTCCTTGTCCGCTATATAGTATCGCGGACGATATTAGTCTGTTCCTTGTCCGCTATATAGTATCGCGGACGATAGACTTTTGGTTGTTTTCTCTACGTCCGCTATACTATGTAGCGGACGGCCGCGCATAATTTTTTTGGTTGTCTTCTCTACGTCCGCTATACTATGTAGCGGACGGCTCCGCAGAATACCCACCTCTCCAACACTTAGTTTTTTCTTTTGGTTGTCTTCTCTACATCCGCTATACTATGTAGCGGATGGCCCCGCAGACGCTGATAGACTGTCCGCTATATAGTATCGCGGATATACATACCGCAGAAAATGGTTGGCACGAACCAGACATTTAGTTCCGACCTTCCCGAACCCCGGCCTAAGCGGAGGGCCTTATATCCGCTATATATATAGAGCTATACAATGTAGCGTAATGTAATAAATTGGAATAAATTGGCGCCCGTAATGCAGTTTTAATAAATTGAAATAAATTGGCCCCGAAGACTTGTTTTAGCGACATAGTAGGTTAATGCTATTTTAATAAACTGACGCCCGAAGACTTGTTTTAGCGACGGAATCAACAATCTCAATTTTTCCAAAAAATAATGTACGATTCACAATCAACGATCTCAATATATCAAGGCAACAAAAAAAGGCACAATTAAGCAAGAAAAAATTTGGAAACATAATAAACAAGAACATAAATTTTTTTATTATAATAAACTATGGTTCACAAATGGGGTACGAAAGCTTTTCACAAGCGCTCCGATCAAAGATTACAACTTGAAAATCCCACCACCCAAGGTGTTCGAACACTACAAAGTCCCCGAGTTCGAGGCCATGCTGGCGCACGAAGACGTTCCAACCCTCTGCGAATTCCTTTTTTTGGGATCGGCCGGGCTTCAGCTTGATTTCAACCTGCCATGCCCCCTTGCGGCTATATAATCTTGCACTATCATGAATTGTTGTAAATTGATTGGTAAATGCTTCCGGTATGTCCTACCAAACACAATACAAAAAATAGGTTAGTTTTGGTTAAGAAAAACAAAAGATCAAACTTTTAACACACGAAAATACAGAGAAAGAGAAAGAGGGATAGCCTACAAGTTCATGCTCAAATCCCGGCATCATGACTTTGAAAAAGTGTTTGCCTACCAGGTGCAAGTTGCCAATATAATCGTAGGCGTAGGTGGTCTCCGATCCAGAAGCCATCGAGATCGGCGTTGAGGGGAGGACGGTGGTGTCGGCGGAGATGTGGGTGACCCGAGATGTGGGTCGCCGTAGATGGGGTAGCGCTACAATAATATATATATAGCTTGAGAGTGGGGATGCCGTCCGCTACAATAATATATATATAGCCCGATCTGATTAAATATTTATAGCAAGAGAGAGTGGACGAAGGGATGCCGTCCGCTACATTGGAGATTTTCCACAAAGTGGACACTGTTGACGTCACAGATACCAAGGGGACAGTTCTCGGGGCTCTGACATGAGACTTTATAGGCGACCGAGCGGACAGGTCCTGACATGTGTCAGCCTAGAGATCGTCCGCCATACTGTCTCGCGGACGCCTTTTTCCTGACACATGTCAGGAACAGAAAGGCGTCCGCGAGACAGTCTCGCGGACATGGGAGGAGGGCAAAAAGGTAAAATCCCGTCCGCGAGACTGTATGGCGGACGGGGGTCAGTTTTGAAAAAAGGCGCGATCTGGACCGTCCATCTTTCAGGATGGACGGTTAGATCGCGCTAGCAAAATACCCCATTTTGCTAGCGCTATCAACGGATCAGCTCCCTTATATATATAATCTATATATAAAAGTAGAGATCATATATAACAACGCCTAATTTTATATAATAATAATTAGATTATAGCCAGTGGCACATGATGGATCGTTAATCGAAAATGATGGTGAGGATGCCTGATGCTAAAGAAGTAATGACTTTTATGCGTAATTTACGCAACTGAAGCTATAAATATTATCTCTTAATTGATTTTCAAAATGATTTTTTTTCTTTAAATTTACAATAGGAGAATAGTTCAATGATGTGGAAAGGAATATTCTGATCTCCCATGTTTCTATGTTTTTTTAGAGTTAACTACGCAGTTGACGACTGTACTATTAGTCAAATTCAACTTTAGTCATTGGGCATTAACTTCTGTCAAAGTGTCCCCTAAATTCTAAAATTCGTTTTAATCAGGTCACTCCGTCAAATTGTCTTATCGTCGCTCCATTAAGTTCATTTAATCAGGGTCATTTATGTCTTTTTACCCTCCTCTCTCTCTCTCATCTCCCCCCCCCCCCCCCCTCTCTCTCTCTCTTCTTGCTCTTACTCTCAGCCCCTCCCTCTGCGTTGAGACCATAACAACGAAATCGCTGCCACATTTTGCAGCCTCACGGAAATCGCTTCGACAACCAAATCCCAGAACTAATATATCTCATAATTTGGTAACCACATACCATTGTTCCTTTTTCAAGAACTAAACAAAAACTTGAAAAAAAGAAACTGGAATGGAAACATCTGGAATTCAGTTTTGTTAAGTTGCTTTAGCTTTTTTGCAGTATTACTGATTCTTGGTGACGAAAGGTTTCCGGTGGTACCTTAAACCATGGCCAAGCTCCATGATCCAAGTATTATAGTTCTGACTTCGTATTTGAAATTGACTGTAATAAACGAAATGCTTGAAAGAAGCTGCACAGCTTGCGGTGCATCTTTTAGCACCACGGTAAAACTTACTACCTTTGTTTCCCAGCAATCTTGCCCAATAAAATCTACAAGTGTTGAGGGACGGTGGGTGATTAAATTTAGTGAAAGCGAAATGGGGCAGCAATGTTGAATTGTCGATGGGCTTGCGGACGAATTGTCCTGGCACACCAATATTCTTGTTTGCATGTGCCCAGAATAAAACTAAACAAAAGAGCATTAACTAAAATAGGCCGTCAAATGTGCCCTTACTAATTGTCGTGAATCAGTGTGAAGATGTCAGTGTATATTTCCATAATCCCTGGACAAAGAAACCTATACTGCTGTCCGTTAGTAAGAGAACTCCAAGGTCCAGTCTGGGTCCCATGATGAGCACGTTAATTTGGCAAATTTTTCTATAACCTAATTTTCCTTGAGAAAGGGAACAGATTTCCCGAGTCTGCGAGTAACTCAGAACCCAAAGCTTGCAAAAAAAAAATGCTAAGGGTTGTGTTTCTGTTTGACTCTGTGCGCGCGCGGGGTGGGGGTGGAGAAGGAAGAAAAGAGAAGGGGAAAAGGGAAATGACTGTTTTGCCCCTAGATTAAAGGACGTGGATTGACTTAAGCTAACGAAATGACCTGATTAAAACAAATTTTAAAATTTAGTGGTCACTTTAACACAAATCAATGCCCAGTAATCAAAGTTGAATTTGCCTAATAGTACAGTGATCAACCGAGTAGTTAACTCTTTTCTTTAATAGGCCCTCGTCAAGAGTAATGGTATGCATGCTGAAAGAAGCACCCCATCCACACTTAATTCCACATGATACACTGCACGGGTGTAATTAATCCCACCGGGTTTAATTAATCCCACGTTTTGGAATGCACGAAATAATCCTACGTGACACAAGGGAACCACTAATCTTCAGGCGGGTATTAAAAGATTAGCATCACCATGTAAATAGTGCTTGTTACGTAAGATGTATAGCAAGAAATGTCAATGAGATTACTTTGATGCAAAGTTTGGACCCTAACCTAACCCCCGCACGTTACAACAAGATGCACAAAAAATATCTTACACTTTACAACATGAAAGTCACCGGTTCAGAATTCAAAAACCAAAAAATAATCTTGTTGATGGTGGGTCTTCGATCTTATGTGTTGTTCGCTTTTCTTTGGCTTTCTCCCTGAAAAGTCGAGATCGGTGAAGTTCCTCAATCTTGTTGCAATGTCAGATATACGTTTTCCGAAAGAGATCTCCCTTGTGAGCGTAGAATGTCCATATACTGGGTTATAAATTTAGTGTATTCTCAGGGGTAGAATCAAGTTTTCTCCGTCGCTTCTGCGGTCAAGTAATTGTGTTTGAAGGAGAGTTCTTATCTATTTGGGTTATTGCAGTAATTAAGTTTTACAAGGATTCCAGCCCGTTTTGTGGAAGAGAAAGAACCAAAAGAATTTTTATTTTTTTTTAAGAAAATGTACATAGATTGTGACGTGGCTCCACAAGAAAGAACTTACCCCGGTGTTATATCTATGCAGCTTAAGATAGCAAAAGTAGTTATTTATTGAGAGTCATGGACGTTGTCATGATCTTACTTCGTTTGATGCTATTGTAAAATCATAAGACTAACTTATCAACTTTGTAACTTTAAACTTATCAATATTACTCTTTCATTATCCTAATAAAATTCCAAAAATATTCACTTGATTAGTAACCTAAGAATATTCACCCACCAAACTGCTTTAGCAACTAAATCGCAAAAGTTTGTTATTGCCTGACCATGATGTTGATATATGTCTTGTATTTATGTCCCACATCGGTTACTCAAAGAAGGTTGCAACTTGACCCTTAGTATATAAGACATCTTGTCCCACATTGTTTGGAGAGAGAAGATCACTACTTTCTCCAAGTATAAGTAATGTGTCTTGTATTGTGTTTAAGGGCAAGAGAGGAGAGTCCTTCTTTGAGTAGGCAAACAAGAGAGAAGAGTCCTTCTTTTGGTAGGCCAAGAGATGAGAGTCCTTCTTTAAGCAGGAAAGAGATGAGAGTCCAGAAAGAAAAGTCTTTCTTTGAGTAGGAAAACAGTTGAGAGATACAGGTGAGGGAGCGTTGTAAATCTGACTTGTGCAAAGTGGATTTGAGTTCTCTCATATTTCTTGTGTTTTCTTCTTTGGTTATCTTGTTCTATACATATTTATCTAGAGTGATTTCGTAACATGCACTACAAGGAAAAAGGTCTACGCCGACGCCTATTATAGCGCCGCGAAAAGTGTAAAACGCGGTGCCGTAGGCTTACACGGCGCTACGAGACCGCCGCCTTTACTCGCGTTTCGGTAGACTTATGCCGGCGTTTGAGGGGGTCTATAACAGCGGTCGGCCGACCCTAAAAGGCTTCCACCATCCGTCTTCTAATGTTGCCAATAACAGCGGTCCGAACCTATGCCAGCGGTAAATTGCGCCGGCATAGGTAAATTTCTAAATTATTATCTATTTAGATAAAATAGCAAAGCCAGCACTAAGCACTGTCGCGGTAGGTATTATTTTTATTTTATTAAACTGCTGAATAATTGAATCTATGCCAACGGTTCCCTGCGCCGTTACAGGTTTCATTTTGCATTTGTTTTCTTTGAATGTATGGACTTATGCCAGCACATACGACCGCTGACATAGGCTTATTTTAGATTTTTTTTTAAAAAAATAATTCTATTATGCCGGCAATACTGACCGCCTCTATAATTTATCACCCAAAAGAAAAGGAGAGCAAAATACTAGAAAATGCCAACATTGTCAATCTCCAGTATATAGATATGTTTTCTTACATTGCTTTTCTCATATCATATAGCTAGTAAAAACCAAATGCAAGTTAAATCTAAATTAGGGCTTGGCTAGTCACAAAAGAACCACAATCTATTCAATTCTAGAACAATAACACACGTTTGTCTAGAAATAACAAGCAAAGTTAGAGGATTTTTACGAGTTAATTTGTACAAGAGCTAATAAATCCTCATGCATATTTTCAAATCAATCTGGTAGCCGTCCATGCACATGATCAACATTAACCACCAAGACCAAGAATAATCCATTTGCATTCACTTCGGCATTAACCTGATACAAAGGTAACACATGTTAAACATATAGAATAAGAAAGGAATATCATATCTGCTAGTCTCTTTGCACTATAGATATGTTCAACAAAGAATATGTTCACATATTAGATACAAATAGCCATCTTTGAATCTCATTTTTTGCTTATTTGGCAAATGCTTTTAGTATATGTTGTTAGACTTGCATAGCTTTCACTTTCCATAATGAAATCCTGAGAAAGCTACCAATTGATCAGCAAGTTAAAAGGAAGTTAAAAGTTAGATGTTGGTGGAAAAAATTTACCAGGAAAGCTAGAGAACTAGGATTGTCCTTGATTCTGACGCATGAGTTGATTAACAACTTCTTCTAGTTTAGCCATTTTTGCCTTGACCTCATTCATCTCTTGCACTTGTGTTCTAAGAGAAGTGATTTCCTCGGCCATTTGTTGCACTTGTTCAATGTATTCCTGTTGACGAGATGCCAATTTCTTTGCACGAGTTGCCATCCACCCCATCGCCCATCGCCCTTACTCTACCGTGCCGCTCTTTGCATAAAACTTCAGAAAGGATATCAACTTCATAGGTGCCATCTTCAGGTGGTGAGGCTTGTTGGAGTCTTTATATTTCAGCCTACATGCTCAATTAAATCAATTGTATAAACATATATAAACAATAACATGTCCTCCTAAACTAACCATCACAGTCCTTTTTCCACTCAGTTGAGGCCTCAAGAAACCTACAGACCTTTACCCAATAACTCACTGAATATATCAGAGACACAAGAGAAGAGAGATAGACTGTGTGCTTCATAAAACAAGCAAATTTCTATGCTTATCCTTGATTAATAAGCTTATCTAAGGATGGCTAGAAGTTCCATCTTAGAGGAATGACAAATGATCTCAAATGCAAGTCAATCTCAGGTTCCTAGATGCAAATCTAATCAGGAAAATAATTGGTTTAGTAGCCACATTATGCATGCTAACCTAGACCAAGGTGAAAAAATAACAAACAAAAGAGGTAAGCTGAACCATTTACACCTATGCAACAAATTACCAACAAATCATTACTACTTACAATTTTACCACAAGCCTGGGGAATGAAGCCTCCTCCATTTTTCTCATTTTGTCTTCGAGACTCTATCCACATGGTGTTATGCATACCAGTTGAGAATTGAAAACAAATAAAACGAAACACAATTTCACTGCCTATCTCCATTACCTCCATTCAAGCAATCTGTATTGTTCTTTTTCAGTTTTCCTGTAGAAATCTGTGTTAGTGTTCGGCAAACCACCCCAGAGAAGTTTCTTGGTTTCCTAAGGAAAACATTCTCAGGCATGGGAAGGAGATTTCCCATAGGTGGGAATCAGTTAACTCGTCCAGTGCTTTCATATTCTCTATTGTTTGCATATATGGCTGCTACAGTTGCTATAATCGCATCCCTCTGTGGCTCTCTTTCGCAAAAGAAATCAAAGCCTCCATCACCTTTGGAAAACAAAACAACAGAAGATTCCAACAGAATTGTTTCGTCGAGAAATAACATAACAGATACGTCGGTAATGCCGCCGGCCTCGAGACGAGCAGAATTAGAAGGTACAACGGATAGGTGCAACCACAAAACGAAGAATTGCAGCAGCCATTGCCACCACCACCGCGTATGTCACATTTGAGGGCTGCGTCTTACCATTTCCAGTCAAGCTCGAGAGCGTCAGAAGGGAAGCTTTCGTCCAGTATTGAAGTTCCCCACTAATGCATTTTTTTTTAAATAGATAAGGTTAAAAATGAAAACATTTGAAACTAATCGATCTTGTAGATACTGCTCAAAAGACTAATCGGCTGGAGATTATGATATCTTCTGCCTCCCCTCTCTTTGAAACCAACAGTATAAAATAAGTGTTAACACTTCTAAGTCATCAAATGAACCAACACCTAAAAAGCTAGGAAAATATCCAGCACATCTATCTTAACCACAGAGCAATATCACTGGAATAAAGCTATTGTGAACACATCCAAACAAGGGAGTTTATCCTTGTTCATCCCTTTCAAAGAACCCACAGCTTCTTCCTCAGAAAAAAGGCCTTTGAAGATACTCTGTGGCTTCTAGACTGATCATAAAAATGTCTAAATTATCAACAGAGGTCTGAAAGAGCAGTCACAACTAAAAGGCTGTTCATAAAAATTGACAACACCCCTCTTAATATTAAACTCATCTAAAAATAACGTGCCGCTAATCTTAAGCTTCCTAATCTGATACCTCCTTTTACGAGCGTTGGCCATTTTACGGGGAAAAAAATGTGTACTCTTCAACTAATTTCTAGAAGCAGGTTCCAACCTAACATATCAGCTCAGCTATAGTACTTTTGTTGAATACAGGAGAGTAAAATTAAAGTGTAACTCCAATTCAGAGAAATAACTCACCACATAATGTTGTTAATTGGACAATCAAATGCAAAACTTTGTAAATATCATAGAAACAATCAATTGTACATCAATTTGCTTGGGTGAAAGAAATAGATACCTAAATAGATGAACCCCAAAGTGTGATCAATCCGAAAGCAAATTGAAGAATCCTTTTAGAGAAACGGCGGGACTTCAGTTCTGAAAAGGAGAAGACAAATTCAGCAAAATACTATATGTTTCACATACTGCATGGGCTCATGAACGCACACCGTTTGCCAATTTGATTCGTGACTTATGTCTTCTGCCGGCTGACTTCACGGTGCCTGTAGTGTTCCACTGTGAGCTAAATCAGAAAGCACCCATTCTGGAGACCAATGAGGGTCTTTAACCAGAGAAAAAGCTTGAACCCTTCTAGATCTTATACTCCAGGCTAGCGAGGATCTTCTTTCCCCTTTACCGAGCGATAAAGGAAGATCTCTTCTGTTACAACACGGCAAAAGGAAAAAAAGAAGGAATTAATAGATAATGGAGAATGGAGAAGAGAGAGGAAGGAGACGAGAGAGAGAGTCAAACCTGATTGCGTCGTGTATGAGTCGTGTGAGAGACTGAAAGACGAACCAGAGAGTCGTGCGCTTCGTGGAGGAAAACAAAAAAAATAAAAAAGGAAGAAAAATCAAATTAAACCAGCATTTTTCTATACCAACAGTAAGTGAGCCGGCTAAAACCTTTTGACCACGGGCATAGAACATGTTTAGGCGCTAAATTTTGGCGCTCATACTGTGGAGTGTAAATTTGACCTACGGCAGCGCTGGGCATGTGACCGCTGGCTTAAAACGTCGCTATAGAACCTACAACAACGGTTATTGTAATTGTGCCGTTGTAGTTAATATACCGCAACGCCTCCGCGTGGCCGTCGGCATAGAGCGCCGCAACAGATCACTTTTTTTGTAGTGATGTGGTATCAGAGCTTTTGGTTTAATTTTTGGACAAAATTAAAATCGATTTCAGAGGATAAATATGTAGAAGACACGACCATGAAGTATGCCTGTGAAAATTCGATGGAAAGACGAATTTTGACATATGACAGAGCACGATGAAGGATTAGAGTGGCGCGATAGGGAATGCCGAAGCACACATGAAGGAGCAGAAAGTCAATGTGTTCGCGGAGGAGCTAGATGACTTGATCGAGGAGAGGGTTGCCCATTTCACCAAGTGGGAGGTGTAACGGCGCAAGAATCTCAAGGGACAAGTCACAAAGCTCCAAGAAGAACTAGCTGCTTGTAAGAAGGAGCTTACAAAAGCTACGAGGCAGGGGTGTATCGCAACTAAGACAAAAGAAATGCCAGAGCCGAGATCGTATGATAGAACGAGAGAGGCGTAGCAGGTGGATAACTTCTTTTGACACTTGGAGCGGTACTTTGAAGCCCTCGACATTGACGAGGAGAATGTACAGCGGACTGTCGCAAGTCAGGTGGAGCTAATCTTCAATAGATTAGATGACTTGGAGGTAGACAGTCGATTAACTGTGCTGGAACGGAAAGTCAATGTGTTCGCGGAGGAGCTAGATGACTTGATTGAGGAGAGGGTCGCCCATTTCACCAAGTGGGAGGTGCAACGGCACAAGGACCTCAAGGGACAAGTCATGGAGCTCCAAGAAGAACTAGTTGCTTGTAAGAAGGAGCTTACAAGAACTACGAGGCAGAGATGTATCACGGTGCAGCCAAGGCGAAAGAAAATGCCGGAGCTGCGATCGTACGATGGAACGAGAGAGGCGAGGCAGGTGGATAACCTCTTTTGGCACTTGGAGCGATACTTTGAAGCCCTCGACATCGACGACGAGAAAGAGAAGGTCCAGATGGTGGTCATATACCTTAACGATACAGCTGCCTTACGGTGGAGGCGCCGCTATACAGATGGGTACAACGTCAAAACGTGGGAGAAGTTCAAGCACGAACTACAAAGGCAGTTCTATCCGGATAGCGTCGATGATAAACCTTTGACGACTGAGGCAGAAAGGAGAATCCGCGAGTATGTTAAGGAGTACTCGGCTTTGATGCTCAAAATACCAGAGATGTCCGAGAGGCAGCGACTATGCTTCTTCTTTGACGGGTTGCAGCATTGGGTTACCATAGAGTTGCAGCGAAGGGAACCTCACGACTTGGCTTCTGCCATGATGATTGTCGAGAGGTTAGGAGACTTCAAGCAATGTGAGAGGCTGAGATCTCCAAGGCACGAGCGTGCCAAAGGTAGGGGAGACGGTAGGTCGAAGAGTGGCTCGCCCAAGGCAGCTGATGATGAGCGGAATGAGGACGAGGGACGTCGCTGCCATCACAAAGGGGAGAAGAAGCATGGAGGAAGTCGCAACCAGGGTGACTCTCGTGACTACAAGGCTCATGGAGGCCCTAGAGGAAGATGCTTCTATGGTGCAGGTCCGCATTGCGGGAGGTATTGCCCGCACAAGGGAGTCATCAAGAACGTTGAGGATCTGCAGATGGACAGGGAAGAAGGACTTCAACATCATCGACATGGATGAGCTTGGGGTGGTGCTTAGGTGGACTTCATGAAGAAGTCGAGCACTGCGCTCAATCCATATTGCAGGGTGATGATGATGATAGTAGGTAAAGAAGGCCAACCGGAGTGGATGATCCCGTTGGTGTCCAAGGATGGGGCTAACGCACGTAAGGGCATTACTGTGTTACAGCTGGACGAGGGATTGACGCTATGCTACGTTGAGTGGCAGATGGGGCCGAGGACCTACGCGGTTGATATGCTCACAAAGTCGATCACGACAGAGAAGTTCAAGGATTGCTTGAACTTGATTCATCTTCTTTCTTGCTGAGTTCAAGCTGGAGTGCATTCCTACCTTTAAAGGGGATTCAAGGTGGAGTACATAAAGAAGGTACTGAAGGCATATTTCACTTTTCTCATGGAGTGGTTTGTTAATACAAGCCAAGGTGGAGATTGTTGATATATGTCTTGTATTTATGTCCCACATCGGTTACTCAAAGAAGGTTGCAACTTGGCCCTTAGTATATAAGACATCTTGTCCCACATTGTTTGGAGAGAGAAGATCACTACTTTCTCCAAGTATAAGTAAGGTGTCTTGTATTGTGTTTAAGGGCAAGAGAGGAGAGTCCTTCTTTGAGTAGGCAAACAAGAGAGAAGAGTCCTTCTTTTGGTAAGCCAAGAGATGAGAGTTCTCTTTGAGCAGGAAAGAGATGAGAGTCCTTCTCTGAGTAGGAAAGAGAGGATAGTCTTTATTTGAGTAGGAAAGGCAAGAAAGAAGAGTCCTTCTTTGGGTAGGCCAAGAGAGGAGAGTCCTTCTCTGGCCTTCCCAAGAAGAGTCCTTCTTTGGGAAGGCCAGGATAGAAGAGTCCTTCTTTGAGTAGGAAAACAGTTGAGAGATACAGGTGAGGGAGCGTTGTAAATCTGACTTGTGCAAAGTGGATTTGAGTTCTCTCATATTTCTTGTGTTTTCTTCTTTGGTTATCTTGTTCTATACATATTTATCTAGAGCGATTTCGTAACACATGATATAGGGAGACGGGCACCAAAGTTATGTTACAAGCAAGATAGAGTTGTGGCTGGGGAACAAATCAAAAGCTAAGAAATTCGAGAGAGATCATTAAGAAGGATGACAAATTTGTTGGGACAATCAGGTAAATAACAAGTAATACTTCAATGTATAAGTTTTATAGGTCTCTTTTTTTATTGTCAATTGATTTTGAGTTAAATGCTTTCACAAAGTTAATGTCACTTTTCCGCAATTCAACTCCAATTATGTTTTTGGCACAAAAGGCCATTTAAACTCCAATTAAGTTTTTGGCGGCTTAAATTCCCGCAATTTACACACACACACACGCACGCACGCACGCACGCACGAAAAGCGGTCACTGGTTTTTACCATGTTCACTCTTTTGGGTTGTCATAACAGAGGGGTTCTTTTCAATATTTACCTCGTATATATGTCAGCTAGAGATTTGTTAAGCAACCTACAATGTGTGCATTCAACAGAATAATGCACCCACCAGCTATCGAAATGAATACTCGAAAGCTCATGAATAGGATCTCATAGGCAAATCTTTTCGCACATAAAACGTGTGTTATCATAATTGCTATGCTGTGTGCCACCCGCCCTATAAAGCTAGATGATGGCAAGGCATACAAACACAAAAAGGTTGAACAACAAACTCTTCAACACAACACAATGAAGGTTCAAATCCTCTCCAAGAAATTTGTAAAACCCTCGATTCCAACCCCTCCCGGCCTCCGAAACTACAACATATCATTCGCGGATGAGCTCGCTCCAACAGTAAACCTGCCTCTCATTCTCTACTACCCTGCAGCCAATGGTAACACCGCCACAGCTAACCTTGTCTCGGTTTCAAGCCAGCTTGAAAAATTACTGGAACGTACTTTAACCCTATTCTACCCGCTAGCTGGGAGATACATCAAACAAAGTCGTTTGGTAGATTGCAATGACCAAGGTGTCGAGTATGTGGAATTGGCAGCAGATGAAGTATCTGATCCGTTGGTGGCTATACAAGTGAATATATTTGAGTGCGGTGGACTAGCTGTTGGTGGGTGCTTTTCACATAGGATTGCCGATGTATCCACCATGGCCTCGTTCATTTGTGGATGGGCGACTTTGAACCAAACAAAGAGCACTCATGGAATTTTTCCGAGTTTGGATGCAGCCTCTTTCTTCCCAGGAAGGGGTTTAGATAAATTTTCTATGAATCTACCAAGGTCCATGAAGAATGCAGAGTTCAAGAGCGCCACTAAAATGTTTGCCTTCAACAAAAAGGCTATATCCACCCTTAGAGCCATGTGTCGTAGCCCTAGAGTTTCGTCAGTTCAACTGGTGAATGCGATCTTATGGAAGGCTCTAATTGGTGTCGATCGTGAAAAACATGGGCGGTCAAGGGCATCCGTTCTTATCCAGCCCGTGAATCTGAGGGGGAAAACAAATCCCCCACTAGCACAACACACTTTAGGAAATCTTTGGGGTCTGGGAACCACCCAAGTAAAGGCGGGCGATAACATGGCATTTCAAGATGTTGTGGATCTTCTTGATGGTTCAATTAGGAAATATGTCAAGGATTGTGGAGATGTACTGTCAAACGGAGAGGACGGTTATGAGGTAGTTATTAATCCTTTCTTGGAGTCAAATAAGACTATGTCCAATTCTGAGGTGAATTTCTGCTCGTTTACTAGCTGGTGTAAGTTCCCATTTTATGAAGCTGATTTCGGGTTGGGAAAGCCCATTTGGGCGAGTGCGGTGAACATGCCTCTCAAAAATGTTGTCATCGTGATGGATGGTAAGAAGGGTGATGGGATTGAAGCGTGGGTGCATTTGGATGCGGCAGACATGCCTATGTTTGAACAAGATAGTGATATCATAGCCTTTGCAACTTAATTAGTCCAGCAGCATGAACTGGAGTAGAAGTTTGCTTCATCATTTCCTAATATTGAAGTTGGTCATGTTGTGACTTGTGAAGTGTGTGTTCTGTTTGTTCTAGTTAGAAATTATAGTCCCTGTTGTCAGCAATGTCAATGTATATTTTATTGTTACGCATAATAAAAGAAGGATGACTTATTAACAAAATGGTATCCTTTTACAAGTAAATTAAATATTTTTGTCAACAATATGTCTACTTTGAGGTTAGTGAATAATAAGACTTGCTTGAATATAGAAAACGATGAAGTTGATAAATTGCAAAGGAGAGAGTGGAATTGTGGAAGAACATTGCATGTGAATTATCCCATATGTATACCCCTAGATATTGACTCTAGCAACTTGGGTTACATGAGTGGCCGCTTGGATTACAAGATCCGAGCTACAACTGTAATTCCATTTTAAAAAGTATTATTTGTGGAATAAATTTCACGTATGAAAAGCAGAAACTGGAGAAATACATTACTGTTATAAATCCATTGAGTCTTACTCTTTGGAAGTCTATGGATCACCATGGAAAAATGAACATACAGCTTTTCGAAGTCAACCCATATTCCCCAGTTGCTAAACTGCAAAGAAGATTTTCTTTAACTTTGCACAATTAAGTTGGAAAATAAACTTAATTTGTTTTATGTTATTACAGTGATGCAATAGTCACTTGTGTTCTTGAGCCAAATAATGTTAGTTACAAGTATATTAGTGTCATGTATGCTTAGTGCACGTAGTGTCATGTCATGTAAAGTCGTTGATTCCTGATAGCTTCATTGCATGTATAGGAGGAACCATTTAGTAGCATATAAGAAAGGTTTATACTGTAAAAAAAAGTGCATAATGCAAGTGAAAGATGTAAGAGATAAGATTTTAGTTTAATTGTGCGTTATTGTCAAGATCTTTTCATGTTCTCCTTCTATTGTGAATGTGACTTCGAGTTTCCATTGTGATTGTGTGATTTTAATTAATCATATGTCTCCAATATCACATACAACCATCACTTTCATCGAATACAACGGGATCACCCATAATTGTCCCTCAAATGTGCACTTGTCGCTAAAGGTATCTGCAGCTCACCATCGTTATCAAAACGATCAATCAGGGGTTTGGTATTGGAATGCCTGCTAAGATCATAGAATAACAGAGCTCACACAAATTGGAATAGAGGATCGACGGCAACATTGTCTGTGGTTCTGTGTAGGGTTGTCGGCTGAAGCTTATGATTTGAATTTTTTCTTGAGGTCAATTGGATAAGCTGGCGGGTTCCACGAATGGCTGCAACCTATTGCTGCAAAAATATGCTCTGAAACCCAAGCCTGGGACGATAACCTGCAAGACAGAAAATGAGTGACCGCCGAGGTAGGATTTCCGACAGAGAACTCTCTGATGCCTTAAGTCAGAGCGTAACTACAAGATAGAACTTTAAAAAAGCATGAAAGGGTTGTGTGTCTGCATATCTGGGGGTAGTTCCCTTTATATAACTGTAAGTAGGAGAATCCTAGTATGTCTAAGATTCTGACGGCTGGCTTTGAGAATTCCTTTAGAATAATAATTCTCAATCAGGTAATTTGACTCAGTTTGACTAGGAATTCCGAGTGTCTCCCAATTATTAAGAGTTTATATTTGAATTATATCGGGTATTGGACCCACCGGGAAGAACTTCTCAATCAGGTAAAAAGAAAATTTCTATTTTTAAAGAAAATATACATAGATTGTCACGTGGACCCACCGGGAAGAACTTCATTATCCCATTAATGTTATATCTACGCAACCGAAGATAGCTCAACCAATTATTTGAGAGTCATGGACGTTGTCATGACCTTATTTCATTTAATGCTATTGTGAAGTCATAAGATTATTCCGATGTTATATCTGTGGAGATGGGCAGCAAAATTTTGTTCCAAGGAAGATAGACTTGTAGCTGGGGAGCAAATCAGAAGCAAAGAACTTTGAGAGAGATCATTAAGGATGGCAAATTAGGGTCTTACACAAAAAGCCATTTGAATTCCAATTATATTTTTTTGCTGCTTAATATCACTTTCCCGCAGCTTTTTAGACGAAAAGCAATGTCACTCATTTTTGCCATGTTTATTCTCTTATCGTATTTCGGGTGCTCTAAGAAACCAGTCAACGAGAGATTTATTTAAGCCACAGTGTGGGCATGCAACAGAATCATGCATTCACGGCCACCAATTTGGACATCTCTTTTGGTGTGAGCACCGACCAGCTTTCCTTTGAACATTGTCCTTTGATAGTACAAAAAGATCTCTATAAAGCTAGGTGATGGCAAGGCATACATAGATAGAAAGGTTGAACAACTTGAGCACAACACAATGAAGGTTCAAATTCTGTCCAAAAAATTTGTGAAACCCTCGATTCCAACCCCTCCCAGCCTCCGAAACTACAAAATATCATTCGCGGATGAGCTCGCTCCAACAATAAACGTGCCTCTCATTCTCTACTATCCTGCATCCAATGGCAACACTGCCACAGCTAATCTTGTCTCGGATTCAAACCAGCTTGAAAAATCACTTGAAAATATTTTAACCCGATTTTACCCGCTAGCTGGGAGATACATCAAACAAAGTCGTTTGATAGATTGCAATGACCAAGGTGTCAGAGTATGTGGCAGCCAAAGTGAATGTCCAGCTCCATGACCTTCTTGGCCAAGGGGTAGAAGGGGAGGAGCTAAATCATCTCATTCCATGTGAAATTGGCGCGGCAGATGAAGAATCTGATCCATTGCTGGCTATTCAAGTCAATATATTCGCTTGTGGTGGACTAGCTGTTGGTGGGTGCTTTTCACATAGGATTGCCGATGCATCCACCGTGGCCTCGTTCATTTGTGGATGGGCTACTGTGAACCAAGCAAAGAGCACTGATGGAATTTGTCCCAGTTTTGAAGCAGCGTCTTTCTTCCCAGGAAGGGGTTTAGATATGTTGAAACGATTACAACATTCATCGTGCTACCACGTAACACGTAATGGGTTCGAAAACATACCGTACGAAGTCTCCGAAAAATTCCGACGTAGGATCCTTGTTGTTACGAGCCTCCAACGCGCTTGATCTTTTTCGCAGGTACGAAAACGGCTACTAGAGTCGAGTTCTTCGTCCACGAACCAAATCCTAGAGCTTGGTGATTGCTCTAGAGAGAGTGCTATAGAGAGAGGGATTATTGCTATGACTTCCTTTATTTATTGGGATATCTCTAGCCTTTATATAGAGATACAATTAGAGATTGGCTTTACCTCCAACTCTTAGGAGATAAAGATGTATTTACCTCAAACACTTAGGAGATAAATATCCTCTAATTAACTGTAATTATCCAGACTAACAAATACACATTATCTGTTAGTGGGCGGATAATGGGTCCATTGACCCAATTTATTAACAAGATAAACTTCCGATGAATTTACCAAGGTCCATGAAGGATGCAGAGTTCAAGAGTGCCACGAAAATCTTTGCCTTCAACAAAAAGGCTATATCCACGCTGAGGGCCATGTGTCATGGCCCTCGAGTTTCGTCAGTTCAGCTGGTGAATGCGATCTTATGGAAGGCTCTTATTGGCGTGGATAATGCAAAACATGGCCAGTCCAGGGCTTCCATTCTTGTCCAGTCCGTGAATCTGAGGGGGAAAACAAATCCCCCACTACCACAACACACTTTTGGAAATCTTTGGGGTCTGGCAACCACCCAAGTAAAGGCGGGCGACAACATGGCGTTTCAAGATTTCGTGGATCTTCTTGGTGGTTCAGTTAGGAAATATGTCAAGGATTGTGGAAATGCACTGTCAAACGGGGAGGACGGTTATAAGGTAGTCATTGATCCTTTCATGGAGTCTCATAAGATTATGTCCAATTCTGAGGTGAATTTCTGCTCCTTTAGTAGCTGGAGTAAGTTCCCAATTTATGAAGCTGATTTCGGTTTGGGAAAGCCGATTTGGGCGAGTGTGGTGAACATGCCTGTCAAAAATGTTGTCATCTTGATGGATGATAAGAAGGGTGAGGGGATTGAAGCGTGGGTGCATTTGGATGCGGCAGACATGCCAATTTTTTAGCAAGATAGTGAAATCACCGCCTTTGCAACTTACTCAGTCCGGCGGCATGAAATGGAGAAGAAGTCTGCTTTACCATCATTCCCAAAATATTGAAGTTGAACGTGTGGTGACTTTGTGAGTAGTGTGTGTTCTGTTTGTTCTAGTAAGAAATTAGGGTCACAGTGTCGATGTATGTTTGATTGTTATGCATAGTAAATAGATGGATTACTTATTAACGGAGTGGTAGCCTTTTACAGGTAGAGTATATTAACGCCTTTGGTAATAAGGTTTGCTTAAATATTAAAACTATGAAGACACTTACTTCAATTAAATCCCAACGCAGAGAGTTGGACTGTAAAAAAAAACATAATTTTGAATTATCCGGTATCTATTCTCCTAGATGTCGACTCTAGCAACTTGGGTTAGATGAGTGGCTGCATCGGCAACAAGTTCCGCGAAGGAACATCGCACTAAACAACAAAGAAAATACAAGGTAAGAACTAATCAAGGTGCTAATCTTGTGGCGAGGTTACGGAGGAAGTGTACATGTCTACTGGATTTGGAAAGAGTATTAACAATCACATCATGAATACAAGAACACAAAAGAAATTCTTCATATGATCGATGATATGATGATCTGGTCATTGGCAAGGATATAACTTGAAAACTATTAGCTAAGTATTCCAGCTACTGTGACACTAGGGAATTTTAATGAAGGCCTAATAAATACTCCCTCCGTCCTTTAATAATTGATCATCTTTTCTTTTTAGATCGTCTCATAAAAATTGATCACTTTCAAATTAAGAAAAATTCTAGACTAAACAAAAGTCAACTATAGTACTATAAGTCAACTACTACTATCAAAACCCCAATGTATGTAAAATCAGGGTTTGCATGCATGATTAACATAGGAGGTTTAGATTGAGAAACATAAAAACGAATCCATATCTATACTATATATAATAGGATTCGATTGGCATCTTATTTGCTTTCCAAATCCCGAATCCTTTTTTTCTAATAATTCTCTATTTTATTAATACGTCCTAATACAAGTGTTAGCTTCCAATTAGCTCAAACAATTAATTTTATTATTTTACAAACACCAAAACTAATTGGTAATTATCATGAAATGTAACCATCCTGCCCCGTGATCTCCCTACTACCATGTTTTTAGCCACCACTTCATTACCTTCCCTGAAAACCAAACCGTAACAAACAATAGATAGATAACCTCTTCATCACCTTTCAGAAAAAAGGAAACCCAAAGAAACAGAGCAAAAACAGAAAGCAATAACTGCTTCCTGTCCCAAATTCCTTCTAAAAAAATGTTCTCACTTCATCCATGCCTAGCATTTGATCATCTAACAAGAATGTGAAGGTGTTGGGTAGTAGTATGGGGGCAGGTTATGTGGAAGGATCTGAGCATTTGGCCGCCATTGGCCAATTTGCGATGGACCGGTCGCCGTCGAACTGGAGGAGACCAGATCTTGAGATCTTAATTGCCGACCACCGGTCGCCGTCGAACTGGAGGAGACCACTGTCGGGCCGGAGGACGAGGGATTTTAGGGGAAACAGGGAGGAAGAGATGGGAGGGTTACTGGTCCGGGTATGTGTGTGTGTGGTGTGTCTTCTCTGCCGTCTGCGTATGTGAGTGTGTGGTGTTGTGTTGGTGGGTTACTGATCCGGGTTGGAGATCCTCAAAGAGTTAGTTGGTTCTGATGGTGAAAAACCCCTAAAATTTCCACTGCCAGATATTCTCAAAGGTATAAACAGCCTTTCTTTCTTTTTTTCATGTTTTGTTTATTCACATCTCACTTTGCATTTGCATCATGCAGAAAAGTTATGAGGCATCAATTCAATGAATAACTGCAGAGGACAAGTCTGTAGTCCCTTCCAATGATTTTTGCTCTGGTGACAGGTAAGCAGCATTTTTGCCTTAAATGTCTTCTGAAGTTGAAGTTGAGACACCTAGACATCTCCCTGCATTTCATTCAGTAGAGCAGCTAATCTTTCATCTAGCATAGAAATAATATACTTTTTTTTTTCTTCTTTTTCTTTTCAGGAAACTTGACACAATCATCATTGTGTATGTCTATGGTCAAATATTTGCATAATCACCCAATATAGAGCACCATCAATGGTCCAGGAACCACAGAGCTTATGCAGAAAAAAGATCAATTACTGTCCGTGCTTTGATCATTTTCGTCACTATTTGTCTATCCATGCTCATTTTAATGGTGAAAAACTTGAATGTTTTTAGGCAAAGATGTAGTACATCGATCAGGCTAAGTTAGCAGCTTATGGGCTGATTTTGAATATATTATAGAATATCCTTAGCCTTCCAAGAGTGCCATGGATAGACCTTCGCTCCAGATAGTTGCAAATGAAAGTTTCTGTGTTATTTTTATCTGATTGCAAATCAAGGTTTTCTTGCTTCTGGTTCAGCTTTTAGTTTCATATTTAGTAAGTCGGAGCCAATCCAGGTAAAAGATTGCAAATAAGTTTTTTCTTTCGAAGGAGGTTTTGGGAAGTGGTAGCCCGACCCGTGTTACAACGTGGTGGCCACTACACCGTTGATATTAACAGTGTGTGCACACGCGCGTGCGTGTCATCTGCAAAGATTGTGTCTAGGTAGGGGAGGGGGTGGGGTGGGGTTGAAAGGCTATGGGCGCAGTGACGTGGAAAAATATTGGTCGTTTCTCCTTTTTAGTGTAGAAATCTATACTATATATAATAGGATTCGATTGATAGCTTCTTTGGCCATCAAAAAGTCAATCTAATTTTTTGAGATTTTTGAATTATTTTTATACTAACCTAATTATGTGTCAATATTTCATTGGCTGCAATCAGCTTTTATAACTCAAGTTTTTGCAAAAAACTTCCACATTATTAGGCCACACTAACATGCAAACTTCTACGTCTCCCACTTCCACATTGAACATTGCGGCGTAGCTCCTGTTCTCCATATGTTCTCACTTTTCAACCAGCTTCTTAGCCAAAAAATCTGTTTACCATCACGATCTCGCAAATAATCGTCTGGCAACTCATAGGGAAACTCTCGCGAACTTGAAGAAAGAATTGTTTGGCAACTCAAAGGTAGACTTTTCTTATTCATAGATCATGCAAACATGCATGTAGAAAGAATCAGATATGCTTCATCTTTTTACCTGTGTTCTGCATTTTTCCTTCTTCCCGAAGGACAACTGATTCAAGTACAATCCAAAGCTTGGTTGACAGAAGATCAACCCATTATTTTGCCATTCTTAGACGGTAAGACCCCCATACTGTGTAGCGTGGTTCATTTTATGGTAATATTTTCTTAAATGCTGCTGTATATTAGCAATGACTCTGTTAACCAATTCTACATTTTCCCTTCTTCCTGATACGTTGCCTTGGTTTCAATAGAAAGGAGATCTTCCACTAGGAAGAACAGCTGCTCCAACTACAATCCAAAGCATCAACCAGTTGTTTTGCCATTCTTAGAAGGTTAGACCCCCCATACTGCGTAAGTGGCTAATGTGTCTTGAAAATTAAAAAATTCACTTCATTTTATGATAATATTTTCTTAAATGCTATTGTATATCCAATTCCATGCAAGAATGGTTTTAAAATGCTATTGTATATCCGATTTCATGTAAGAAATAAATATAGATTGTAACATTTTTTTGTGTAAAAATGTATTTACTAATATTTTTCCATTACACTGTAAAACTAATTTTGAAGGTTTAAGGTGGGCATAATGGTGATTGCAGAATAATTGTGCATGCAAATGAGTACGAAGAGGGGGGAGTGGGGGGTGGAGGACGGGTTGGTGGTGGGACGTATGTTGGTGGAACTGCTGGGTGTGTTGCGGGGTTGTGGATGGTGGGGTGGTGGGTACTGTGACTGTAATCCTTGATGTGGGGGTGCTGTCCGTTTTGTTAGGGCTACATGCATGTTGTTAGGGGGTCGTGGGTAGGAGTGGGTTGTGGGCAAGCAGTGGTGGGGGGTGGTGTTCGTGTTGTTAGTGGGGCGTGGGGCGTGGGTTATGGGTAGTGGTGGTGAGGTGGATGGGTGGGTGTTTTGTTGTCCGTGTTGTTAGGGCGTGGTAGGTGATGGGTTATGGGTATGTGTCTGTTACTCTGTGTGTGTTTGAGAGAGAGAAGGGGGGGGGGGGGTAGCGGGTGGCGAGGTTGTGGTGGGTTAATATGACTGTTATGGGGGTCAAAGGTTGGGGAGGGAGTTAGTAGATGGACTAATTGGGGTTGGGAGGGTTTGTGGGTAGCACCTGGGGTTGGTGTGTGTGTTGTGTTACTGCGTATGTGTGTGTGGTGTGGGTGTGGGTGTGTGATGCGGGGGGTGGGTTGTGATGTTGCTGAGTCTTAGGGGTAGCGGGTGGTGGGGTGGTGGTGGGTTAGTGTGACTGTTGTGGGGGTCGTGGGGTGGGTACCGAGTCGTTGGGCTGCTGGGAGTTCTTCTGCATTATTGGGGGTCTGGGTTAAAGGTAACGGGTGGGTTACTGATTTTTGTTGGGGGGGGGGGGTGAGTGGGGTGGAGGGAGGTTTAGTAGCGGGTGCTGGGTTAGCACCGGCGTGACTGGTTACAGAGGGAGGGGGTTGGGGTTGTGGGTAGCATTTCTCACTTGATTTTGTTTCTGCCACTCTCTCTATAAGTGTTAGACAGTGGTATAATTCAGTATCCCCCATAATAATAAGATTGAGAGTTTTGATCGCTGTACATGCTCCATAGAGTCAAGGACATACATACTGTTTTTATTTATTTTTGTTGGTCGAAAATGAGATGTGGAGTTTTGGTTTGCAAGCCTCCTATTCCTTTATCTAGGTCCCTGGCAACATTCTATGAAAATCACACAGACCAATTATAAAAATCATGTGTGCTCCATGACCTTGGATGGATAACAATTTAGCAACGCTTTAGTATTTCTATTTCGTTACAGAATACATACCATGTTTCCAATAGTCCGAATTCTTTTGGCAAAGATAGAGACAAGTTATTATTGAGCTTTTTTCGTACGGCAATATCAAGCAAAATATAATATGTTGCTAAAATGTCCATGACTTTGCTATTGTTATAAAAAAAAATTAGTGACCAAAGGTTTTGAGTAACGAAAAGAAGTTAGGGGATACTTCATCCCAAATTTGTATCAAATATGGTGGGGGTATATATAAATTTGATTGTAATAAAATAAACTGAGAACCACGACCAAAGATTATGTATATTTCAACTACTTTCACAAACGTCTTAAGAAAAACAATGTTTGATAAGGGTATATATAAAATTAATCTTATAAGATCCGCATCCGACCCGCTCCCATTGTCATCCTTATATGCAAAACACTTATCCTTTTTTTTTGTTTATATAGTCTTTGTCACAGTTTTATAACTTGAATAATCTCCCGGGATTTTAGTTAGTACTGTCATAATCATAATGAGTACAATCAACAGTCGCCAAGAAAAGATTAAATTAGACAAGGAACATAAACCCTAATTACCTACTAAACGCTAATAAACAAGTCCTACTGGAATAGAAAACCCACATAAATAAAGCCCAGCCCTAATGTCAGTTTCATGAATAAACCTCCCGATCAGCCTACGTCATCAGAGCTGCGGCGGCAAAGAGACTGCCAATGCGCACCAATCCTATCGAGACTTTATTCAGCGCGGCGATGTTGGGTGAAGGCCCAGCCGCGTCAGAGGGCGCGATCGAGATCGATGGATGCGGAGCGGCTGGTGGAGGAGCAGTAGGAGACGGCGGAGAACCGTCTTTGGTCCGTGCGGGTGCCGAGGCGGGCGTCGGCATCACAACTGGAGTACGTGTGCGGGTCCAGCGCAGACCGGAAGATCTGAACCAGTCGCGGAAGCTCCTTTGCCCGTGCTGATCGCCGCAGTTTACTCCTGCACCGCCTCGCCGGACAGCCCTCATGTCCACCGTCCCTCGTACTCCTCTCGAACTCGCTGCACGTACCCCGCTGTGCACTCCTCCGTCAAGTCACAACACTCGCACTTCGATGACTCAACATGGTCTCCCCTCTCCTGCTCTTGGTTGTCGTTTCCCTGTTTTCCTGTTGTCTGACAGTATGAATTGATCCTCTCAAATTCTTGTGAGGGGCGCAGGAAAGATCATCTCCTGGTTACCATGATGAGGCTACCCTAATTCCAGAACAGAGCAATGTCAGCTTCTAAATGGTTGTATCGATGCTTTAGTGTGTTTCTCCGGACTGATTCACATAGGGATAACATGAACTTTTGGGACCAAGATCCTCCGCCGTTGGGGAGTAATTGCAAAGGTCAATTTCGTCTTCAAAAGGCCTCTCTCCCTGTACATTCTTGCGAAGCTGGTCTATATGTTAACAAATATAGATTTTTAGTGGCAAAATGGACCCATGAACACCATGAAGGGTACCCTTGCATTTTATTGTGCTTAATGCATGGTTCAAAGTGTGTATGGTTTGGTTGACTTAAAGTAGAAACGTTCCGGAAAATCTGAGAAGATGTTTCTGTTGGCTCAAATTGTTTGTATACAAGTGTTCCCAACCTACTTTGGTCGTACCCAAGGCTCCACCAGGGGTCCCGTTTCGCGCGACACGTCATCATATTCAACGGTCAATTTTTCAACGCTCCTAAGCCGGTCAAAACAACCATGCTCAAGTCACGTGAACTGCTTGTGAAACAACCTTGGCGTGCCTTAATTCCCCCTTAAGGGGGTCGGCCACCTTAGGAGGGTTGGCCACCTTAATGGGGTTCGGCCACCCTAGGGGGTTGGCCACCTTAGGGGGGATCGGCCACCTACCTTGACGACCGACGACCATCGTTCACAGTCGGGCGTTGTAGTCGTGACGACGGTCGCTCGCGGCTACTCTCTGCCGTAGGCGCGACGACCGTCACTCGCAGCCGTGCTCCGTCGTCGCGACGACCGTCGCTCTTAGTCGCGCGTCGTAGTCGCGATGACTGTTGCTTGTGGTCGCGCTCCACCGTAGTCGCAATGACCTTCGCTCGTGGCTGCACTCCGTCGCCGCGACGACCATCGCTTGCAACCACGCGCCTTCCACACAAAGCTCGCTGTCGCCCTGGCGTCGGCTTCGCGATGCCCTTCACCAGTGGTCGTGCGACTTCTGCTATCGCCCGCGCGCCGAATTTGCGACACTCGTCGCCTGCGGCCGTACGCCGTCGCCTACGTGCTGTCACCATACATACTCCGTGCCCATGCGCTGTGCTGCTGATACAGCTGCAATCCCTGGCTTTCTGTCACATTACGTGCCCCCCGCACCGTACGCACTTCATCGCGCCCATGCGACACAATCATGTTACATGCCCACGGGCACCACGCTCATTCACCACACTATGCCCCCCGCCATGGATGTAGAACATGCTTCGACCCACTCTCTAGAGTGTGCAGCATCCCGCGGGGATAGGCGACTCCTCCGGGACACTATCTCTGCCAAGGAGCTTTTCAACTCTCTTTCTGCCAGGTAGATGGCTCCTTCGGGATGCTACCTCGGCTCGTCGGGTAGACAGTTCCTCCGGAATGCTACTTTGATGAGCTCCGAGTGCTCCGGCACAAGGACTCACCGTCGGGATAGGCTCGCTCTCTAAGACACTATCTCATCTAGGAGGCTTTTCAACTCCCCTTCCGTCAGGTAGACGGCTACTCTGGGATGCTACCTTGACGAGCTCCGAGTGCTCCGGCCCAAGGACTTACCCACGGGATAGACGACTCCTCCGGGACACTATCTCTACCAAGTGTCTTCGTGACTGGCCTACGTGCTCCGAAACTGGGGGCTCGCATCGGCACCCCTAGGGACTATGACCCCCGGGTCACTCCGAGATGGGAGCAGGTCTTCGGAGGGCATCGCACCTAGTCCACCTGGCAGTTGAGTGTCGGGTCTTCCCTACATCTACCAGGCCCGTGGGACTCTGCATGGGCTTGGATTAGTGGCTAGATCAAGAGGGTTCTTTGGCCACACCGACGCAGTGGGAGCTAGTCTTTCCAGACAGACAGAGCGATGCTGTGTAGAGCAGGCCAAGTGAATATGCGATTTGACAGTCCGTGGAGCACCGACAGCTGTGGACCCCTTGGTGACGTGTTATTTCTGGAGAGCGCCACGTGTCGCATGATGACATCATCATCTCAACCTCTATAAAATAGAGGTCTTGAGAATTCATTTAGAGGACTTCAGATTTTTAGATTCTCAGAATTCTCTCTCACTTTCTCTTTCTCTCTCTAGAATTCTAGAGAGAAACATAGTTGGACCTCTGACATCAGACCCATGACGCTGGACCCCTAACACTAGACCGAAGCATCGGACTATGACTATCGTCGTATATTCACCGTGCGCCGTTGCTCTCACAGCACTGCTACCCTCAGGCTCTATCTAGGAAGTTCTTGGTCTCTGCCCTTGGTCTCTGCCCTTGCTCCACCCTTGTTGTGTCTCACATCAGCACACTTGACATCTGACTCGGACTGCATTCCTTTTGGCACCTCCACATCAACTGCGAATCCACTTTCCTTGACATCAACAAGTAAGAGAATAAATACCCTATTTTCATTTCAAGAGTCTGGAAAATAAAAATACCCTATTGCCTCGATTTTGTTGAGCTGAAAAAAAAAAATGAAATTAACAAGAAGTTTGAAACAACAACAGAAAATTTTCTTTATTTCAATCTTAACTGAACTTCTAGTCCATAAAATGAAGCAAACTGTCCATGTACGAAGCCACAAATTAATTGAAAATTTGCTACATTTCAGCTTTTCCACGGTACAAATTTTCGTCGAATTTATACATTTAAAGTTAATTCGGACTCTTTTACCATAAAATTAGTTATTCGCTTGTTCGGTTTTATCTTTCTTATATGCATGTAATCACAGATTGCACCAAAGTATTGTGTGATCTCATTTTTCTTCAAGGAAATCTCCCCCCTTCTACAGCAACATACTTCTGAAAACGCTTGGGATCTAGCAACTATGTAATGCAGGGCAGGCAAGGGAGAACGTCAAATTTCAGCGCTTGGTGGATCTCCTAGAGGGTACGGTAAGAAATTATGTCAAGGACTGTGGAAACATCTGCTATCAAGTAGAGATGATAGGACTTGAGAACGGGAATCTATCCAAGTATGAGGTGAATGTCTACCTTATCGCGGCGATTTTTCCTGGGGACTTCTTGACACGAATGGCACTAATTCACTCGTTTCAAATCCAAAACTTGATGTCCAACACCGAATCTCTAATCGATCTATTAAATTTGGTACGTAGCTATATGCATTTTAATTTACTGCAATGTGTATGTTTGGTTCACAGTATGCCACGCAGTATCAAATACAACTATATATGGCAGAAGTTCTATCACGGCATAACCATAGTTTGGGGATAAATTTGTATGCTAGAGCATTATTTAAGGGAATATAAATCTGTAACTTGGGAGACTAACAACGTAACTGCTGTGCGAGGATAATTACAAAGAACAAAGAAGAGAGGTTCAAGAGAGAGCTAACGGCCGGAGTTCAAAACGGAGCGGAATTAAGGTATTGAAAAATGAGCTCCACCAAAGCCAAAAAAATAATATCTTCGGTGGTGGGTCTTCAATCTTATGGGTGTTTGTTTTGTCTTTGGCTTCCCCTGAAAAGTGGATGTCGTCCACGCTCCTCCATCTTGTTACAGCGTTGGGTAATGGGTATACCTATTTTGAAACTTCGGCAGAGATCTCCCTTGTGAACTTAGAATGTCCAAATACAGGAGAAAATATCACCATGTCAGCAGCTTACGAGTCAGATTATCACTAATAATTTGTCAACTAATGAATATTATAAAACAGTGAAGCAACTATCCAGATAGATAATGAATCTTAACTATGGTTTACATTAACTCTAAAAACCAAAAAACAAAATCAGTCTCCAAGAGAACCCCACCAAGCTGCTGCCCAGTGTACTCTATTTCAGAATATTAATTTAGATTTTATTATCCAGCTGGACAGTTGTACTACTATTTCACAATATTGATTACTTGGCAAAATTCTATGTCAGTGCATTCTCATGGGTTAGAATCAAGGTTACGAAGGAATAGAGTCAAAGGCCAACAAGGGTTGATTCAGCGGTCCCCAGGATCTCAATTCAGGTTTTTCACCTGAGTTCGAATTTTGCCCGCCGCACTTGTTGGTGGCAAACTTACGTGCTCGCCCTGCATGTGCTCCACACACGGGTCCTTGTGCGCTTCGGCCCTGACACAGGTGCGGGAATCGAGGGCTCAGATGTATTGGCGGCTTTGTAGGTCCTCGAGGCGCAATACTCCATGCCGGTTGGATTAGAGCCTTACGGTCCAGCCTTTTTTTGTACCCAAAAAAAAGAAGGAATAGAGTCAAAGGTTTTGATGTTTGGAGTGAAGCTGGTTTCTCCATCACTACTGCACATGCACAATTGTGTTTGGAATCTATTTGAGTCTTTGTAGTAGTTAAGTTTAAGATTTAAAGAAACTGTACATAGATTGTCGCGTGGACCCACCATGAAGAACTTATTTCGACATTACATTTGTGCCACTTAAGATACCTTAGCAACTTTTTGGTTCAAGATAAGCCGCCCCTTTAGCAACTAAATCACAGAAGTTCTATTATTACCTCACCAAGATCTTGGGAGATCGGCATCAAAATTTTGTTCTAAGGAAGATAGGACTGTAGCAAGTGAACACATCAAAAGCTGTTGAAAATGGATGGATTTATATGTGTGTACACAAATTTTGCGTCTAAAATGCAAGACAAGAAATATTTGCACAAAATTCATTTTATCAAATTTAAAATTATAGGTTACACCACTCTATGATTTTTACATAAAACGAATGTAAAATCCTCTTATTCGATCTCCGATTTAGTCACAATCCAAGGGCTGAAATATCTTGATCTTGGAACATGAATTTTGACTTCAATAATCTTCACACTTGAAAGATCGTCGAAGCAGTGTTTTCTCGAGGGCTTTAAAGCTTTATCCTGAACAAGTATGTTGATCCTTGACTTGTAGAATCACTGATGTTGAAGGCGAATCTCTCTTCGATTCGAGGCGAAAGAGAAACCGATCTTCGTGACTTGGAAGTGCTCGATTGAAGAACGACACTGCGTTAGTGTGTATAGTTCTTCAAATGAAGCACAATCTGGGAGACGACAGCGTTTTAGGAGAGCTTAGGCTTTGATTGCGGAGACCCTTTGTGTCCCTCTTCTCTACCTCAAGCCCTCTATTTATAGGCAAGGTGGTAGGCTTATTTTTGGAAATCCTATAATTTGAGCTTTGATTTTGTAATTAAGGAGATTTTTGTCCCCTTAATTATCTGATCTCCTCAATTAAATGGATATTTGTCTCCATTTAATTTTAGAAATAATTTTAGTCAAATTTGACTTTTCTGGTAACAAGACCATGGCTGGACCACATAATTTTATATGGGCTGGTTCTTCGAATTTAACTTTGGTTCGAGCCCATTCTTTAGGTTGGCTCCATGTCAGCATCTTGACCCGTATTTTTTACAATGTTGACTATGTGACAGGCTAATAAACTTTTACGTTAATGACTAAGCGCAAATTTTCGTTGTCTACAAATTGCCCCCACTTCAAGTCTTGAGTGGTACCTTTTCTTGAGTACTGTTGTAAGGCTTGAAGTATATCTTTTTTTTTTGGAAAATAATTCATTGCGCCCCACCAATGAAATTGGCATCGACTCTCTTGCTCAGTGCTTGCCGCCAATGGATCTCTAGGGTTTTATGCCTTTATGAAGTAATTTCAACTCACCAACTGCATGGTCTCGACGGCCAGAACTTTGGTGATTAACAAGCTCGTTGATCATGTGAGCGTCTCGATTACATGTCATTGTGAAACTTCGGAAGAGGTCTTCCATGTGAGGTTAGAATGTCCAAATATAAGAGAAAATATCACCACGTCATCAGCTTACAAGTTAGATTGTCACTAATAATTTGTCAATTAATGAATATTGTAAAATAGTGAGACAACTATCCAGATAGATAATGAATCTTAACTATGGTTTACATTAACTCTAAAAACCAAAAAACAAAAAGAGAACCCCACCAAGCTGCTGCTCAGTGTACTCTATTTCAGAATATTAATTTAGATTTATAATCCAGCTGGACAGTTGTACTACTATTTCACAATATTGATTACTTGGCAAATTCTATGTCAGTGCATTCTCAAAGGTAGAATCAAGGTTATGAAGGGAATCAAGGTTATGAAGGAATAGAGTCAAAGGTTTTGATGTTTGGAGTGAAGCTGGTTTCTCCATCACTACTGCACATGCACAATTGTGTTTGGAATCTATTTGAGTCTTTGTAGTAGTTAAGTTTAAGATTTTAAGAAAATGTACATAGATTGTCGCGTGGACCACTACAAGAAAATCAAGATATATCTACAGTACAGTACCGTAGGTATAGGTGCCATGTACTGTAGGCACAGTCTATCCCTACGGTACTATACCGTAGTCATAAGTGGTGATGCCCTAGATCTATGCCTACGGGGTTGAAGGTTATCCCTACGGTTATACCGTAGCCTATATACCTATGCCGAATTCGTATTAACCCACTTATAGCGACGATTTTTGGAGAATTATCCTACGGTATAACTGTAGGAATAAGTTTTATTTTTGAATGCTATGCCTACGGGAAATACCGTAGGGATATGCTTACCCTATAGGTACCTTAAGCTATACCTACGGTACATTCCGTAGGCTAAGGTTAAACCATGGCCCTTTTTTTAAGCCTTTCCCTACGGTTTAAACCGTAGGGATTAATGCCCAGAAAATAGAACACAAATCTTTACCTACGGTTTATACCGTAGGTACATGTGCTCTTTTTTTTTCCTTTTAATCGAATGTTGGATCTTGTTTTATCACAATAACTTGCAAATACAATTGAAATATCATAAACATGTCCTGCAACTGAAAGATTATAAAGATGTTTTCAATTGCATAAATAGTGCAATGTTATAAAACAATAATTTGTGCACCAAATTCCATACAAAAGCGTCAATCTCAATACTTAATTTCAAAAGCTATCTCTATATCATAATCCTGTCCTAGCACTTAATTTCAAAAGCTATCTCCATATCATATTCCTGTCCTAGCACTTAATTTCAAAAGCTATCTCTATATCATATTCTTGTCCTATCACTTAATTTCAAAAGCTATCTCCATATCATATTCATGTCCTAGCACTTGATTTCAAAAGCTATCTCCATGTCATAATCTTGTCCAAGCTGGTACTATATACATCCACCCACATTAGTTCCGAACCACGAGCAACTCATGGGAACTAGTCCTCATTCGTAGGGCTTGCATCTTGCTCCTCGCCATCATAACCATCCTACGAAATTAAACAAATCATCATCAATGACTGAGAGGTTCTACCAAATAATTGGAGTTATATTTTAAGTTAAGGAGATATATATTGTAATCATCCCTAATTAGCAGGCAAGGCATGTGCATCGTCAACATTCAATCAACAAACCCTTCTACCTTTCCCCCTTTATATCTTCTTCTCCAAAGTCCAAACAAAAGAAGGAATGTGGCCACCACCCTTCATTCCAATTCAATCTGCCCTTTCCAAGGCAAAATACAAGACTCCAGAACACTGGATTAGGCCTGAACACAGGTATGTAAGGCTGTGGAACTTTGAAGACTCGAAAGGTTAATAGGCCATTCATGTATTTATTTAAATGTAATTGGGAGAGGATAACACTGTGGCCAAAGGTTAAGCATGATACAGCTCATGCTAAGTCCTTCATTTGTTTCTTACTGAAACTAAATTTGAGAAGAAGAGATGCGCACATCTTCCAACTCTCAATATTTTTGGAAAAAAGCACCCCCACCACCGCACAACCCCTGCTAGCTACACAGCCAACTCACACACTACATAATACCCACGCAACCACAAACATCTAGTAAAGTTTGAAGGAGCATATCCCAAGCTTTAAGGTATACTCAATCAACGAATTGCAGAATCAAGAAGACAAAAACTACTATATAAGAGACTCAAATGTTGTAACACAATGTCTTATTATCAAAACTTGAGACTATATCTACTTAACCTTGGTGTTAATATTGATTATGCATGAATGTTTTGTTGTCATGCTAAAGCCAATTAACTAAACAATAGCTGCATTCAAGCCAAATACATTAACAGTAGCTACAGGTTTTAAATCTAAAGCTTATGCCTTCAAATTTCTCGATCAATGGCAAAAATAGCAACCACTTTTAACAACTTAGCTGGCCGTTCACCATTAGTCCACAAGGAATTGGCACCCAAGCTCTAGGATTGACTACACTGACTAGTTAAAGAAGGCATCTCCAAAAGAAAAATACAGTAAACATGTCTCAGAAGTTAGACCCAACCTAATACAGAGATCAAAACTTTAACATGCACGTATGTTATGAGAACCCAACAATTTCAGTAGCTTTAATCCCTTAATAGTTACACATGAAAGTTATCTTCTTAGCAAGAAAAGAACTGCAAAGTAACATAGAAGTTTAGAGAAGTTTACTGATTAATGTAGCAGCAGGGGTGTAAGTCCTTCCTGAAGTGGCACGTTCTTATTTTGGCAGATGACAGCTTGGGCTTCACACGTATGCTGTTTTGTTGGTTTCTCTAGGACAACAAAGCCCCTCTTAGCAAAATCATATGGTGACTATATATGGAATGCGCACAAGGAAAGCAAGAACACTAGTATGATAGACTACAATGGTACTAGTAGAAATAACAATAAAAGTTGATGATTTCACATGACTAAGCATATTCTAGCACAAGGATGAAATACAGTATTTCCCGAACACACCTCTTACAAAACAATGTTAGCTCTAGGCTCTCCTCGTGAATGCGTGTTTTCAGATTTTTGCCATTTCAGGTACAAACAGGTAAATAAGGTATCCTATCATGGCACAGGCTACAACGAAGAAAATAAAGCTCCATTTACCATAGGCACAAAGCAAATGCAATGAAACTTGGCTAAAGACAAATTCATGGCCCAAGTAGTTACCAGTGACTTGATCTCTATATGAAAGGCCTCACTCAGTCAACAATGGGGTCTGGAAAAGGCCGGAAACCCGGGAAAGAAAAGTCGACCCAAATCAGAAACCATCGAGCTACAAAGGGCTTCTGGTGGTGTGGAGCAGGTCCATGTAGATTATAGACCATATGTAAACCAACAGCAAATTCTGTTTGACTTAGTTGCAACCAAAGATTTTTTGAACACATTGATATACTGCTACTATGCAAGTGTAACTTCAAAGCAAAAACTTCAGTTACTAAAAGTCACAATGCATGTCAACATATAGTAGTGCATAGTAGTGCTGTCATCCCAGAAACTTGATGTAGTACTTGGCGAACGTCGTGAAAACCAATGTAACAATACCAATTGCAAGCGATGCTTGAAATATATCATGATTATCGTACCCAACTGATTGAAGGCAATATGTGGTATTTACACGTGACCAAGGAAACAATATCGTTGCTAGGTTAGTGACAGCTTAGCGTGATTTCCAATCAACACCCAGCTGGATAGAAGTAAGCAGAGAAATAAAGATGGAATCATAAGATAGCCAAGTTTATTCAACAACTACAATTTCCATGAGATGTCCGATTGAACAGATACGACATCACTAACTGACATAACAAGATTTTCCAAATTCAAGCACTCAACAGTGACTGAAGCAGCACGAATAGCCACGGTGCAATATTAACCGTAGGCGTACATAACTTGTACCTCAGTTCCTTTTATACCGTAGGCCTTCTTGTCACCATAGGGCAGTTTTGGTGTAGTGGACCCATCAAGAAGAACTTATTTCGATATTACATTTGTGCCACTTAAGATACCTTAACTAGTTATTTAAGAGTCATGGACGCTGTCATGACCTTACTTCGTTAATGCTATTGTAAAGTCATAAATTTGATTTAGTAACTTTTTGGTTCAAAAGAAGCCGCCCCTTCAGCAACTAAATCACAGAAGTTCTATTATTACCTCACCGTGATCTAGGGAGATCGGCATCAAAATTTTGTGCTAAGGAAGATAGGACTGTAGCAAGGGAACACATCAAAAGCTATTGAAAATGGATGGATTTATATGTGCAAGGAGAACACAAATAATAAGAAAAAGAAATTAGAGAGAGATCATTAAGGATAAAAAGAATTAGGGTCTTGACGCACGAAAAGTCATTTCAATTCTAATTATGTTTTTTGCGGCTTAATATTACTTTCCCGCATTTTATAGAAAGGCAGTGTCACTCGTTTTTGCCATCTCCAGGCTCTTGCGGTTATTGCAAAAGAGGGGGTCTTTTTTGACATTAAAATGTATGTGGGGTGCTCTAGGAAGGAAACATCATGGATGTTGTCCGGTTTGGTTTGCAGGAATATAGCAACAACTCATATATAGAGTCATTTAATCGTTGAACATTTTTAGTGTCTTCTATTTAGTGACGTTAAAGAAGTGAAATTAAGAATTATAGCTGAAAGTGCTAGAAATATTACTAAGGACATTCAACAACCATTAATTATTACTATCTAGAAAGCTGTAACTATCTTGCTACAACCCGGAAATGATTAAAAGAAATTTTCTTTAGGAAACTTGTCAGTTAGAAATTTATGAAGCGGCAGTGTGTGGATTCAAAATGAAGTTAAGAATTTTCGTTGAAAGTGTTAACAGAAATATTACTATTTAAGTAACTTTTAATTATTATTAAGCAGAAAATTATAATTATCTTCTTACGACTTCCGCAGAAGTAAAAAAAAACGCTACCGTGTGTGGATACAACAGAATAATGCATCCACAGCCACCAGGTTGGATCTCTCTTTCGTGTAAACACCCACCAGCCTTTCTTTGAATAAACATGTCCTCAAATACTAAAAAGCACCCACCAAATGATACTTTTAAGTTAAAGTATCAGTTGATAAGTTCACATGCATCAAGAGCGTATGTTTCTATCTTCTTCCAATACGAACGTTTTTATATTGGTCCAATACAAAAGATAAACAGAACGTAAATATATGTTAAAGTCTGGAAAAAAAAAAAACATTTGAAAAGCTGCCGGCTGCCGCCATTTATATGAGGTCCAATCCTTCTTTTGTTCCAAGTTCTATCCACACCGACCCTTGTTTTGTTTTTTGTTTTTTGTTTTGGTTCCTGCCCAGGTTAAAAATAGTTATAAATTCTTATATCGTAATAATTAATAGTCGTTGAATACAGCTAACGATATTTCTGTTAATACTTTCAACGATAATTCTTAACAGCATTTTTTAATATCAATAAATAAAAGTCACTAACGTTATTTAACGACCATTAATTGTCCTTATACGGAAGGCTGTAACTATCTTTCTATACCCAAACTAGTAAAAAAAAATTTCCTTTTTGTTTTGTTAATGCATTATTGAGTGCATTAGAGTTGTCAAATGGGTTGGGCGGCTCGCGGGCTGGCCCGGCCCCTTTGATGAATAGTGCTGGCCCGGCCCCTTTGATGAATAGTGCTGGCCCGGCCTTTTAGGGCCTAGGGCCTGGGCCTGGGCCAGGCTTACATTTCCCAGGAAAAAGCCTGGCCCAGCCCGGTTTTGGCCCGGCCCGGGTCTGGCCCGGGTTTGGCCCGATTCAGGCCCGGTTTAGGCTCCCCTATTTACTTTTGAAATTCCACTTTTCCCCCCTTTCCCCCCAATGGATTTATTCCCCTTTTTCCTCCTAAACAGTACTGAAGATTTAAGTAATGCGAAGAATAATAACACATCTTTAAGTTATTGATTTTTTTTCTTTATAAATATAGTGGTCATGGGATCGAGTAAATTTCCAACATCTTTATGTATTGAAATTGCTGACCCCAATGCATCGTGTACCCCACATTTGCTGTATTTTGTCAATTTATGTTACAATTTGAGTGAGCTGGAACTTGGAATCTGTTAAGGACGCTTTAATAAAGCGTCCCTAACAGCAAATTACCATAATTAAAAAAAATCCTTACCTTGAATAATAAGAAAATGCCAAAAAAAATTAAAAAAAAAAAATTTGGGCCCGGGCCGGCCCAAGCCCTGCCCTAAATGTTGGGCCTAGGGCCTGGGCTTGGACCGGGCCTAGATATCCTCAGAACCAGGCCCGGCCTGGTTGGCAGCCCCTTGGCCAGGCCCCGGCCTGATTTGTTGGAGGCCCGATGGGCTTGGGCTTGGGCTGGACCGGCCCAAGCCCGGCCCATTTGACATCTCTAGAGTGCATTATTGTGACGATAGGGATCTGAACACAGACCCATAATTTGTAATGTATACGCCAAAAGAACTATTCAAATGAGTATTTATAAACTCATGAACAGCGCAGATTTTGCACATGTGGCGTGGTTTATAACAATTATTATTATCATACTGTGTGCCACTCTGTATAAAGCTGAATGACAGCATGCCGTACAGATATAGAAGGGTTGAACAACTTGAGCACAACCCAATGAAGGTTCAAATCCTATCGAAGAAATTTGTGAAACCCTTGATTCCAACCCCTCCCAACCTCCGAAACTACAAAACATCGTTTGCCGATGAGGTCGCCCCAACGCAAAACGTGCCCGTCGTTCTCTACTACCCTGCAGCCAATGGCAACACTGCCACGGCTAGTCTTGTCTCGGAATCAAACCAGCTTGAAAAATCTTTGGAACATATTTTAACCCGATTTTACCCGCTAGCTGGGAGATACATCAAACAAAGTCGTGTGATAGATTGCAATGACCAAGGTGTCGAGTATGTGGTATCCAAAGTGAATGTCCAGCTCCATGACCTTCTTGGCCAAGGGGTAGAAGCGGAGGAGCTAAATCAGCTCATTTCATGTGAACTTGGCGCGGCAGATGAAGTATCTGATCCGTTGTTAGCTATTCAAGTAAATATATTTGAATGTGGTGGACTAGTTGTTAGTGGGTGCTTTTCACATAGGATTGCCGATGGATCCACCATGGCCTCGTTCTTTTGTGGATGGGCTACTGTGAACCAAGCAAAGAGCACCGATGGAATTTGTCCTAGTTTTGACGCTGCCTCTTTCTTCCCAGGAAGGGGTTTAGATAAAATTCCTATGAATCTACCAAGGTCCATGAAGGATGCAGATTTCAAGAGCGCCACGAAAATGTTTGCCTTCAACAAGAAGGCTATATCCACCCTAAGAGCTATGTGTCATGGCCCTAGAGTTTCGTCGTTGCAGCTTGTGAATGCAATCTTATGGAAGGCTCTAATCGGCGTGGATCGTGCAAAACATGGCCGGTCAAGGGCATCCTTTCTTATCCAGCCCATGAATCTGAGGGGGAAAACAAATCCCCCACTACCACAACACATTTTTGGAAATCTTTGGGGTCTAGCAACCACCCAAGTAAAGACTGGCGACCACATGGCGTTTCAAGATTTTGCGGATCTTCTTGGTTGTTCAGTTAGGAAATATGTCAAGGATTGTGAAAATGTACTGTCAAACGGAGAGGATGGTTATAAAATAGTTATTGATCCTTACTTGGAGTTTAAAAAGACTGTCTCCAATTCTCAGGTGCACTTCTGCTTGTTTAGTAGCTGGTGTAGGTTCCCATTTTATGAAGCTGATTTCGGTTTGGGAAAGCCGATTTGGGCGAGTGCAGTGAACATGCCTTACAAAAATTGACATGTAATAGGTATAAATTGGTCTGAGAGAGAGAGTTTGTTTTGATTAAATCAAGGAAGACAGAAAATAGAACAGCTAAGATAGTACATCGTGTTTTTAAGATATATTTATTCATAATGACGGTTCTACCTCTCGGACTTTAAACGGCATCCGTCGTCTGTCAACCGAGATACTGATTTGTTATGTCTTTTAAAAGTTGGGTACTTCTTTTTGTGCACCTCTAAAGTGGGGTACTAAAACTGTACAAAAGGTAAAGTTAATGGTACAGTTTTGAAATTTGCCCTTATTTTTTTAAACCTTTTAGATTTAAAAGGGTCACTTTAAGGGAAAAAAATATTTAGCCATTTATTCTCTTGGGATCATATCTATACAGTGGGGCTAGATATGAACCCGTTTTAGAAGGCCGTTTGAGATTGATTCTCAAAATTATTTTGATTAAATTATAATCAGTTCTTAAATTCAGCTTTAATTTATTTTAACCACAACAAATTAAAAAATTATTTATGGTTGGATATGAAGGAACGAAAGTATGTTTGCTGGGGTAAAATGACCATATAATGTATTAAGATGTAAAGGGAGCATTTAATGTTTGTTTACATGTGATGATGTTTTGGTAATTTTTTAGGTCAAACCTGATACTCTAAATATGATTAAATCAAAATTGAAGAAAGTGGGGATTTTAGATTTAATCAGTTTCAAAAACATTGGAGCTGATTTAATCAGTTTATTTTTTTTGTCAAACGCTTCGAACCTGATTTAATATGAATTTAATCAGGTTTGAAATCAATTTCAAACTCCTCTTAACTTAATTTATACTCTTTTGTAACTAAAAGATATACTAGTAAACTTTTAACATGTCTAGCAATAAAATGTTTAATTTTGTCAAAAATGTTTTAATTCAGCAGCCTCCTTTTGAAAGTCATAAGCAGCATAAATTTTTGTAAACCTTTTTAATGGTATTATTATGGAAAAAAGTGTTTACCCATTTAACTCCTCTGGATCGTTTTATATGGGGGCCTGGATTTCCACCCATTTTTGTCAAATTCATTCTCATTTGTTACTAAAAGATGGTTTACTAAACTTTTAACCTTTTTAATGACAAAACTTATCTAAAATATTATAATTTAGCCTCACTCTTTTAAAAGTAAAAAGTGCTCTTAATTTTTGAAAACTTTTTAAAATTGATAAGAATATTTCAAGAAAAAATTATTTAGCCATTTAACCCCTTGTATATCAAAACTTAAAAGTTTCCAATCCTCAAGAAAATCATTAGTCATTCGAGCATAAGTAAATTAGTGTTTTTATCAAATTGGTTTCAACTAATATTATCACCCACGAGAGTGGAATATATAAAAATAATACTATGTCAGGAAAAATTTTATCATGTAAATATATAGTATTTCAAGTTACAGTAGGACACACAAAGAAAATAATCATGTGAAGGACATGTTATCATGCAAATAACGGTACTTTAATAACTTCAATACAAACTTAGGAGTATTTATTTGTCACGAACCTAAATTATAATTAGAGCCAAAATGGTTCGATCCAGCGATTCTTAAAAGTCATCATTATATATGCATTTAAAAAAAATTTAAAACTTCAGTTTTACGATAATTTTCTTACATTGATATGTCTGTATTCAGAACCAATATATTAGTTTCAATATGAATGGATGTATATTTTGATAAGAGTTTTTCGGTAACGATATTTGGAGAGGATGTAACAGTAGTTCAAAGGAGATTTTATAAGTCTTTTACAGGTCTTTTATAAGTTTTTTTCTTTTTTCTTTATTGAAAGTCAAAACAACCATTAATTGTAATAAAAACATACATTCCAATAAGGATATTTTAAATTTTTTTCTTTTTCCTTTAGTAAATGTCAAAACAGCCCTTAATTCTAATAAAATCAGTATATTCCAATAAGGGCATTTTAAGGAAAGAAACTTAATATCGTATGAGAAGTAAAAAAATATCCTTATTTTTTAATAACACGCTAGTCAAAAAAGGGTATTCTATGGAAAGAAAATTTATAAGTCAAAAACACTCCTAATCACTATCAATCTTTTATGAAGACTTTAGATTTAAAAGAGGTATTTCGTGAAAAAAAGATTAGTCATTTAATGACATCTGTGCTTTTATATATATATAAATATAGATTGTGGCGTCCGACGACTTAGAAAATGTGGAGTCGGAAACCAACCAGACCTTGCCTACTAAGCAAAAGATATAATGTAATGTATGCACGATGTCCCACATTTTGCTTAGATGTCTTAATCTCTTAATTAAAGAAACATAAAAGAGTCATTCACTGTTTAAAATACTCATTTTTGACATCAGAAACTAACCCCAAGATTTCAAGTTCTCCTTATTAGGCGGTGAAAAGAATATTTGGGATTTATTATAAAGTGGTCAAACTTGATTAAATTCATATTAAATCAGCTTTGAAGTGTTTGGCGAAAAAAGTAAACTAATTAAATCTGCTTCAATGTCCTCAAAACTAATTAAATTCATAATCCTCACTTTCTTAGATTAAGATTTTAGAGGGCATTTAGGATTGATTTTGAGATGGTCAAACTTGATTTAATTTAGATTAAATCAGATTTGTAGGTATTTGACAAAACAGATTAAGAGATTTAATCTGCCTCAAAAAGTTCAAAACTGATTAAATCTATAATCTTGGAAAGTAAGGTTTATGAAATAATTACTTTTCTCATAATCAGATTTGACTTTCTAATTATGAAATAATCACTTTTCTCATAATCAGATTTGACCTTCTAATTTACCATACTATTCTCATATTTCTAACAAAATGACATATCATACCTTTTAGTTAATTTACGAAAATTTTCATACTATAATCACTAATGTGATATAGTGAGTGTTTTTAATTTAAAATAAAAAATAAATAACTTTTGTAGGTAGATAAAAATAACTTTTTGATAATTTATTTGTGTAATATAATTATTTACAAATGAAAGTTATTTTAACATCGCCTTTCTAATTGGATATAAGAAATTTATTTATTAAGTGTCTTCTATGGTCATTTTGTCGTAGTGGAACTGATTTTAGTACTTTTTATCCAAACACTTTTATAATTTTAAGTTATTTTATAATTATTTTTGTCAAATAGTAAAGTGATTCTCTTTAAGGTAAGACTAAATTTGATTTTGAAAATTGATTAAGATTTAAATAGAATTCTGCTTTTTAGAATCAATCTCAAACGGATCAGTTCATTCCATGTGAAACCGGTTCCATGTACAGTGCAATGTGTGATTCATTGCTAGCCATTTTAAGTTAGCCTCTTTCTTCCCATGAACAGGTTCAGATGGGCTTCCTCATAATTGTACCAAGGCAACATGTCACGAGGAAGTTTCCAATCGAAGAGACACATATAATGGCCCGGGAGTTACCACTGATAAAGGAGCACCCTCTTCAGTGTAATTGGTGAACGGGGTCACATGGAAGGCTCCAACAACTACCCCCTACCGCAGCATACTTTTGAAAACGTTTGGGGTCTAGCAACTACATAAAGTAGAGGTGAAAGGACTTGTGAACGTGAATCTATCCCAAGTACGAGGTGAGCTTGACTTATCATGGCGACGATTTTGTTTGGGGACTTTTTGACACGAAGGGCACTAATTCACACGTTTTAAGTCCACACTTGGTGGTCCAACACTTGATCTTTAATTGATGTTGTATATCTAGTATTAACTGCATTTTATAGTATAATCAGGAGGACCGAAAAGTCATGAAAAAAATATCGACGACTAACATAAAAGAATTCGGATAGGACTTCAAGTTCACATAAAAAGTTTAACTGTTAACATAAAAGAATTTAAATGTGGATTACTAACGTGACTGTATATTCAATTATACTATCTAATGTACCCGTGCAAATGCACGAATAGCGATGTAATTAATTTGATCGGGTTAATTGAGGTGTAATTTTGGTTTATCGTCAATCATACATTATAACATAGTCGATAATATTATAATTAAAAAAATAATCTATAGAATGACTTTCACCGAGTTAATGCATATATACATTATAAATCATAATAATTAACATTACTCATGAATAAAGATTTCATGTATCAAATAAGCCACTACTTCAGATGATTAGAATCATACTGATAACAACTTTGTAAAATACTGAAAAATGTATCTAATTTTGGTGCATCACTATGCTGATATATTACATTAATGTATCAAAAACTACTATCAAAGTAAAAATATATTTAGTTTCACTAACATGCTAATTTTCTAATTCCTTATATCATCGATCATTTAATTGTTATGTATCAGAATCTAGTGAATATCATTTGCATAGTCAAATTATGATCGTTTAATACGTTGTGGGTGAGGCTATTCACACCCAAATGGAGAAAATAAAATTAACATGTGTTGTTAAGAATATAATTTTACTATGTGGTTTGAGTAAAAAAAATGTCAAACAGAGAAATTTTTTTGTTCATGCCTAACTTATCGTACTTACATACATACAACAAGCAGAAAAACTAATATTTTGTTTCTTATAAAATTTTTGTTGGCTTTGAGTTAAGATTTGTGAAATTTGGTGGGTAAGACATAAGTAGAAAATTTTATATAGTTAAATCGCATTTACATATAATTTTGTGATCGTTCAATTTTCTTTTTGTACTCGAAATTACTAATAACTTTAATGTTAAAGTATATTTGGAATAAAGTATTCAAACAGTGATCGTTCATCGAATGGTTTTTTGTTTGTCAATACCCTAAATTTTCATCATTAGTGATCTCTCTTGAATTTCCTTCGAGTCCTTCTTGTGTTTTAGGTCTTGGTAACACCAACCCTTCTTTTGTTTTTTCAGTGCATTATTGCCGATGAGAGGGAATCTGAACAAGACTAACCACTTGAAATGTGTCCATCAAAAAAGCTATTGAAATGAATAGTCATAAGCTCCTGAAAATGATTTTATAGGCAATTCATGGCAATGTGTCACGCGGGTTATCGTAATTGTTACTCCTTCCGTCCTATATAATTTGATCAACTTTTTTTGACACGCAGATTAAGGATTTAAGTGATACATTATATGTTTTACATTCTACCCTTTAGAGAGAGAAGACAAAAAAGTGGGTGAGAAGAGAGAAAATAGGTTAGTAAAGTGTTAAATATGAAGACAGAGAGAGGGGTGAATAAAAAAGTGTAGGAAAATCGGTCAGGAAACAGAAAATGAATTGATGGAAATTTCAAAGTGGAAAGAGAAATAGAATTAAGAAAATGTAAAAAGGTAAATGTGTAAAAGTACCTGCAGAATATTTCTTAATTTGGAAATGAATAATTTTTGGGAAATTAACCAAAAAATAAAAGTTTTGATCAAATTCTGTATGACAGAAGGAATATAACTTATACTGTGTGCCACTCTCTATAAAGCTAGACGATGGCAAGGCATACAAAGATAGAAAGGTTGAACAACTTGAGCACAACACAATGAAGGTTCAGATCCTGTCCGAAAAATTTGTTAAACCCTCCATTCCAACCCCTCCCAGCCTCAGAAACTACAAAATATCATTCGCTGATGAGCTCGCTCCAACAATAAACGTGCCTCTTATACTCTACTACACTGCATCCAATAATGGCAACACCCCCACAGCTAGTCTTGTCACGGATTCAAACCAGCTTGAAAAATCACTGGAACATATTTTAACCCTATTTTACCCGCTGGCGGGAAGATACATCAAACAAAGTCGTTTGATAGATTGCAAGGACCAAGGTGTCGAGTATGTGGTAGCCAAAGTGAATGTCCAGCTCCATGACCTTCTTGGCCAAGGGGTAGAAGCAAAGGAGCTGAATCAGCTCATTCCATGTGAAATTAGCGCGGCAGATGAAGTATCTGATCCGTTGCTGGCTATTCAAGTCAATATATTTGAATGTGGTGGACTAGCTGTTGGTGGGTGCTTTTCACATAGGATTGCCGATGGATCCACCGTGGCCTCGTTCTTTTGTGAATGGGCTACTGTGAATAAAGCAAAGAGCACTGATGGAATTTGTCCGAGTTTTGACGCAGCCTCTTTCTTCCCAGGAAGGGGTCTAGATAAACTTATTCCTATGAGTTTACCAAGGTCCTTGAAGGATGCAGAGTTCAAGAGCGCCACGAAAATGTTTGCCTTCAACAAAAATGCTATATCAACCCTAAGAGCCATGTATAACGGCTCTAGAGCTTCGTCGTTGCAGCTGGTGAATGCGATCTTATGGAAGGCTCTAATTGGCGTGGATCGTGCAAAACATGGTCGGTCAAGGGCATCCTTTCTTATCCAGCCCGTCAATCTGAGGGGGAGAACAAATCCCCCACTACCACGACAAACTTTTGGAAATCTTTGGGGTCTAGCAACCACCCAAGTGGAGGCGGTCGACAACATGGCGTTTCAAGATTTTGTGGATCTTCTTGGTGGTTCAATTATGAAATATGTCAAGGATTGTGGAGATATACTGTCAAACGGAGAGGACGGCTATAAGGTAGTTATTGATCCTTTCATGGAGTCAAATAAGGTTATATCCGATTCTGAGGTGAATTTCTGCTTCTTTACTAGCTGGTGTAAGTTCCCATTTTATGAAGCTGACTTCGGCTTGGGAAAGCCGATTTGGGCGAGTGTGGTGAACATGCGTCTCAAAAATATTGTCATCTTGACGGATGATAAGAAGGGTGAGGGGATTGAAGCGTGGGTGCATTTGGATGCGGCCGACATGCCTATTTTTGAGCAAGAAAATGATATCATAGCCTTTGCAACTTAGTCCAGTTGCATGAACTGGAGAAGAAGTTGTATGTTATGTTTGTTCTGGTAAGAAATTAGGGTCCTTGTTGTCAGCAATGCCAATGTATGTTTTATTGTTATGCATAATAAAAAGATGGATGACTTATTAACAGAGTGATATCCTTTTAAGTAGATCCTTTTGTCAAAGATATGTCTGCTTTGAGGTGCTTGTGTCAATACTATACTTAGTGAATAATAAGAATTGCTTGAATATAGAAAACGATGAAGACAACGACTTCGAAAAATTGCAAAGGAGCGAGTGGAATCGTGAAAGATCATAGCACGTGAATTATCCCATATGTTTACCCCTAGATATCGACTGGGTTACATGAGTAGCCGCTTGGATTACAAGTTCCGACAGTATTCTTTGTGGAATTAATATCACGTATGAAAAGCAGAAACTGGAGAACTGTATTCCTGTTATAATTCCACTGATTCTTACTCTTTGGAAGTCACTGAATCACCATGGAAAAAGAAACATATAGCTTTCCGAAGTCAACCAATTCTCCTCAATTGCTAAACCCTAAAGAAGATTTGCTTTAACTTTGCACGTGTTGAAAAATAAACATAATTTGTTTTATGTTATAAGAGTGGTACATTAGTGACTTGTGTTCATGAGCCAAATTATTTTGTGTTAGTGGTGTATAAGTTACAAGTATATTAGGGTCATGTATGTTTAGTGCAAGTAGTGAGCTAATATGTTATTGAAGTCGTGAATTAGTGGTAGCTTAATTGTGTCAGGAATTGTTTAGAAGCATTATAAGAAAGGTGTATGGTGTAAAAGTGTGCATAGTGCAAGTGTAAGATGTAAGAGATAAGATTTTATTTGGGCTAATTACACCTATGTCCCTGAGGTTAGGGGTAATTACAGTCAAGAACACAAAGTTTCAAAATGTAACATTTCGTGACCAAACGTGTTTCAAATGTATCAGTCGTGTCCATCCGTCAGGGTTCCGTCCAAAAAGTGTATTTTTTTGCTGATGTCATCCATGCGTATTTTCTAAATGTCAATACTACCCTTATACCACATATTTACGTATACACTGTATAAAAATTAAAAACTCTAATTTACAAAATTAGGGTTTTAAACCTAATACCAAATTAGTGTTTCAAAACCTAATTTTCTTTAAAACCCTGAAATTAAGAGGATTCCAAATCCTGATTTAAAAGTTAGGGTTTCAAAATCTAATTCGAACCCTAATTTGAAAATTAGGGTTTGAAACCTTCAAATTAGGGTTTTAAAACCCTAATTTTCAAATTAGGGTTGGGAAACTTAATTTGGTCTCAGATCTGAACCCATGCCGCCGGCAACCCCGGTCCCCTCCTTCGACCCATGTCGCCGGTAACCCAAGCCCCCTCCTTCGCCCCACGCTGCCGACAGCCCAAGCCCCTTCCCTCATCTTAGTCCACATCGGCAGCCCCCTCCCTCATGATCGCCGCGATTTTTGCCAGGTTACAGATGTGACGAGATTTCATCTCGCGATCTTCAAGATGCGATCGGAGAGATTGATGTCCAATTGTAGAACTGCTAGTGCTTATCCAGCTGGGCTAATGGGGTGGAGGAGTCAGGCGGAGCTCGGGCTGACGGGGTGGAGGAGTTTCAGTCGAACGAGACAGATCTCCCTCTTGCTCTCATCCTTGCCAGATCTGTTCTCGGCCGTTCGATTGGGCGAGGTGGGCGACACCAACTGCGATAAAAGAGGCATCACGATTTCCAGTCCATCGAAGGGCTGATCTTCACACCTGCTTTTTGCCGCCGGCAATGGCGAGCCCGCACCCCTGCCTCATGGCGATGATTTCGAAGCCGATAAAGAACAAGCAAGAGACGTCGTCTCGGAGATTCTTCAACAATTTGGGGGATGGGGGGTGACCGGGGGGTGGGGGGTGACCGGGGGAGGGAGGGCTAGGGGGACCGCGAAGGGCAGGGGTGTGGGTGGCGGCGAAGTGGATGGGGAAAGGGTGGGGGAAGAGAGAGAGAGAGAGATAAATTTTTTTTTAGGGTTTTTCTTTTCTAAAAAGAGACAATGGCATTTTAAAAATAACTTTCTAACATAAGGGCAATGAAGTCATTTTGTTAAAACCGTTATAATTTTTAGGGTTCCGTTTGTCAACGGACATAAGTGTTACATTTTGAAACTTTGTGTCCTCGCGTGTAATTACCCCAAAACCTCAGGGACATAAGTGTAATTAGCCCATTTTATTTTAATTGTATGTTATTTGCAATACCTTTTCATTTCTTCCTTCTATTATGAGTGTGTGAGTTTGAGTGACCATTTGTCTCCAACGGCGCACACAATCATCACTTTCACCGAGTACAACGGGATCATCCATTGTCCCTTAAATGTGCACCTGCCGTGAAACGTGTCTGCAGCCCATCATCGTTCTCACACCACTGAATCGGGGGTTTAAAATTGGATCGCCTTCTAAGATTAAAGAATAACAGAACTCGCAAAATCTGGAATAGAGGACCAAATGGAACCTATAACTCAGAATACTACAGTACTTCAACGTGACAGTTAAATCATTCTAGTAGCAGAACTAATTGTAAATGATACTAGGGTGGAGTCCGTGTAAGTGTACCGCAGAAGGCGTACTATGACCGATCTAGTTACCCAAAAGCCTAAGAAAATAGATTTACTTGGGGTGGCAATTGTAACCCAAACTCACTAACCCGCCCAAACCCGCCCATTTAAAAATGACCCAAAACCACTCATTTAGATAAAATGGGTCAAAAATATTGTAACCCATTAATTTATATGGGTTACAAATGGGTGCCCATTACCCATTAATCAATTTGTCTATTCTTCTCTCTTCCTTCATCCACACTGACGACACACGATCTTCACCCACAGTCGTTCACCGTCGACACCACCACCACAACTTTCGCCGTCGACACACGAGGAAATTTCACTGTCATCATCGTCGCCACCGACCTTCACCAACAGGTAAGTTTCTTCTCCAGTCGTTCTTTCCATCTTTTTCTCTTTTGATCAATCTTCTCTCTTGTCCATCGATCTCCGTCTCTCTTTTATTCCGACAAGTCAACGTATTTTGAAATCTTAGTACATTCATATTCGAGTGTATTGCAGAGTGAGTAGTATATATTGGCGTGTCATTGCATTCATATAGAAGCTTACCCGACAGGTGCTCGATAAAATGTCTATAAGAAATGATTCTGCTGAACGAGTTATTGAATTTGACATTTTGTTCAAATCACGTTGACGGGTTTTGGCAGCTGTATTTTGAGGATGATGGTTTAAGCATATTATATAAGTTTTTCAGTTGATTTTGAGATTCGACCTTACCATACTACCTAATATTGTTTGTGTATTGAGGTATCTTTGTACAATTGAATGCGATGATATGATTCAAGTTAAACAAAATGGCAAAGTCAACTGAAGGCACGGAAGCTCACACCTGAAAAATTGAAAGTAAATCAATCCGATCTCTTAACTGAGTTTCTATGTCTCTTATTTACTATGTTTGGCATGGTTTCAGTTTAATTGCAAAGTTTCCATGTGTCTTCTTTACTATGTTTGGCAAGTTTTAGTAAATCAATCTGATCTCTTAACTGAGTTTCCATGTGTCTTTACTATGATTAGAACCTAATTGCAAAGTTTCAGTTTAAGTTTTGCCTGAACTTGGGCCACTGCAACAAAATTTGAGACCCTAATACTAGCTTCATGCAAAGTTGACATGTTTATCTAGCCAATTACCAAGTTCATCTAACCAAGTTGATCATCACACCAGTGATGGTATGCTGAACAAAACTGTGAAGGTCTCTACAGAGTCCGTACCTTCATTTTTATGGCTCTGGATATTAGGTAGCAAGCATCTCTTAGGTTGATTTACTTTCACCATATGGTATTTGTCAAGGGTTGTACATGTATGAGTGCAGGTTTTTTGTTTTGATTGATTTACTTTCACCATATGGTATTTGTCAAGGGTTGCTAAACTTCAATCCTAATCATTTTTTGTTATGAGTATTTCTGCAGAATTTGGAATTCTTTGTTTCTTTTTTTTTCGGAATTAGATTGTTATGTCTTGTTATTTATTACTCTAGGTAAATATTTGGTGAGTATTTGAGTTTGTTTGAGGAATCGATATGGATATGGAGATGGATGAAAGTTCATCTATTGGTGTTAGTTCAACATTTAGTGTTAAAAGGAAGCTTACATCTCTTGTCACGTGTGGAAGACCATATTTCGATGTCATGTTTATGCAACTTAAGATAGCTCAAACTAGTTAGTATTGAAGAGTCATGGACTTTGTCGTGACCTATTTCGTTTAATTGTAAAGTCATAAGACTAACTTGTTAACTTTGTAACTTTATCTTATCAATACGATTGTCTCATTGCACCAAAAAAAAAAAAATCCAAAAGCATTCCTTGATTAGTAATCTAAAAGATATATTTATATAACTCATGTGCACTACAAAATATTAGTTCAAGAAAAGCCACCCACCAAACAGCTTTAGCAACCAGATCACGGAAGTTCTGTTATTGGCAGCAAATTTTTTTCCCAAGCAAGATAAAATTGTAGCTGGGGAACAAATCAAACGCCAAGCAATTCTGAGAGAGATCATTAAGGATGGCAAATTAGGGCCTTGACGCACAAAAAGCCATTTGAACTCCAGTTATGTTTTTCATTGCTTATTATCACTTTCCCGCAGTTTATACGAAATGCAATCTCTCATTTTTGCCATGTTTATGTTGAAATATTTAGGCTTTGATTTGTATTTTCTACAACAAAATATTAACAATATCAAGAGATTAAACGTAACAAAATAATAACAAATAATTGAAAGTAATTCTATATGAACTCTTGATAAAATTAAGTAATCTAAAGTAGTAAAAGGATATAAAAATAGCTCGTCCGTGAGAGTCGTGACAGAGTCACTGTCATAAAAACGTTATCACCTCCCTACGTGCAGGTGTTGACTGCAGATAATGTCTCCAAGATAAAACCCATTGATGCAGCTATGTCTCCTCCATGTGCACGTCCACAGAAAGACGGTATGAATCAATCCACCATCACGTTGCCCAAATATATATATAATAGATATAGAGGAAAAACATTGTGATAGTAGAGAAGAAAAGACTAAGTTTGGAAACATAGTTGCTTCAAGTTCTTCTATGTCACACCCCATGACCTGGTATACATGGCCAATCATAATCCATTTATTGGCTACATAAGTAAGCTTATAAAAGCATTTGTAACTTATGAAATAATGATAATTCTTGCTGCTAAAAACATGCTCCGCGTACATTGTGGAACCCGAGCATGGACCGATGACCTGCAAGACAAAAAACGAGTGACCGCCGGGTGGGGTTCCTAGCGGAGAACTCTTTGATACTTAAGTCAGAGCGCAGCTACAGAATAATAACTCTGAAAAAGCATGAATTGTGTAATTGTCTCGTACCTGGAGGGGTAGACCCCTTTATAACTGTAGGAGAAGAATCCTAGTAAGACTGGGTCGTGGGCCAGATATGTTAGGATCGTGTAAGGATCCTCAAGGATCACGTCACGATCTCTGATAAGATAATTATTGATCTTCCAGTTTGACTAGGATTGTCAGGTATTCCCCAATTATTAGAAGTTATATTAGAAGTTATATTAGAGTTATATCATAAGCCCCCCACTTCCTTAGCTAAAATATTTGGCTGAGGAAGTTTATACCTGGTGTCTCGAGACACGCATCAGATTGTAAGTGATTCTCATCCACTTGTAGAGGTAACAATATTTCTCTCTTCCATGTGCTCCGACCTAAGCGGGAGCTTAAGCCTTAGAACTTTGCCCAAGTAGGGCGATAGAACCCTAGCTCTTGAGAGCTAAGTCTTAGAATGTCGCCTGAGTAGGCTATTCGAAATCATCTTTAGAAAGACGAATCATGGGATCTCGAGAACCTTTAGAGGTTGTGTAATATCCCACATCGATTGTGGGAGAGTTTGCGATTAGCCTTATAAGACCCTGCCTATGAACTCATAAGTACCTACTTGGCTAGCCCTTTTGAGGGAGGCAATGCCCTGTGGTGGGGCCGTGGACCGGGTCGTTACAGATGGTATCAGAGCCGACTCTCAAAAGCTCGGGCTGGGGTATCCAGTCGGGTTGCCGATGGTTGGGGGAAACGAAGGCAAGCCCCGGTATATCCCACATCAAGAGGATGGTTGGAGCAACGAAAGGTGAGCTGGGTATATCCCACATTGGCTAGAGAGGAAGATTCTGGGCTATGTGTGATCGAACAATAGCGAGGACGGTAAGAAATAAGGTGGGGAGATTGTAATATCCCACATCGATTGTGGGAGAGTTTGCGATTAGCCTTATAAGACCCAGCCTATGAACTCATAAGTACCTACTTGGTTAGTCCTTTTGAGGGAGGCAATGCCCTGTAGTGGGGCCGTGGACCGGGTCGTTACAGGTTGTGCCCCATGGTAGCCTCTCTCGGGAGAGGGAGATGACACAAAGTTGTGCATGCTCCATAAACAAATATGAGTTAACAAAACTCATTATTGCATTTGTAACTCATTTCATAATGTGTAAGTGAGTAAATACCATATAGTCATAACTAGCACTATAATAATAAAACTTCAAAGTACATTTTATTTTATTAAAATATTCTAACAATCCCCCACTATTTTGATAAAATAAAATGATAATTTAAAATACTTAGAAAACCACTAATTAATGTTTATAAAGTCTCACAATTCCAAAATTTAAAGCATTAAAAATAATATCAATGAACATCATGATAAAATCATAAACCCCCTCTCTCTTTCTTTTGTTTAATTTATTTAATATTTTTCTCTTTTTAATTCCACGATTTTTGCTCAATTATACATAACAACCATACATGCCTAGAGATCCAAGCTAGCAAAGCTAAGCACAAGAAACATAAATATATGCATGAGATATATCATATAATCTCACTACGCATACATGCATGCGACATGCTAAAATAGACTTAAAATTAAGAACATACTATATATAAATGTTCTTTATGTCGCTAATTTTCTTTGTGTATACACTACTCAAGAAATCATAATTATTATCTTTAAATCATATACCCCACATTTCTCAGTCATGTATTTATCAAAGAATTTAACATTGAAGTAAGGAGTTCCATAATTTGATAAAACAATTAATTTCATAGACACACTCAGCAAAATAAAATCAACTTCAAGTTACTTGTTTTACAAAAGCTGGCAATCCATGAAAATTTTTCTATTTTAAAAGAGAACTCCATAAACTGACTTTAGGTAGTTTACCAAACTATAACTCTATGTGTAAAATCTCAATTTTTTTTACATATTTTAAAACCAAAGCCAAGTGTCAAAAAAGAATAAGTATAGCTATTTCCGAAGTACACTGCTTACTGGCCAACAAAATAATCTACAAGTAAAGGCATCCATATTATTGTCACTAAATATTATATCCTGAAAAGTCATGACATGGTATCACTATATCTAAATATCAAGATTTAATTTACTTTAGTATAAACCTTTTGAAAACTATTCAATTTATATCCGAAACGCTAACAAACTAATATTTTAAATTTTGATATCCACAAAACAAAGAGCTGGATGGATGAAAGTGATAGGTCATGAAACTTCCGATGCAAGTAAGTGATGTACGCTCATAATACTTAGAAATACTTATCCCTTCATTAAAACGTAATACCTTTTAAATCACATTATTAGCATTATACCTCACATTAGCTAGCATTAAAGATAAATTATTTTGTGATATATAACATATTTTATAAGTACAGCTAACAAAACAAGTCCGGTTTTAATGAAGCCCCCTTTTCTTTTTTAAAATATTTAAAAGGAAAATATCCCTTTTATTACAACCGTTATAAACTATTTTTAGGTGGTTGTGAAAACGGAATTGTCATGTAATTTTTAAACATTACAAATTGAGCTCATTAGCCCAAATTTTAAGTCCATATAAAATTCACATAAATATTTCATACAAGACTGAGTTGACACATATTGTCTCACAATAGTTCCTTGATACGAGAAGTCAAATCATTTACATTTTTAACCATCACGCTACCAAGATTAGCAACTCAAAAATTACTTGCATTTAATTAGCAAGGAACCCACACTATGTCACATAGTGTCAATTCAAATAAATATAATAAGATAAAAGGGCCACAAACAACACAAGATCTATGCTAATATAATTTAGCACAAGCACAAAGATAATCCTTAATTTTCCTTTACAATATGACTGCATTTCATATTACTTGAATGACTTGTGAAACTACCAACTCTCGACAATCTTACATCTTTGTAGGGATGCTACTATCTAAAAAATAACTTTTAGAACTATTATTAGTCTTCTAACCGGCATACCAAAATAATGATACTAATAGTAATTGAACACAATGGAACATCATGCGGTGTATAACTCAATTTTTATTCATAAGTTTTATCGCACTAAAAACATAACTCATAAGGTATGCATATTTTCTTACTTATTTTACTGCAATATATATGCAAGTATTAAGTCTGTAAATAGCTGATTACAAATTAGAATTTATCTCAAAGTGATATGAAAATATCACTATCTCGTACCAATACAATTTTATAGCATTAAGAGATTTCTATGACCAACATAAGTGATCTTTTGCATCAAAGACAGCAGATTGTTTCTTGATTTCAACTATTGCCTTCTCTGCAAATGAGTCCACCTGGTGTTGATATTTCTCATACAGCACAGGAATTGTGTGGAGTAAACAAATACAATATAGCACAGGGTCAAGAAATTGCAGCATCCACCCACAAGCTAGCAATCACACCGAGAAACCTGTTTAGATCTCTTCCTCAGGGATATGGGGCTTAGACTTGTTGATGAAGGTGGAAGCATTGGACCACAAGAACAATATAGCCAGAGCAAGTATCAAACCATGGCAAATTAGAAGGATCAAATTGTAGCCCACCAATTCAAACAAACCCAGATAGTAGTCAACCAACCTAGGAGTACTGCTGATATCTTCTTGTCCCTCCACATGAACACATCAACCGGCTTGCGGCCGGGCTTTTCACGTCCGAAGATCCCGTAGACCTTGGACTTGAGCAGCGACGATTTCTTGTCGCCTTTCTTGTCTCCGTCGTCGGAATCCTAGGATGAGGACGACGAATCATGGTCGTGCAGCTACTCGCTAATCTTCTCCATCAGGGATTCGGCCTTCGATTCTTTGTAATCTGACATGCTAAAATAGCTCCTTCCGTCGCCTTTCTAAATTTCCACTTTTACTTTCTCACTTTTTTTTCCTTAAAAAATATATAATTTTAAAGCTATACAAATAAAAACCTATAACTTCTTTAGCTGTTGAAATATTTAGGCTTTGATTTGTATTTTTTACAACAAAATATTAACAATATCAAGAGATTAAACGTAGTAAAATAATATCAAATAATTGAAAGTAATTTTATATGAACTCTTGATAAAATTAAGTAATCTAAAGTAGTAAAAGGATATAAAAATAGCTCGTCCGTGAGAGTCGTGACAGAGTCACTGTCCTAAAGACGTTATCGCCTCCATACGTGCAGGTGTTGACTGCAGAAAATGTCTCCAATATAAAATTCATTGACGCAACTATATCTCCTCCATGTGCACGTTCACAGGAAGACAGTATGAATCAATTCACGATCACATTGCCCAAATATATATATATATATATAGAGGAAAAATATTGTGATAGTAGAGAAGAAAAGACTAAGTTTGAAAGCATAGTTGTTTCAAGTTCTTCTATGTCACACTCCATGACCTTGTATACATGGCCAATCATAATATATTTATTAGCCACATAAGTAAGCTTATAAAAGCTTTTGTAACTTATGAAATAATGATAATCTTTCTCAATAATGTCAAGCAATAAAAACATATTATATACTCCATAAACAAATATGAGTGAACAAAACTCATTATTGCATTTGTAACTCATTATTTCATTTGTAACTCATTTCATAATGTATAAGTGAGTAAATATCATGTAGTCTTGACCAGCACTGTAATAATAAAACTTCAAGGTACATTTTATTTTATTAAAATGTTCTAACAGTTTATTCTTTCATCGTATGTCAGGTGCTCTGAGAAGCCAGTCAGCTAGAGATTTATTACGCCAGTGTATGTGCATGCAATAGAATAATGCATTCACAGCCACCATTTTGGACATCTGTTTTGGTGTGAGTACCCTCCAGCTTTCCTTTGAACAGTGTCGTTCAATAGTACAAAAGATCTCTATAATGCTAGGTGATGGCAAGGCATACAAAGATAGAAAGCTTGAACAACCTGACGTTGGAGTATTTTAATAAAAAATTTTCTTTGTTTTCAAGATTGAAAAAGTATTGAAGTTTTGAGTAAAATTATAAAGTACTTTAGTCCCATATTACTTGAAAATGAAAAGAAAAAATTTTCTTACATACTTAAACTTTTGGAAAGTTTTTGTCCGGGCCATTGTAAAGAACTTTAAGGAGTATATAAAGTGACACTCCTTGACCTTTAAGTAAGATACGTTTGAGTTTAAGACTCGCACGCGCAAGGGGGGAAGGATTAGTGGGGGAGATACGCGAATTTCTGAAGTTTACGGATGCTCTGTGGCAGCATTCCGGCCTCTCCCCGAAGCTCGTATGGGACTATAGCATGTCTATTTATACTGCAAAATATAGATGTTGGGTAACAGTCACATTTTCTTTTATTACACAACAGTCATATTTTTTATTACAACACTTTATTTCTGAAATAAATTTTAGATTTATTTTTTGTAACAGATTTTCAACAGCTATTTTTCTTCACCTATAAAAGGAGACCTCTTCCTCACTTTTCAACAACAACTCTCAAACTCTCTTTTCTGATTTCTAAACACTTAGACTTGTGGGCATTTTGGTAAGGTATCGAGTGAAACTTCTGCTTTATTCATTTGTGCAGAATTACGAGTGAAGCAACAGTAAAAGCTGTGCTGTTGTATCCCGGAGGCGACGCGTCAATAACCTTGCTGCACTGGTGGTAATTCTCCGAAAGGGCACGAATCGTCTTAAGAGAGCGACTTAGTCCGCACCTTAGCCAGCTGTTTTATATTATATTTTTGGAGTTGTTCTTGTCTGTTTCTTGCAACAATTCCAACACCTGAGCACAACACGATGAAGCTTCAAATCCTGTACAAGAAATTTGTTAAGCCCTCGATTCCAACCCCTCTTAGCCTCCGGAACTACAATATATCATTCGCCGGCGAGCTCGCTCCAACAATAATGTTCCGCTCATTCTCTACTACCCTGCATCCAAAGGCAACACTGTCACAGCTAGTCTTGTCTCGGATTCAAATCAGCTTGAAAAATCACACGAACATATTTTAACCCGATTTTACCCAATAGCTGGGAGAAATATCAAACAAAGTCGTTTGATAGATTGCAATGACCAAGATCCTCCGCGGTTGGGGAGTAATCGCAAAGGTCAATTTCGCCTTCAAAAGGCCTCTCCCTGTACATTCTTGCGAAACTGGTCTATATGTAAACAAATATAGATTTTTAGTGGCAAAATGGACCCATGAACATCATGAAGGATACCATTGCATTTTATTGTGCTTAATGCATGGTTCAAAGTGTGTATGGTTTGGTTGACTTAAAGTAGAAACGTTCCGAAAAATCTGAGAAGATGTTTCTGTTGGCTCAAATTGTTTGTATACAAGTAAGAGAATAAATACCCTATTTTCATTTCAAGAGTCTGGAAAACAAAAATACCCCATTGCCTCGATTTTGTTGAGCTGGAAAAAAAAATGAAATTAACAAGAAGTTTGAAACAACAACAGAAAATTTTCTTTATTACAATCTTAACTGAACTTCAAGTCCATAAAATGAAGCAAACTGTCCATGTACGAAGCCCCAAATTAATTGAAAATTTGCTACATTTCAGCTTTTCCACGGTACAAATTTTCATCGAATTTATACGTTTACAGTTAATACGGACGCTTTTAACATAAAATTAGTTATTCGCTTGTTCGGTTTTTCCTTTCTTATATGCATGTAATCACAGATTGCACCAAAATATTGTGTGATCTAATTTTTCTTCAAGGAAATCTCCCCCTCTACAGCAACATATATACTTCTGAAAACGCTTGGGATCTAGCAACTATGTTATACAGGGCAGGCAGGGGAGAACATTAAATTTCAGCGCTTGGTGGATCTCCTAGGGGGTTCGGTAAGAAATTATGTCAAGGATTGTGGAAACATCTGCTATCAAGTAAAGATGATAGGACTTGAGAACGGGAATCTATCCAAGTATGAGGTGAAAGTCTACCTTATCGCGGGGATTTTGCCTGGGGACTTAATGACACAAGGGCACTAATTCACTCGTTTCAAATCCAAAACTTGATGTCCAACACTTGATCTCTAATCGATCTATTAAATTCGGTACGTAGCTATATGCGTTTTCATATACTGCAATGTGTATGTTTGGTTCACAGTATGCCACGCAGTATCAAATACAACTATATATGGCAGAAGTTCTATCACTGCATTACCATAGTTTGGCCGGGATAAATTTGTATGTTAGAGCTTTATTTAAGGGAATATAAATCTGTAACTTGGGAGACTAACAACGTAACTGCTGTGCGAGGATAATTACAAAGAACAAAGAAGAGAGGTTCAAGAGAGAGCTACCGGCAGGAGTTCAAAACGGAGCGGAATTAAGGTATTGAAAAATGAGCTCCACCAAAGCCAAAAAAATAATATCTTTGGTGGTGGGTCTTCAATCTTATGGGTGTTTGTTTTGTCTTTGGCTTCCCCTGAAAAGTGGATGTCGTCCACGCTCCTCCATCTTGTTAGAGCGTTGGATAATGGGTATACCTATTTTGAAACTTCGGCAGAGGTCTCCCTTGTGAGGTTAGAATGTCCAAATATAAGAGAAAATATCACCACGTCATCGGCTTACGAGTTAAACTGTCACTAATAATTTGTCAATTAATGAATATTGTAAAATAGTGAGATAACTGTCCAGATAGATAATGAATCTTAACTATGGTTTACATTAACTCTAAAAACCAAAAAAACAAAATCAGTCTCCAAGAGAACCCCACCAAGCTGCTGCCCAGTGTACTCTATTTCAGAATATTAATTTAGATTTATTATCCAGCTGGACAGTTGTACTACTATTTCACAATATTGATTACTTGGCAAATTCTATGTCAGTGCATTCTCAAAGGTAGAATCAAGGTTATGAAGGAATAGAGTCAAAGGTTTTGATGTTTGGAGTGAAGCTGGTTTCTCCATCACTACTGCACATGCACAATTGTTTTTGGAATCTATTTGAGTCTTTGTAGTAGTTAAGTTTAAGATTTAAAGAAAATGTACATAGATTGTCGCGTGGACCCACCATGAAGAACTTATTTCGACATTACATTTGTGCCACTTAAGATACCTTAGCAACTTTTTGGTTCAAGATAAGCCGCCCCTTTAGCAACTAAATCACAGAAGTTCTATTATTACCTCACCAAGATCTTGGGAGATCGGCATCAAAATTTTGTTCTAAGGAAGATAGGACTGTAGCAAGGGAACACATCAAAAGCTGTTGAAAATGGATGGATTTATGTGTGTACACAAATTTTGCGTCTAAAATGCAAGACAAGGAATAATTGCACAAAATTCATTTTATCAAATTTAAAATTATAGGTTACACCACTCTGTGATTTTTACATAAAACGAATGTAAAATCTCTTATTCGATCTCCGATTTAGTCACGATCCAAGGGCTGAAATATCTTGATCTTGGAACGTGAATTTTGACTTCTTCAATCTTCACGCTTGAAAGATCGTCGAAGCAGTGTTTGCTCGAGGGTTTTAAAGCTTTATCCCGAACAAGTATGTTGATCCTTGACTTGTAGAATCACTGATGTTGAAGGCGAATCCCTCTTCGATTCGAGGCGAAAGAGAAACCGATCTTTGTGACTTGGAAGTGCTCGATTGAAGAACGGCATTGCGTTAGTGTGTATAGTTCTTCAAATGAAGCACAATCTGAGAGACGACAGCGTTTTAGGGGAGCTTAGGCTTTGATTGCGGAGACCCTTTGTGTCCCTCTTCTCTACCTCAAGCCCTCTATTTATAGGCAATGTGGTAGGCTTATTTTTGAAAATCCTATAATTTGAGCTTTGATTTTGTAATTAAGGAGATTTTTGTCCCCTTAATTATCTGATCTCTTCAATTAAATGGATATTTGTCTCCATTTAATTTTAGGAATAATTTTAGTCAAATTTGACTTTTCTGGTAACAAGATCATGGGCTGGACCACATAATTTTATATGGGCTGGTTCTTCGAATTTAACTTTGGTTCGAGCCCATTCTTTAGGTTGGCTCCATGTCAGCATCTTGACCCGTATTTTTTACAATGTTGATTATTTGATAGGCTAATAAACTTTCACGTTAATGACTAAGCGCAAATTTTCGTTGTCTACAAATTGTCTCCACTTCAAGTCTTGGGTGGTACCTTTTCTTGAGTACCATTGCAAGGCTTGAAGTATCTCTTTTTTTTCTTTTTCTTTTTTTTTTGGAAAATAATTCATTGCGCCCCACCAATGAAATTGGCATCGACTCTCTTGCTCAGTGCTTGCCGCCAATGGATCTCTAGGGTTTTACGCATTATGAAGTAATTTCAACTCACCAACTACATGGTCTCGACGGCCAGAACTTTGGTGATTAACAAGCTCGTTGATCATGTGAGCGTCTCGATTACATGTCATTGTGTGAGCACACAATGTCGTCTTGCCCGAATATGACTTCTTTTTTATTATTATTTTTTTCATTCTGTTGCATGGGCTTTATCCACGAAGGTGGCGCCGACCCAAGGCTCGTTGCCCTGTCTGCTTAGGGTTTCATGCCTTTATATAGCGAGCTCCAACCTCCGAAGTATCTAGACCTTGCCCTCGACGACCAAGTCTGCGTCGCCTCAAGCCCGATTGAGCTCATCGACTTTTGCATCGTTAACAGCGATGTGCATCCCGGCATCATCATCGTACAAGCACACGAACGAAAATCAAGACTAGTCAACCTCTTTCGTCGCTGACAGCCGTGCACCCGATAGTTACCACCACAGCAACGCAATCAAGAAAGTGTTCATCATAGAAGATGTTCCCTACAGTGGCACAATGCGAAGACTTTTCTCCATCTCATTTTGTTTTTTTTGCAACGGGCATAAATCTTGCGGCATCGGCAGTGGTGGTCTGTTGACTGTGGACGGGAGGAGAAAGATTCGGCACCCGTTTTGCGGCGAAGATTGTTGAGGATTGGCAGTAGATCCGATGGTCGCAGATCTGAAGGTTGATGGATAGAATAGATCTAGTGACGGCGACGGCGGCAGACGGTTCAAGGCTGACCGGTGGCCTTCTGTTCGTGGCGGTGGAGGCGGCGGTTGAAGGAGAGATGGTCGGTGGAGCTTTTGGTGGCTGACCGTAGAGGGTGTGGCCAGCGCATGGTGTTCGGCAGTTGATCTGGAGACCGGAGAAAGGGACCTACGTCGACGTCCTTTGTCGTGGTTGCCGTCGGTCATTGTCGATGCTGCAATGGCCGACGGCAATGTGTGGATTCAAAATGAAATTAAGACTTTTCCTTGAAAGTGTTAATAGAAATGTTACTATTTAAATAATTTTTAATTATTACACAGAAAGTTATAATTATCTTTTCTTACGACCTTGCAGAACTCAAAAAAACCTATAAGAAATCAGGCAGACAGAAATTTATTAAGCCAGCTACCGTGTGTGGATGCAACAGAATAATGCATCCACAGCCACGAGGTTGGATCTCTCTTTCGTGTAAACACCCACCAGCTTTTCTTTGAATAGACATGTCCTCAAATACTATAAATAAAGCACACACCAAATGGTACTTTTAAGTAGAAGTATCAGTTGATAAGTTCGCATGCATCAAGAGCGTACGTTTCTATCTTGTTCCAATACGAACGTTTTTATATTGGTCCAATACAAAAGATAAACAGAACGTGAATATATGTTGTTGTCTGAAAAAAATACCTTTGAAAAGCTGCCGGCTGCCGCCATTTATATGAGGTCCAATCCTTCTTTTGTTTCAAGTTCTGTCCACACCGAGTCACCGACCCTTGTTTTGTTTTGGTTCCTGCTCAAGTTAAAAATAGTTTTAAATTCTTATATCGTAATAATTATTAGTCGCTGAATACAGTTAGCGATATTTCTGTCAATATTTTTAACAATATTTTTTAACATCAATAAATAAAAATCACTAACGTTATTTAACGACCATTAATTATCATTATACGGAAGGTCGTAACTATCTTTCTATACCCAAACTAGTAAAGAAAAAAATTTCCTTTTGTTTTGTCAATGCATTATTGAGTGCATTATTGTGACGAGAGGGATCTGAACACAGACCCATAATGTGTAATGTATACGCCAAAAGAACTATTCAAATGAGTATTTATAAACTCATGAACAGCGCAGATTTTGCACATGTGGCGTGGTTTATAACAATTATTATCATACTTTGTGCCACTCCGTATAAAGCTGAATGATGGCATGGCGTACAGATATAGAAGGGTTGAACAACTTGAGCACAACCCAATGAAGGTTCAAATCCTATCGAAGAAATTTGTGAAACCCTTGATTCCAACCCCTCCCAACCTCCGAAACTACAAAATATCGTTTGCCGATGAGGTCGCCCCAACGCAAAACGTGCCCGTCGTTCTCTACTACCCTGCAGCCAATGGCAACACTGCCACGGCTAGTCTTGTCTCGGAATCAAACCAGCTTGAAAAATCTTTGGAACATATTTTAACCCGATTTTACCCGCTAGCTGGGAGATACATCAAACAAAGTCGTGTGATAGATTGCAATGACCAAGGTGTCGAGTATGTGGTATCCAAAGTGAATGTCCAGCTCCATGACCTTCTTGGCCAAGGGGTAGAAGCGGAGGAGCTAAATCAGCTCATTTCATGTGAACTTGGCGCGGCAGATGAAGTATCTGATCCGTTGTTAGCTATTCAAGTAAATATATTTGAATGTGGTGGACTAGTTGTTAGTGGGTGCTTTTCACATAGGATTGCCGATGGATCCACCATGGCCTCGTTCTTTTGTGGATGGGCTACTGTGAACCAAGCAAAGAGCACCGATGGAATTTGTCCTAGTTTTGACGCTGCCTCTTTCTTCCCAGGAAGGGGTTTAGATAAAATTCCTATGAATCTACCAAGGTCCATGAAGGATGCAGATTTCAAGAGCGCCACGAAAATGTTTGCCTTCAACAAGAAGGCTATATCCACCCTAAGAGCTATGTGTCATGGCCCTAGAGTTTCGTCGTTGCAGCTTGTGAATGCAATCTTATGGAAGGCTCTAATCGGCGTGGATCGTGCAAAACATGGCCGGTCAAGGGCGTCCTTTCTTATCCAGCCGGTGAATCTGAGGGGGAAAACAAATCCCCCACTACCACAACACACTTTTGGAAATCTTTGGGGTCTAGCAACCACCCAAGTAAAAACTGGCGACCACATGGCGTTTCAAGATTTTGTGGATCTTCTTGGTAGTTCAGTTCGGAAATATGTCAAGGGTTGTGAAAATGTACTGTCAAACGGAGAGGATGGTTATAAAATAGTTATTGATCCTTACATGGAGTTTAAAAAGACTGTGTCCAATTCTCAGGTGCACTTCTGCTTGTTTAGTAGCTGGTGTAGGTTCCCATTTTATGAAGCTGATTTCGGTTTGGGAAAGCCGATTTGGGCGAGTGTGGTGAACATGCCTTACAAAAATTTTGTCATCTTGATGGATGATAAGAAGGGTGAGGGGATTGAAGCGTGGGTGCATTTGGATGCAGCAGACATGCCCATTTTTGAGCAAGACGGTGATATCATAGCCTTTGCAACGTTACTCAGTCCCGCCACATGAATTGGAGAAGAAGTTTGTTTTATCATTTTCCTGACATTGAAGTTGTACTTGTTGTGACTTTTGTAGTGCGTTTCTGTTTGTTCTAATAAGAAATTGTGCTCTTCCAATATGGAAACAGGGAAATCGTGGGCATGGTGGTAGTTCTAAAGTTAATAAAAGATGTCACCCCGAATCATATGTTAGAAATTAAGTGATCACTAGAAGTCTGAGTTTTTCATTAAACCTGCGAATTAACGGGGTTTGGATGGAACCCTGAAAGTGCAGCTGACTATACCATTTTACGGGGCACATTATTTTTTCCCCCCTTGATAGACACTATTCTGTGGCAACTTTGTTTGAAATTCATAATTAAGCACCCTCGAGTACTTAAGTATGACTGACATGCCAACAAGTAGCTATTAGATGAGCACAACATCCTCTGGAAAATGGTTGGCAGTCAGTCAGCAGCATAAATGAACTATCGTCACAATGAAGAAATGAGTTGATCAAAGTTGAAGGGGTCAAAGGAGAATAGAAGTCTGTAAAGCATTCTGGCTTGAAGTCTCTGAAAGGACATGATTGCCCTGAACTTAAAACCATAGATATGGCTTTGAGGGTTGGGAGTAATAAAAAGAAGAATTAGTTGCTTCAGTTTTTTGCACCGGCCATGCAGGGAGCTGTTCTTGTGGTTGTATGAAAAAGATGTTGTTTAACCAGGAGTCCCTTGTGGGTTCGATTCTGGGAAATCAAATTATCTACAAGCTGGGGTAATCCTGCCTGCCACTTACCTGTCCTAGACACCATTAGCGGTGACAAGCACTGGGCGAATTCTTTATACTATCTTCTCAATTAGTTTATTTTTTTTACGTAGTTTGTGGCGGTATTAGTCCATTTAAGACAAGTAACTAGATGGTTATGGTTATACATAATCGAAAGATGGATGACTTATTAACAGAGTGACATCCTCTTACAGCTAGAATAGATCCTTTTGCCAAATAAATGTCTCTTTTGATCTTTTGAGGTGCCTGTGTCGGTACTATACTTTGATAAGAAATAAAACTTGCTTGAATAATCAAAACTATGGAGACTACGCCATCGATAAATACCGAGGCAGATAGAGTTGAACTGTGGAGGAACGTAGAATGTGAATCATCCCATATATATACCCTCAATGACCAAGACTACTTGTAAAAAACAATCAAGGTGCCAACCTTGTGGCAAGGTTAATAACGGATGAAGTGTCCATGTCTACTGGATGTGGAAAGAGTAAAGTCATTGCCTCTTTCGTAACCAATGCAGGAGCACAAAGGAAAGTCTTCAGATGATCGATGATGCGTTCATGAGCAAGGCCATGGCTTGGAAACTATCACCTACTCAGCTAAACTATACCAAAAAGCCTAAGAAAATAGTACTGCACCACTGTGAACGGTGAATTAATTAGGGCTTCCTAAACACTAAAAGTGTCATATTCAAAGTACAAGGTAAAAACTAATCAAGGTGCCAACCTTGTGGCAAGGTTGAGGATGAAGTGTCCATGTCTACTGGATTTGGAACGAACGCGATAAAGGCATCACATCATCAATGCAGGAGCACAAAGCAAAGTTCTTCGTTTGATCGATGATATGGTCATTGGCAAGACTATGACTTGGAAACTACAGCGTACACAGCTACTGTGACAATAGGCGATTTAATGAAGGCATAGTATATAAATCTTAGCGAGGATCCTCTGGACTTGAATTTATTTATGGAAGGCTAAACAGAAGTCAACTATATATAATCCTTTAATTTGACAATAGGGACTCATAATTTTTTAAAAAATAATTATCAAAACCCATGTAACTAAATTAGGGTTTCCATGCATGATTAACGAAGAAGGCAAAGATAGAGAAACATAAAAACGAATCCATAAACATGATGATAACAATCAACAGTCGATAAGAAGAAATTAAATTAGACAAGGAACATAAACCCTAATTACCTACTAAACAGTATACTAAATACTCCTACGTACTCGACTAGAAAACCCACAGAAATAAATCCCTGCCCTAATGTCAGTTTCATGAACAATTCTCCCAATAATCCTACGCCATCAGAGAGGCGGCGGCGGCAAAGAGACTGCCTATCGCCACCGATCCTGTCCAGACTTTGTTGAGAGCGGCGACGTTGGCTGAAGGCCCAGCCGCGTCAGAGGGCGCGATCGAGATCGACGGAGACGGAGCGTTCGCCGGAGGAGCAGGAGGAGACGGCGGAGAGTCGCCATTGGACGGAGCAGGAGCGGAGGCCGGCGGCGGAATCACAACTGGAGCAGGCGTCTGACACGGTGGCTGCACCGCTGGAGCTGGTGATGTGGCGGTGGGGGACACGGCCGGAGCGGGGGACGGCGACCTAGAGACAGCGGATCCGACGAACACCGCCACCAGCATAAAAATGACGACGTTGCAAGAAGCCATTGTAGATAGAGAGAGAGAGCGAGAGAGTAAATTACGAGAACTGTGACGAGAAAAAGAGGGAGTAGGGTTGGAGTATTTATAGGGACCGTGAGAGGTTTGTTAGTCAGCTGATGAGTCGTCGAGTGTACGTCTACTTCTTATGACAGCCGTTGGATTTGATAGCGGCTGACAGCGAGGAAGATCCGACGGTGGACATTGGTGTGAAAACGCGGTTTGGGGTCCCGTGGGAGAGTACGAGGTAATTAAAGGGCGTTGATTTCCTTTGCGTGATTAACCGTACACGTTTAGTGGAATTGAATGAAGCGTGTAATCTGTGCCACCGTTACTACTAATTTTGGTTTTGATTTGCGGAAATCAAGGTTAATTTGATTCCGTGTGGATTAGTCATGTCTTATGAGTTCAACTGATTGTTTTAGTTGGAGTAGGATCCTCTGTTTTACGATTTAGTACTCCCTCCTCTCACAATTGAGAAAATATCGTTAAAAGCATTCTAACGACAAACGGTTATCACTATAAATCTTAATAACAGAGACAAAAACACTTTTATTGTTGCACTGTGTATGCTAAGAGATGGTGTACAACACAAATTCACGACAGTTTTCAAACCTTCACCGATTAAAGTAGAACTCAAATAACTTGAAACAGAGTACAAATATAATTTTGTTTACTACTTTGGTCTCGACTACTGTAACCCCTGTTTGAATTTAATATCAATAGTAAACCTTTCGCATGATAAGACACCCCAACATACAAGAACTAAAGTGGCAAAGAAATCCATGTAGAATGAGATTGCTTGGTAATATTACAAAAACTATATATCTTGACGAAATATCAGGCGTAATCCTTGATATGTGAAAAATTCAACGTGATCCTCCCTAGGTGCACATTATCTAGACGAAGGTGCAAAGCTTGTAATAATGCTAAAATTGTTGATAATTCAGAACATTGAATTGGGACAACATCCTCCTTCCATACATTTGGATCGTCTAACACTGTAAAGTAGCATCAATACAATTAAGAATTGAAGAAGAAAGAAGAGAAGGAGGTCATAGACATAGTGCTTCGCTAAGTAGCATCGAGAAAGAGGACTGGGCGCAGAACAAAAAGAAATTTTTGAAGTATGAGAATAATATCATTGTCATCATTCAAGTTAACTTGAACAATGGAACTAATATATTGTCAATAATTCACTACACCTCCTTGATTAAAGTCGTAAAGAAGAAAGAAAAAATTGCCCAAAGGGGCGACAAAAGCGAAAATTCTCTCTACCACACCTCTCGTCTTCTCTCCGTCTCCGTCACCACCCGGTTTTCCCGGTGGGTGGTGACGTAGTAGCTAGATCTCTCTTTGCTTAGGTTTCGTTGGGGTTTTGGAGGCTTTGGCGAGTGGGACGACCGATGTTGTTGCGATGGTTTGCAATCAGGGAGTTGTGGTCATTCTGGTTTTTCGGCGTTAGCGATCGGTTGGCGAATGAATTGAGTTAAGCTGTTGGAGTCTGTAGATGCTTTGTGGTCGGATTGTGGTGGCCGAAGGGTGCGAGTGTTCTTGCTGTCGGAGTTGTCCTTGACTCGGTGGTGTTGGTCGTCAATTGCCGGTTTCTCTGTCGGAATTGTGGGTGCGGAGCTTCCTAGTTTTGTGAAGGTTGGTGAGTCTAGGGCTTGGTTTATTTTCTTCTAGGGTTTATTTTCCCCTTTCCCCCCTAGTTGATCCCCCTCCCTCTTTGCCCTATAAAGGTTTGATGGTTGTGATTGGAGGTGGAGTCTGTGCCCTATGTGATTTGTAGTTTTAGGTTGTTAAGTCTGTTGTTGAGTCGGAGGTGGTTGCAGTAGATGGACGACGGTGGTCAGTCGGGTGTGGGCTTCCTCCGTTTGGCTACCGAGATGGCGATTCTAGCTGGGTTACAGCTGCTTAGGTTTTCGGCATATCTCTTTGGCTTGGGGCAATCTGGCGATATATGGGGTGCTTCGGAACTAGGCAGCGGTGCGATGGCCTGAGAAGGTGGGGATTCCGGCATCGGTGTGGATGCACGCAGATCGAGGCGCATTTGCAGCGATGGGACAGGTGGCTGATCAGCGGGTTGGTGGCTGGCAGTGTGGCTTAGTGCTGTTAGCTTTTAATTGGCTTGCTTAGTTTGGTATTATCTTGTTTTTTAGCTTGTATTTATCTAGTTTTGTTGGGTTTTGTCCTAGTTTAGTTTTGGTTGGTTACATTAGGTGTTTTTTTGCTTGTTAAAGATTAGGCGGTTAGCTTAGTTGGTTAGGTTTTTTATGTTTTTATTTGTTCTTAATTTTGTTTGTTGTTTGTCGACTTTTATTTTATTGTACTTCTTATCGGATGGGGATGTCATCCGAGTACTATCTTTAACATTAATAGTAGAATTCTTACCACTTTTCAAAAAAAAAATATTGTCCATAATTCGAAACACCAGCACTAGTAAGGAGGTCAATCGTTCTGCCAAGCGCAAGCTAACATGGCATCTGAGACATGGGGGATGAAGGGTTAATTGGAGGGAGCGAGAGGACCACTCTCCATTACGTAATACATGCTCCAATTGTCATCTCATGAACTATTACTGCTAATATTTGAATCATTCAACAGTGAGAAAAATAGAGAGCATTCAACATCTTTTCATCAACCACAAACAAAAGAACTTTTAATGGTTGCTTCCCTTATTATTATCTGGATTAATGACTTCCATCAGAAGGCTGAAATGGATTTTTGTAAAGTTGTTAAAAACTTCAATGCAAGCACATAATTTAATACCCCAAACATTATTCTCCTCTTTAGCGACGTATAAAGTGTAAAACCATATCAAGGGTGGGTTTGGAGGCTTTTTTCATGTCTATATAGAGGCCGCTTGTATTGATTTTCAAGAGTAGATTTTGATAAAATCAGAATTATTTTTCAAAAACTATCTTTTAATATATTTTAAACATAATAAATTAAAAGTTGTTGAAGGTAATTGGATAAAAAGGAATGTAAGGAGGTCTAGTGTGGCAAAATGGTCGTATAGTGTTTAAATTTAAAGAAAGCATTTAATGTCTGTTTATATGTGAGGATATATTGATAATTCTCTTAGTCAAACCTGATTCTCTACAGTTGATTAAGAGCCCGTTTGTGATTGATTAAAAAAACAGATTCAGCTTAAATTTTAATCAGTTTTCAAATTTTGATTTAATCAGAATCAGTTTGTTGTTTGGTAAAAGTAATTGTAAACTAAATTAAATCTATAAAAAGTGTTTGGATAAAAAGTACTTAAATCAGTTTTATTATGACAAAATGACCATAGAGGACACTCAATAAACATATTCTAATATCCAAATAACGTTAACATAAGTTTTATTCGTAAATAACTATAATATCCAAATAAATTATTAAAATAACTATTTTCACGTACCTACAGAAGTTGTTACTTTTTTTTTTAAAATTATAAACACAAACAATCTCATGTTATTGCTTATAGTACGATAACATCCCCAAATTACAAATAAAGTTTATCTTAAGCAAAAAAAAATTATCTAGTCATAGGAGAAGAGTTTAGCAGTAGGAGAAGAGAAACTGTAAAAGCTATCTAAGATAATTAATTAAGGGGTGTGAGAGGTCTTTTGTGAAAAATATGGGGATAAGATGGTAAATTAGAATGTCAAACCTGATTATGAAAAAAGTAATTATTTCATAATCCTCACTTTTGAGGATTATGGATTAAATCGGTTTTTAACTTCTGGAGATGGATTAAATCTCTTGATCTCTTTTGCCAAACACCCACATACCTAATTTAATCTAAATTAAATCAGGTTTGACCATCTCATAATCAATCCCAAACAACCTCTAAATCAGAATCCAAGAAAAGGAGAATACCATGTTATTCAGTTTTAAACACACTGAAGCAGATTTAATCGGTTTACCTTTTTTCCATTATACACTCCAAAGCTGATTTAATCTAGGTTTAATCAAGTTCGAATATATATATATATAGTATCAATCCCAAACACCTGCATGCTCCTCATAGATTGAGTTTTAATTAATACATGCACAAGCAAGCGCATGCATAAAATCATTATGCAATTTCCAATTTCAGCTCTATAAGTCATGAAGTCATATAATGCGATGATTGAAGCCTGGACGGAGGGAGTACTGTGTGGATTTCTTTGGCTGAATAAGCTTCAACAGTACTGTGTGGATTTCTTTGGCTGAATAGGCTTCAAGAGTCCGGAAGCTTATACAAGTAAAACCGAATACATCATTTTTCATGTGAAGAGTTTGGTTCTGCGGGTAGTAGCCGAGTTGTGAAGTACTAGTGACGCTTGAGCTCGAGAATGTTGACCCATTCCAACCTAACTTAGCCACAGCCGGGACCCCGTCAGTCAATATGTTTTTTTGGACACACTGTAAATTAACATGGCATTTTATCGTACGGCGTGTAGAATACATAAATTTACGTTTCACAACTAGCTTAGCGGCTTCTCTCATACTTTCCGATGCCCTCGAAATTGCTTGCTTGGTCATCTTTTAGATATTAATGGTCTTGGCTACATTTTTAATCAGAACACTGCTGTAAATGCATTACCATGACAGGAGGAGGACAATGATGATCTCTATCGGCCTTCTCGTTGAAAGATCACGTCCAGGAATCTGAACTTCATTTAGAGTATAATTGCCGATTCTTCCAAGGTAACATGGGTTTGTGCAGGGTTGGGACTTCGGAGCTAAAACTCCAGTGAAAGTGGATGAGCTCATTCAAAGTTGAGGATAAGCAATTTTCTCAAAGATTAAACGGAACCGTGAACGCTAGGCAAGATCATTTCCCAATTTCATTAAATGAACTAAAAATGTATGCAAGTGGTAGAGGGATCAAGTAGAACAAATATATGTAAATAGTCCAAAGGATGATAAATAAGAACAGCCTAAGATCGTAGTATTCCACATATAATCTAAACAACATAATCAGGATCCTAGTATTCGACCTATAGTCAATATTGTCATGATATACTAGACGACGTATTTGAATTTGTCAAAATCATATGAACAAAATCTAGGGCTTCATCCCCTTTGATTATGTGTTGTGAAGAAGTCACAACTTTTGTTAATAATAATCCAAACCTTACGATAAGAAGTACATTCTAACCGCCCTTGAATCAACAAATTCATCAAACAGGATTAACTCAATTCTATTGGCGGTTGACTTGTGTCTAAATCAATCTTGGGTCCAAAAAGAATAAAGATATCATCAAGATATATGTCTCCAACCACGGTTGGGTAGTGATCATATTTATCCTCTACCTCATTCAGGTAACAAAATTGATCTTGTTACCTTTCTATCATGAGGATTGACAAGTACATCTAGATCTCCGACTTGCATAATGTATCCCAAGAAGACGCAGGCTGCAGGAGGGTCATGAGTCAGCCACAACAGAAGAATTTCAGGGGCCGGTTTTACCATTTTTTATGCTGCTTGAATGGCCGTTAGATCCTGAAGCATAAATGTGCCCCATCCTAGCACGTTTTGTCTCCAAATATCTCTTGTTCTCCTTGGTAATGGGAGTCAGAAGGGGGACTCTGCCTGTAACTGCCAAACCATAACCCTTGAGCCCACTATATTTTGCAGGGTTGTTTGTCATTAGCTTCATCGTTCGAACACCAAGATCTCTAAGTATCTGCATATGAAAAAGGTAAGTTTACACATTGTCTTTTGAAAGATTGCCAGCGCAGCTACAGTTGTAGATATCCAACTAAAATATTCTAGTTAGTTGAGGATTATAACTAAACAAGTAAAGCTGCTGCAAGAACTCAACTTAAAAATTATAGTCAAATTGCCTTATAAAGCATTAGATTGATTTCTATCTTGCATACACTCAAGATAACTCGAGAAAAATCGTTATTAATATGCTGGACAAACAACTACTTGTATGCAGCACAAACTGTAAAGATGGAATACTCAATTCTTTCTCCGTTTTACTTTAGTTGGTGTATATGTCGCCATTATGATAAACCATATGCAGCATAGATTCTAAGGTGACAATACTACTCCTGTTTCTATACCACCATAATAATCGTTGGTGTTGGCATTTTTCTTCAGCAAAGTAAATTTCTTGCCCAAATTACTTCGCAAGAAAATTACTAAACTACCTGGCATGTAGTGTGTGTCATCTACAACGACACCGCACAGCCAACCTCACCACCGCTTCACTTGGTTTATTGAGAAATTCCGTAGCAAAATTGCTAGTTAAACCTCAAACATTCTGGCGAGGACGATGACTGTGTGATCTACGGTCTGGGGAGGGCAACAGTGCAATGTTGATGGCCAGTATACTGCGACCTGTTAAGAACCAAACTGCAATGTGGATTGCTGCAAGAGAGAGATATAGAGAAGAGGGAACAAAACCCATTTCATCTCTTGGTGCAACAATCCTCTATGAAGAAAAAGGGAATGCTACTCGAGAATGAGAGAGGACTATTAAGTACGGTTTTCAATTTCTTAGACATTGTGGTAAATTGATGAAGTGACAGAACTTGTATGCTTTGCGCAAAGATGAAAAAAGAGAACAGTGGAGCTTTCAAGAAGAAGATAGCTTTGCCCAATTTCTAGTGGAGCAGTAGGACGTGTTTGGAATTGTGCCCCACTAATGCTGCCTTTCCACTTCTCCCAGTTCATTTACTGTAATTGGTACTGCCAGTTTGCTACTAATAAAAGCTCTAGCAAAACAAAAATATATTAATCAATGCATGTGACACTATTATAAGATCGTTTTTATCTGTGATCAATGCATGAGCTGTAGCGCATGATGATATTTGGGAGTGAATTCGGCAAGGTCAACTTTTGTCAAACTGTAGTTGCAAATGCCATAAATCAGTTGAAGTCGGTAATAAATTGATTCTAATTTGATTTAGTATTAACTTTTTAAAATTCAAAACCAGCACAAGCTTGGAAATCAAAATTCAACCTTATTATGTTTTTTAACCTAATTTTGATGCTAAGCCTTTATTATCGACATAATAATTTCTTTTTAGTAATGAAATGAGGTGTAAGCAAGCAAATAGGATGTCAATTTAGTACATAAGGTATTGACGAATTTTCATTGGTATTGAGCTACTGGCTACTGCACATGCAGACATGTAACTAGTTACTTTATTTTCTTCACTTCTTTTTTAGGGTCTTGTTTGTGCAGTAACAGTGTGTACATGTATCAATATCAAGAACGAGTACTGGGTTTGAACAGTTACCTGTGCACCAATACCGTACTCTCTTGAATCAACAGGCAAGCCAAGCTCCTCATTGGCTTCCACCGTGTCACGCCCATCATCTTGCAGGTTATAAGCACGAAGCTTGTGGCCCAAACCGATGCCCCTTCCTTCATGACCACGCAGATAAACCAACACACCCCTGCCAGCAGCCTCAATCTGTTGCATTGCCAATGCCAGCTGCTTCCCACAATCGCATCTAGCCGAGCCAAATATGTCTCCTGTCAGGCATTCTGAGTGTACTCTGACAAGAATATCTTGCCCATCCCCAATTTCACCCTGTTTGCACCAAAGAATCTTGGTAAGATTGCCTCCATAAACTCTTGTAGAGGCAAATTATAGGCACAATTCTGTTGCTAACAACTTTTATGCCAATTTGTTTGCTCGGTCAAGGTTTGATGCTTTTCCCAAAAACAAGAAAATCCTCAATCGGAACTAAGAATGTAGATCTGAACATGAAGTCATGATAAAATCATACACTTTTAGTCGCCTATATCTACGTAGTTGCACAATTGAAGAAAAACTCGTCTTTCAAGCTTTAAACCATGACACTCTATGGCCTAAAAAAGTAAAAGCATAGATAAGGAGCAGCTGTGACTGTCAGCATTCTTAGATTGTCCTGGACCAACTGTAGACAGATTCACCAAAGCTGGAAATTTCATGCTTTTGTTGAAAATATTTAGATGCAAAAGGGCAATTTAAGTGCAAGTACCATAGTATCCATAAGCACAATAACAATTGAATTGATCCAAATAAAACTTAAAAGTATCTTATATTATCTCACCTTGACCATTGCAATGTGCTCAATCCCATCTAAGATTGACCTGTAACAGAATGCTGTGAATGGTCCCCACATAGTAGGTATCCGTGCAGCAGAAGCACGTTCCACTAACTGATCTCTCTTTCTCCTAAATCTGCAAATTAGAATTCGTATCAGAAGAGTATGTTCACTGTTAAAAACCTTTTAAGAGCCTGCATTATTGGACTTGCCTATAAAAAGAAAGACATAAAACTGAAATCAGGAAATGAAAAGGGTAAGAAAGAAAAGGAAGTCAGACAGACATTAGCAGTAACTTGGGTTCATGTCTAATTTTGTCACACAGTTTGCCATGACAAAATTGATTATCAGGAACTCAGGTCAGTAGAACAATTTTATGTGACCAATACGCGCATTTAAATCACAAGATAGTGAGCAACTGTTGTTGCTACAATGCCTGGGATCAGATCAATCAACCAAAATATGAGCTAGCAAAGCACCAACGTGACAGAATGAGTTTCACAAATCATTACTATGTATTCTATCAATAAATATTACATAAGTGAAAAACACCAACGTCCACATGCATTTAAAAAAATTTATAGAACCCTGAATTTTGTCGAGCCGAACTCTGAGCTGACAGCCATTTGAGCTTAACAGAACTTAACCAAGTCAATTGATGCAGGTGGAAAGTAACCAATGCAATCTTGATAGCTCGGAAAGAAACCTAAGTAAATCAACCTCTTTTCACCTTGTCTTCAAGATATCAGAACTTGATAGATATTGGAGTTCCAGACCTTTATTAAAAATCAACTCACTGAAATGACATTTTGGATGCTTATAAATTTTTTCAATGGCATTGAAGGAAAAAAAAAAAACAAAGTTAAAGTTGGAGCTAAATATGTTTGTAGTAACATGCACAGAAGTATGATAGCTATACCAGCCGCAAAGTGTAAATATAATGTACCATAAGCTTGAACTTAAATAAAATCCATAATGTGGATGCCAGGTAATATTAAGTGTACACTTTTGTTAGTGACGAGTACGGGATGTCTTAATAATGCAGTTAGTGGCTATGAGCATGTTGTATAAGCTAGAAGGTTGGATTACATAGCCCTACACCCTGAACAGGTTAATCAGGCTGAGTTGACAATATTATGCTAAGAAGGATGGCATTGAGGCAATGGTAAGTAACACATGACCAATGGCAACTTGTGGATTGGTACTCACGGAACTGAATGGTTGATCTCATGCACAACCAACTGGATAACAAAAGCTTATGATGAGAAAAATTTAGAGTACGAAGTCCATTTTTGCCCACTTCCTAAGGAGGCAAATGATTATATAATAGTCTGCCGAAGACAAACCTGGTATGCATATTCGCATTATCTTATTCCTAAAACACAGGGTTTGATGGAAATGTAACTTTAACACTTTGTTCTGCAAGCGCACAAACGTGTCCCTATAATAAAACACAATTGGAAATTGTTCCCTGACCATCAATAAGTTGAATAATGCGAAAAAGACTGGCAACTAATACTATTCAAAGACATATCTATCACCACCAATAACTTAGATTCGGAAAATAAGCTTTACCCTGAAGTCTTGATAATGCCCATAAACACTTACGTAGCTATCAGAAAATCAAATCGACTTATTTTATAATTCTCAAATCTAGCTCTTGTGGTTATTAAGTGCTGCAGAGCAGTTACTCCCCCACACACAGTTCAATCAAGTCCTACGCAACATTTAATATTCATTCCGGGAAAAAGTCTTTCACTTAGTATCATCGAGTAGTAGCAACAGACGACAAAACTATTGAACATAAACTTGATTATAATGTAACAATCCACAAGAATGATTACTTCACCTACCTGATTAAATCAGCAATAGATATAATCTTCAAGTTCTCCATCTGTGCGAATTGACGAAGCCTTGGCAGTCTAGCCATGGAACCATCATCGTCCACAATCTCACACAAAACAGCTACAGGATCTAACCCGGCTAGCATGGCAAGATCAACAGAGGCTTCTGTATGACCTGCTCTTTTCAAAACCCCACCTTCCCTGTATTTCAAAGGAAATATATGGCCTGGGCGGTTAAAATCCTCTGGCTTTGATTCTTTGGATGCAAGAGCCAATATTGTTGTTGCCCTATCACGAGCTGATACCCCTGTACTTGTCCCATGTTTTGCATCCTACAGAATATGTCAAATAAGTGAATGTCTGCATAAGTATCAAAGCCAACTGTTAGAGAACAGGTTTGTTAAGCACTTAAGCTTTCCAAAAAGCTTTGTGGCAACCACAAGGCTGTTAATGCCCGTGAGAACTTTAAAACCCTTTATTCTTTGCACCATTGTATGTACAAAAGTTGCGACTATATTATCCTCAAACAGTTTACTACAAAGCGTGTGCATTTTACTACAGTACTTCTTAGAGTTTCGATGTGTTCACAAGTTGGGGTAAGAACTTGTCATCATTTGCAGCAGGTCCTCCAAAAGAAGCTGGAAAACAAATTTTAAATTGGATAGGTATAAACAAAACATACCACTGACACTGTGAATGCAGTAGAAAGCTTCTCCTCGTTATCCTTATGGTTTACCATCAAAGGAAGTTGCAACCTTTCCAGATCTTCCCCTTTCATGCTCACACAAACTATTCCAGTTCCGTACTTCACAAAAAAAGCCATAGCCTCCGGTGTAACCTTTGATGCCGCCATTATTAAATCTCCTTCGTTTTCTCTGTCTTCATCATCTACCACCACTACCATCTGTAATACTTATCTGAATTAGAATAACGCTAGCTATATGTATTGGGAGCTAACAAAATGACAGCGCTGGCAACTTAAGCCAGGGCGTTCTGGCAGTCCACGTTGTCGAGGTGGGTGGCCGAGATCCACTCTTTTTTTCAAGTGAAGTTCGTCGTCCGCCACATTATGGAGAGAATGTCCATCCATTATGTGGCGGACGGCGATCAACCGTCCGTGCGGACGATGGGGGAAGTTTTGAAAGAAAAAAGTGATCTGATCCGGCCATCCGTTCGTGCTGGTAACTTAGTTTAAGTTGCTAGTAGTGGCAAGGGATCGGCTCCCATGTACGCGTGCGTGCGCGCGTGTGTGTACACATCTACACATATACTGCGAGAGAGAGAGAGAGAGAGAGATCGCAAGAGAGAGGAAAATATGTTTACAAGAGAAAAGAGACAACCTTGCCTTGGCGTATATCTTCAATGGCCGCTGGAATGGATGAAAAACCAGTTGTCGGGTAGTCCAAATCGAATTCATCACTGTCAATGGGGAAACCACCCATTGTAGGAGTGGTATCTGCTGTAAGTGTCCCCAAAGCTATGGAATCAGGTTGCAACTCGATCCCTGCTGAGAGGCCACTGAGGAGAGCACCACCCCCTGCAACACTTGCACCACTGGCATGAGACCGTAGGTCACCCTCCCCTGATAAGAGAGCACATTTAATTCTAGCATCAGCCTTGACACTGAGGGAGTCTCTGCCGCCAAGCCGAACAAAAGCCTCTGAAGTGTACCCATTTGCAGGAAACAGGTTTGCAGTGTGCAGTCCGTTAAATGATCTGAAGGTTTGGAGCACTCTGCATAATAGCAAAGTTGGCAAAGTTATGCAACCATATATACTAGATGGATGACAGTGGAAGTATTCTAGAACAAATTTCAACCGTGAGCAATAGAATGGCAAAGCAAATTATCAAGAGTGATAATAGTTTAAAGAATCTCACACCTGAAATTAATTTTTAAAAACGAATGAAAACTAGATTAAACAAGGTTAAATGCGCACCTAAAACTTGTTGAACAATATTAACACCATACATCAGGAATTCAGGATATACATAGTTCAATTCTGGAGTCCAATCATCGTGTCCCATTTAACGTTTGCTTTTCTATTTTCTCTACGCTATTGTGTTTGAGGAATTCGGCTAAGTTACGAAAAGCCACTGGATCGATATGAAAAATTAGCATCAGAACCTTAAAAAATTCAAGAAGGCCGTGCGGTTAAAAAAGTTACTATCTTTTCTAAAACCATGCTAATAAAGAGTAAACACCACAACCATATTCAAGAAGATGCCCTGTACATATCAAATGGGAAAGACCAAACATTCAATGTAGCTTATAAATTTTACTAACAAATTCAATTAATTAGCTTTTAAGCAAACACACCTAGAGAAATTCTTAAGCTACTACTTCTTCCCCTCATTGACCTAGCAATGGAAGGCCCTTTCTAGTATTTATATCAAATAGCCTTTAAGATCATCAAAACAAAACTAGACAAATAAAGCATAGGTATTAACTCATTATTCATGGTATAGCCATCGCTGCAGCATTCTTTATGCAAAAAGGTTAAAAAGTTTGGATCTGCAGGACAGAGAGGACCCAATTCCCTCCATTGCAAGAAAAAACCCAGATTGACGCGTGCTAAAACAAAGTTAAGCTGAAATCACAAAGAAACTCAAAATTGATAAGAAAAGTGGAAAACAAGAAACACCTAGATGACTCTAATATTGGAATGTTAATTCTTGAAATTGTCAAATATATATATCGCATTCACGAAAACTGTAAGATACTGAAGAGGATAACAACATAACAATTCAGGAAAGAAAGACATGAGAGAAAGAAGGGAGCTTTACTGGGGGCGGGAGAGAGATGTCGAGGGGCAAGAAACGTTGATGGAAGCCATTTCCGTTTGAAGCCTGCAGAGGGTTTGATTGGGAGAAAGATTTATAGAGAGAACCCAGCTGGGATTTGGTATACCTCTCTCTCCTTATCAAGTTACAAAGGAGAAGCAAGATTGAATATGAAGAATGGGCCGAAATGGAAATGGGGGAAACTACAGCGAAACGACTTAAACCAGAAAAAAAAAATGTGCGGGGAGGTCGCGGGTGAAATAGTTACGTGACCGACCAATGATGATTCGTTCAAGAGTTGGTTGCAAGTTGCAACTTTGGAAGTTGGGGCGTAGTTAAAACAAGTCCTTTTCTTAATTCTCTCAACATGGATAACATTCCATTGGGAGTGATAGCATGGGTAAGGTAGGGGGAATAAGATTACAGTTTTAGGGTCAAAATTACTTTTTAAGAAGTGATTTTGGTTTGCAAATTGAGAAATAACTATATTAAGTGATATGTTTTCTTTTCTTTTTTTAGATAAATAAGAGCAAAGCATTGATAATTAAAGGGATTACAAAGTTACCCAACGACGAGTAAAGGTCACAATATTTTCCGTGACTCCGTGTATACAAGATCACAAATGTCAGAAACTAACGACGAACTTATAAACTCGATACAAATTAGAATTAAATAAAAGTAGAATATATCATACACTTTAGATTAACTTTAAGTAATAAGATGAATCTTAAAGATTATATAAAATACCTAGTAAACTAAAGACAAAACATTATATTCTACGTACTTGGGTTGCTCAATCACGAACTAGATTGCTTTGGCCAATAAACACGGATAAAATGCATGCATGCTTTATTGGAGTTATATGCGTACTTGTCTCTTTGATAATTCATTCGCATGTCTACGTGCACGTCAGCCTATCATCGCAATGTTGTAAGACGGAGACTTCTATTAGCAAACTGTCCAATAATTTTGCAGAAGATAAAGTTTTAGAATGTAGCATTAGATAGGCATTAACCACCTTATTTTCTCACAAAACTGTAATAGAATTTGGTCACCTTACTTCTTCATCTTTAGATCGGTACACCAAATGTCATTAAAGTTGTTTGAAAGGCACCGTTAGATAATACATTAATATGAAAATTCCCTATTTCTAGTAATACTAAGTCTAGAATATTCTATATTTTTTCAGATATCTATTCGACTATCTTTTCTATTTGTTATATAATAGTCTTTTCATATCAATATAAAATTTTCATTATACTCAGTTTTATGATGCTCAGTAGTATAGAAATTTATTTCTTCATCTTTTCTATTAGACAAGTAAAACAAAAAGGAAAGTAAACTCATTTATAATATATTCCTCAAATCCTTGATTAATTGATTGTGTTTGACTTGCACGCCTATTAAGGATATGAGTTAAATTTCATGAGTTTTTCATTCTATCTCTAGAGAGAAAGAGAGAGGGAGGAAAGAAAGTGGCTGGGAGAGAAAAAATGGGGTTGATACATGATTAAATGTGGATAGATAAATTAAAAAAATGCAAGAAAAATAAACATGAAAAAGTACCTGCAGAATTTTTCTAAACTCAGAAAGTGATAATTTTTTTAAGGTAGTTCAAAAAAAATATATGATCATTTTTTTTTTTAGACCGGACGAGTAGGAGAGAAGATAAAAAAAAAAAAAAGAAACACACAAGTTGGTCTCAACGGTCAAGAAACCACTCGCCCGATGCGACGGAGGCTAGACCTTTTTGGCATAACAAACTTTTGTGAAAGACTAAGGGTTGTGGTGCAATTCATTAGATAGAGTGTGGAGCGAGCTTCCCAACTTTGTACGATGAGTTAGTTATGTTGTTTTAGGGCCACTTTAGTTATAATAAGTAAAGCAGCAGAAAGGGGGGCTTTAAGCTGATTGGCTGTCTTAGATTCTTAGGAACACCTGAGGTGATTGGACAAAGGCCCAAAGACGGCCTAAGTGAAAAGGTATATGCATTAGACCCACAGACTGCTGGCGAACCTACCTCCATAGAATAAGCGGCTAAGATCCTGTCTCCAGTCCACCTAATGGCCGTTGGATCCCACCGCTTAGATTGACTCATTTTCGGTCCGCACCGTTCACTTGCCCTCAAAATATTAGGTCTGCAAACATTCAGTGTGTCACCAAAATGTTCCAACAATCGAAGAAGTATACGTTGGATGGACTTCTCACAACTTTTAATTTGTAGCGATTCTTTTTTCATCGTACATACATACACACACACACACATATATATATATATATATATATATATATATATATATATCCTTGAATTACTCAATGTAAGGTTAGTAAAGCAATACACTCACGGTCTACTTTTATCGAAATTAAGAAAGATCAAAATTAACAATTTTTTTTTTCTATGTTGTCCTTTATTAAAGCTCTTTGATTTGACTCACAAAAAGAGAGGGCAAAGAACAATTCATTGCTCAAAAATCAAAACCATGAGAAAAATTTTAGGAAAAATTACTCAATATCCCTGAACTTTAGATTAAGTACATTGCTACCTCCGTTGTTGTTCGAAAATTTACATTGACCCCCTTTGGCAAATATATGACTGACATACTAAATTTCAAAGCATAATTGTGTGCATGCATGCGTGCAGGGAGTGTGTATGCACCGGGGGGGTTTTGTGTGTGGAAATGGTGGCAGCAGCGGTTAATGAAAACTGATACTGGGTGATATGGGAGGGTGGGTTCGCAGTGGTAAGAGGATACTGAAGGTAAGGTTATCATATCAAAATTCGCTACTCTTACAAGGACAATTAAGTCATTTTAATCAAACATTTACCATAATCTAACAATAAGGAGTGTCAGTGTAATTTTTAAAATACTAGGACTAACAAGTATATTAAACTCAAAATTCATGATATAGCGTGTAATTTCTCAAAATCTCAAGATATTGACCCCATGACGAAATTTGGAAAAGTGAAGTGTACAAACTAAGCCAATACTAAGGCGGCCAACCTGATGGCCCATAAGGCCGGGTCTAGCCTCTAGAGCGGACTAGCCTGATGCTAAGAACTTTTACTAAAGCATGGTAATCGCTCAAAAATTAACATTGCTTTGACAAAAGTCAAAATTACTTAGATAGAAGAGCCAGCCTTAGGAAAAGAATATAGGGTTACATCCATCTACACCTAGTTTCACGTGTAACTATAATTTCAATGAGGCATTGTTACTTCAAAATAATGCTGCCAACGTCAAGCAAAACAAGTCAAAAGGAAATATTTTGACGATTTGCTATGGGAATAAGGTAATTGTTGTGCACGCCTGTAATGGAGGGCATCATACTTCAAAAAAGATACCCAAGTTACATGGAGAATCAGTACAGTCCCAAGAACTTCCACCAGAAAGTCCCCACGACTCCCCAGATCACGGCATTGACAAGGGCCATTATAAATCCCACCTTAAACACATCCGGAAGGTCTACGTATCCAGCTGTTGATAGAGAGCACAGAAACACAAATCAGCCATGGTACAACAGATTATCATACAGAAGGAGAAAAGGGAAGCGCTTGACAATCAAAAGATACCAAGGCAAAAAGGCATTCACGCACCTCCAAAGTAGACAGCAGCCTGACCACTGCTATAGTGCGTCAGGGCACCAAATAGATTGGTATTGTAAGCTAGAGCCAGTGCAGCCAACACACCAGGCACCCCAGATGCCAAGTTCATGGCTAGGAATGCAGAGTATAAAGCTCCCACATGACCAGTTTGACTTGCAAATAAATAGTGGATCAAGAAGTAAGAAGCCTGAAGAACACCAAAGGTAGCTGGCCAGCTTAAAGAGAACGATTGAAGGACTTTGGCTACACAACCAGACATCCAGGAAACAATTCCAAGATTTGTCAATTGGCCTGCCATTCCCACTAAGACTGCAAACCAAGCCAAAGTATCCCATGCAGATTTTTCACTTAAGCAATCATCCCAATCAAGTACGCCCAACAGCAAGAGTATTGATAAGCCAAGCATTGCAGCAACAACACTTGCTATACCAAGAGCATCCCTGTGTACAGACAAGGCTATATGAAATGCTTGAGAGTTAAACAAATTCGGTAATACAGAAATTTTAACCAACACAAATGCATCAGAGTAGAAGCTATTTGTGATTCACACTGACCACTCTACTTAAGGAGGTGCTTCCCACATGATCTTAAAATGCACCTATGATATTGAGCCTCATCTGTGAAATGAGCATGGAATCAAAGCAAAAGCTTGAATGCAGCAGGTTACTCCTAGATTCTTTCACTACGTTCAAAAATAATGTTAAACACAACCTCAATCTTAATTAAGTCAAACCGCCAAACTGGTCAATGTCTTTTCTTTTCTTAGATCAGATAGCTATTAAATACAGGTAGAGGACAGAAATTAACTACGACAACGAAGGGTTACAAGGGGGACCACCCCATAAACATAATATGTGCAACTCATACGTATTTAACAAAGAGATCCTCTGAAGTGGACACGACAAAGACCCTAAAACACAGGAAAGGACACCTCAACCCACAAAGATCCTGTAGCACATATAGGTCCTGAGACGAGCAATCTGGTGTCAACAATTTTTTCGCATTCGCAAAGGCCCATAATATTAACTAGTGCCAAATTCCCCCCTATATTATGGGATAAAGCTATACTTCTTCTTCCCTCTCATAGACAACAAGCTGCAAAGCAGCTTTCCTGTCAGTGATCTAGGCATTGGCCATGTCACCTCATAGAAAGAGAAGCACATTTCCCAACCCAAAAGCCACATTCCATGCTATTTCCAGACTTCTGCACTTCTGCCATCCACACTGCATGCTATTTCCAGGCTTCACTGCAAGGATGGAATGTTTTGACAACTTGGGATGGTATCGGAAAAGGATAAAGATAATAGGTTAAACTTACACGCATGTTCTATCCAAAAGGTTGGCAAGAATGGCATGCTGGAAAATATGGAACCTATCACCACCTTTACTAAGAAGTGAAAGGACATAGCAAACCAAACAAGGTTCATGGCTTAAGCATGAGAAATTTACATCTCAACAATGCTATTTCACGGGCAAGAAAAGGAAAGCGAATTCTCCAACGACCCATTTATATCAAAATGAGCACCAAGGCCAGTGCTTTCCTAGTGGTGGATGGTAGTGCAGCTGTGATGCACTGCTATACTGGCAATTCCTTGGGCCCTAGAAACTGCTTTAGTGGATAAAGAGTCCTTCAACCTTCTTTAGTTCTTTAACTAGTGACCAGTGCACTACAGTTCCAGATCAAGCAACTCGTTATTTGTTACAGCAAATGGATACTCTGTCAAGCTTCACAAGAGACGCACGCCCATGCAGGGATCACTGATATAGCTTACAATCTCATGCGGTTGATTCTGAAAGCCTAGTTTAGCAAATTTCGTGTTCAGATTACTTTTTAACCTTATATGGCAAATACTGGAAACATGATAATAACATTCATGCACGCCATAAAGTAACTTTCTTTGATATATTTCTAATCCTCTTCAACATGCATTCTTCTCCACTAGTATTTTTATGTCAATTTTTTTTATGCTTGGAGCGTTAATAATGCCACATAGAAATCGTCATAGTGAACTAATTAAAGTAGTATATTGACTATATTCTTTAAAATCCAGTCCTAAAAACAAAAAAAATCATGTTGTCGAGGCTGCCAAAGGAATGAATAACTTTGGACTTGGCTGCAGATATTCCTAAATGCAGTATGTACTTTTTAACTCCAACCTTCGGTATTTTAGATAAGGTAAAACAAACAAAAACTGGAAAGAAAAAATCATAGCAAGGTTAGTTGACAATATAGTCAAGCAACATAGTTGCTACTTGGTATGCAAGCCTATTATGACAAACAAAAAGAGAAAATGTATAACATGTACATACGTATGTGTGTGCCTGTATAATGCAACATAATTTTTCACAAGACTTGCTCCAAGGGTAGAGTGCGAGTTTTTATTTTTCGGATAATTGACAGCTCAAAGGTTGCCGAGGTTTCAAATTTTGGTGGACGTGGGTTCACCACCTTCATTAACTTGATAAGCGCTCTGAATTCTATAGCCAACAGAAGTATGAGATGCATATTTAACATTGGGTGATTTAACAAAAAGAAAAAGAACTCCATTTAGCATGTCTAATGTTGCATAAGATGCACTATTACATCAAGTGCAAAAAGACAAATCCTCTACGCCATACAGTTACTCAAATGCTGCACAAATATGATACAGTGACAGATAAGTGTCCCCTATTGTGACCTGTTAACTTTCGAGCAATAGACTGAGATCATTCATGACCAAACAAAGCCTTCTTCTAAGGTAAATTCTAGTGGAACTTAATAGGAGTCAAACTTGGAAGACGGACTTACCCAAAGACCCACAACGAGACTGCAAGAAGCATTGTACCAACCATCACCCATTCATTACTAGTGACAGGACCCATAGCGTCCAGTTTCTTTGCAGCCATAGCAGGGGCATCTGGGGTATCTTTGGTTTCAGGAGGATAAAGTTTGTACAAGATATATGGAGTAGCTAGCAGAGAGACAACGGCAGGTAAACTCGCAACCTTGAACCAAGAAACCCATGGACTTGCTATTACCACCCCAAGCTCCTCAGCTAATTTAAGGCACAGCAGGTTTTGAGCTGCAGCAGTAAGGAAAAGAGCACTAGAGTTACCAGAAGACTGTCACGCATAGAAAGAGCACACTGTAAGTTACAAGATCATCGTTACTTGATACCGGTCTATGATAGTCTTAAAAAAAAAAAGATAGAGATGGAGTATTGCTCATAAGTCGTGACAAACAGTTGTAAAACGACGATTAGATCATCACTATTAGAAAGACACCGTCATTTGTTCAACGTTACATAGTGCATAACAATCTGTTGAATAAGCTTATTGTAGGGGAATGAGCTGAAGAAATGACTTACCCATGCCACTATATTGCCCCAACACACAAACTTTCAGAAAAAAAATTATAATGTAGTGACAAGTTTGAAAAATATTACATTTCCACATGATACGAGCGAAACTAAGTATATTTGGCATTTTCAACTACACTTCAACGTTCTTAGGAGTTCCTTCCAACCAAGGAGGAGTGTATTTAAATATATCATCTAAACGATAATTGTCCGCAAACCTTTTGCCCCAAAGTTCGTATAAGAACGTCACCTATCAAGTATCTCTGAGCACAAGTAGGGAGAACAGACGAAAGCTTTGGAACCCTATTTTCGAGCGCTGAAGAGAATAAACTTTCTACATATGATCGTCATGATTTGAATTATAATAAAATTGCTTTGGGTCAATTACCAGTGTCTGTAATTGATGATTACACAATTAGCACAATTTTGAGCTGGAAAAGGTTCTACTAAATCTTTGTTTTGATCATTTTGACCAACTATAAAACCCATCTTAGCCCTCCAAGGCTCCAACTGGCCAATGAGTTCAATTTGGTCAACATCTACATCCAAACAAGTTCATGACATAGCAATGCCATGACTAGTACAAATAAAGAACGAGTGAAAAAAAAAATCACAATAAAATACCACCACTCAAAAGCTAACCTGAAACTGAGACTGTATGAGATAAGACCCCAATTTTCTCGCCGAGGGATCACCGGGCTTACTGCCGGCCGACAGAGACAATGACTTAATAATAGGCAAGAACACGCCGCCCGCCCTCGCCGTCGTGCTGGGCATTGCCGGAGCAATCAACGCCTCGCTAATAGTCAACCCGTACGACAGCCCCAGTGTACTCTTCCCCAACCACTTGACGAAATAAGTCGCAATCCTATCCCCTAAACCAGTCTTAACAAACCCACGAGCGAAGAAGAAGGAAATCACGATCAACCAGATCACTTCGTTAGTAAACGCGCCGAACGCGATCGGAAACGTAAGGGTTTTGGTGAGGACCGACGTGGTGAGGCCCAGAAAGGCCCACGCGCCGACGGGCAATGGGCTCAGCACGAGGCCGGCGATGGTGGACAGGAAGATGGCGAGTAGCTGCCACGCCTGTGGGTTTACTTCCGGGGGTTTGGGTACCAAGAATCTGACGATTAGACCGACGGATATGGAGAGTATTAGCGGCAGGAGTTTGGCGCCTTGTGGGGGCTTTGATTGGGTGATGGAGTCCTCATTGGTGGGTGATGACGCCCGGATTGGGTAATGGGCTTTGTGGGCTCTGTGGGTTCTTGGGAGGGGGTTGAAGGAAGAGGGTTTTGAGGTGAGGAGGGAAAGCGAGAGGGGTGATCGGAGGGATGAGATGGGTCTGGGGGAAACGGAGAGTGGGGATTTGGAGAGAGAGAGGAGCCGGGGTCGGAGGTGGTGGTGGTGGAGGAAGGAGGTGCGAGAGGAGAGAGAGAAGGAGGAAGAGGATGGAGAGCAGAGTGCAAAGTTCTCCATTGGAGAAAACAAGGAATGCCGCTGGGGGGTCTATTTGAGTATTATTTTGAATGCGTGCCTTCTGGCTCTGGGAAGAGAGAGAGAGAGAGAGAGAGAGAGAGAGAGAGAGAGTTTCTTCTGTTTGCTGGTTTTTTTTTTGGGTTGAGCGGAAACTACGAAGGCCACAGAGAGATGTGAGTTTTTTTGTTTGCTGCGAGGAGTGGGGGGTTCTTTTGGAATGTTGCACTTTTTGGATGGGACGTGGTTGTCTATAAGCCGATTTTTTGAGGATGTTTGCAATTGACCAGTGTTACATTCTTCTATTTTTTTTAACCCCTTGGGTTTGTTCAAAATTGGTGTACGTCGCTGGAGAGCATTAATAAAGTTTTACTGTGAGAATTAGGACATAATTCAACTAGGATGACACGGGTGATCATGAATTTTGCAAAGCAAGGGCCTGAAGGAATACTTTAGCATTATCAGGTGAGTACAACCGAGCACATATTCTAAATATAAATTCTTCAATGAGTTTTATGTTTTTTGAAACTCTCAATCTCAAGATATTATCTGAAACGAGCCCTTTAATTTATTTAAAAGCTTAATTGGTAGGTGGAGCATGACAAAATGCTCCGCTATTTAACAATCTGCTAAAGGCATTACATACTCATTGGTGAAACGATCCCTTTAGTCTAGATAGAAGCTTAATTGGTAAAAGTTCTCAAATGTTTCGCAACTCAAAACAAAATGGTTCGTTATTGAACAACCTGCTAAGGGCATTACATACTCGTTAGTGGAACACCACTTCACACCTATACCTTTATGAAGTCTACAACCGGTGAAACGAGGAAGCCAATCTCCTGTAAAATTCCCTTGTAATGCCTCGCATTAGAGACCAACTGCTCGGGATAAGCTTGCGGACCCTATGTTTTTGTCACGCTGCCAAGCGAGCATAAGTGTAACTGGCTTGTTTGGCTTTACAGATTGCCAAGCTAGCTCGACCTTTCCACGGTGGGGTGCCTCTTCTCATAGACACCCAAGATCTATTTGTCTTGGACACGGACATGCCATGTTAGGTATTACGGTGTGTTGTTTGACTTCTTTAGCATGTTGAAGTGACACCAATAATAATTTATTTCACCAAGTTTAATTAAACTGTTATTTAACCAATAAAACGAGTTCAGTCACATAAAAGTTTTGTACATACATTTCAATTAACTAGATTTAGCAATGAACGTACTTTAATGCCCAAAACACCTTGTATGTGGCCGAACTAATTAAAATTGTGGAGTAAAATTGTTATTCGAACCATAAAAAATACACAACAGTACCCAAAATTTAACAACTTGCATCTTTATTGGTACAAAAAGAAAGTGGTTACACAGTACCAACTTTCAAAGTTTATTTGGTCATTATGAAAATCAAGTTTTGGAGATAAGATTAGAATCACAATCATTACCGAAAAACACACACAACAATATATACATAGCCAAGGACCACAATCCCCTGGGATTAGGCATCATAGCTCACAGCAAAACCTTTTTTTTTTCTTTTGTGTGTGTGTGTGTGTTGGGGTGTGGGGGGGGGGGGGGGGGATGGGATGGGGTAGGGGGTTAGGGGTCAAGAAAAGGAAAATCAAGCCTTTTCTACAAGTTTAGACGTGCAACAGAGTTCAAAAGCCAAATCATTTATATATGCCAATTCCAAATCCCAAGTCAGGAGGTCAAGGCTTCAATGGCTAGTAACAAAAATGCAGAAACGCTATCCTAATACTCAGCTAATACTGCTACATATATTCGCCTCGATCAAAATCTTGATCGAGAGAGAGAGAGAGAGAGACCTATCACCTGGTGAAGCAGTACATCAGATGTTTGCCTATGGAACTATTACCAGCTTGGGAGTTGGACGGAAATGCTTTGTAAACTTCGCCTATTTAGGATCCTTCAATGCTGTGTATGTCAGGAAACTCATCAATCGTACTTAGCTTCTCAAGTATATGTCTTTCTTGTTTGGCGTCTATCGTAAGATTGGTCAAGAATTTACAAATGAACCATGCCATTAAGATGAAAAGTCTAAATGCTTGAAGTGCTAACTTCAGAGTAACATTTGATCTACTCTACTGCATGCAAATTAACACAGGATAGTAATGGTATATATACCAGCAAGCGTAACATTTTTCACACATAAGTTAGCATTGCGTTTGTAAGTAAGAGCAAGAATGCTGCAAGGATACATTCTTGATCAGGATTATCTGTGAAATTGGAGTGCAAGGCATTTCCAACACTGTCCACAATGGCTGAGGTAGTCATGGATGACTCAACGCATAAGATTGCAGTGATGGCATCTAATCGAGTGACCTCATTTCTGAACATCAGTCTTGCATGTGCTGCCAATAATGTTCAAATCATTGCAGAGCCAGTATAGAAAGCTAATGCTAGATGGAAGCTCTAAATGGGTGTACCTTGAGCAAGCCGTATTAAACTTTCAAGCATGCGCACAGTTGTCCTTGCTGCATTAGAAGAAAAGGTAAGATCCATTATCTAGGCCAAGTTCATTAAAGTTGAATCATTAATGCGCGATTGTCCAAGTGAAACCTGCATTGTCAGTAGCAGATCTTCTTTGGAGTTGATAATAGCTTGAAATAACTTTTTCAGCCTCCTTTGTAAGAACCGGTCTAAAGTACCCTTTTACAAAGTGAATATACCTGCAATATGCCTTTTACTTTCTTCAGAAAAGACAGCTGAGTCGAAAACAGTTATGAGGCTATGGAAAAATTATCTGGTAAAAGAGAATGAAACAAAGATATTTAACCGTCTGGGATAATGTCAGTCCGACACTGATGCACAAGATGACATAATCCAACGCAGGGTATCCATATTCTAATACATAACTAAGTCAACTGTATGAGAAGTATTGAAACCGATATCTGCTACTGAGCTACTGATGACATGAATCCGTGTGATGCCGGCCTAACACTGGTCAAAAATTCAACTACCAGAAATAATTCCAGATCGGAGAACAAACGCAATAAATTAGAGGTCCTTCCAGACGCATGCACATTCTAATTTTATATCGACTTTCCACTTTGAACCAAAAGGTAAGCACAAAGATGCAAATGCTGAGAAGAACTTTACCTTCTAAGCAAGGGAAGTGGCCAACTATCTGCTAGATCTTCATCACAGTTGACTTTCTCTGATTCTGCCTGCCAACCATAATTATCTAAATTATTAAAATGCTGCATGGCATAAATCAGAAGCTCTTTACTGATTTCAGTAGCCATACCTCAGCAAGAATGTGAGACGACACAACTGCATCCCATTCTGGGTTCTTCGTGTCCAATAGGACTAGGACTATGTCAAATCTGCTTATTAATGGCCCCGAGAGCGTGGTGTTGACAGACAGCGCTAGTTCATATTAAGGAGAAAGACACAAGAGGCACCAAACCAAATTGTTGATGCTTTAAATTGCTTCCAAGGATTATAAAGAAAAACATTAAGTTCAATTGATAGCGACTTTTAGCTCATAAGCCAAAAGATGCTAGGAAAGCAACTAGAGACCCTTAAATTTCTTGTATGTTAGGTAAAGCTATACTCCACAAATAAAGCTATTATTAATTTGTAGATGTAAGAAAGACAAATAAAAGATCTGATAACTTAATGATACATTGGTCAGGATCATAATGCCCCTTGGGATTTGTTGCACCAAAGACAATTGTCCGTGTACTGAGAGTAGTTACAAGACCAGCCTGAAAATTAACAATGTCAATCAGCAGTCATGCTTCCAGCAAACAGAAGGGAGGCAGTTATGTGGATTACACTAGAAAGAGCAAAATCATTGACAAAACAGTTGAGAGATTTTTCGTGGTTCTTCTCATGTATTGACAAGACATCCAACACATAAACACCATGTATACCAAGACAATTTGTGCTAAAATGTTACAACTTACAAGTGCTAGGAGCTTTCATATGAAATTACCCGAAAACTCTACCTTTGCAACACTTATGGTCTGCTGCTCCATCGCCTCATGTATGGTCGCTCTATCATGTTCCCTCATACTGTCAACCAAACAACTTCATTTTCTACATGATTGGCTGAAGCAAATAAACAAATAGTTCTACCCAGACACCGAAAGTAATACCTATCAAATTCGTCTATGCAACAGATACCACCATCTGCTAATACAAGGGCCCCGGCTTCTAGCATCCACTCCCCTGTAAGCAATAAAGCAGCTCATTTTTTAAGCGAATCACTATTTACATATCCCTTATCTTTGAAAAAACTGGTCGTCACAAAAACCATTTAAATGTTGATCCAAAAAAAATCTCGATCTTAATCAATGACCAGAGAAAGATTTTTTAGTAGAGTGAAAAGCATCATATTCACTTCAATATAAAAAAGGCTGTGGCTTAAAGGGGCATTAATCTCCCTTTCGGAGTTTGCATCAATCCTGGCACCTCTATTCTCTCCATCACACTTTGCCTTATTATCTATAACTATTTTCTTCTTTCCTGATTGCTTCCATCTCTATTTGCATTACTCCTAATTGACCTTGAACATTAATTATTGCCCACAACTAGGAGTGCATCCACGAATGTTATTTTCCACAAGGTATGAACTTTCTTACTTCTCTATTCAGTGCTCTCATTCTTCTTCATTCTCTGCAGTTTTAGAAGGAGATGAAGTTTATTATAATCTGCTTCCAAGTTTTAGAACCATGTTGGCAAACTAGAGCTCTGGTTGTCAGATTTTAATATTCATTGGATTAGAGAAAGCTTTAACTCGAGTTGGGCTGGTTGATCTCTGACAGGAACTCCACAGATTGTGGCACTTAATTTGACAATAAACATCATAAAACCAAAAGTATAACCATGGACTGCTATATGAACATATATACATACACATATATGTACATATGCATACATATATATCCTCTGCGATGCATATGAAACTACACGCTTCATATGAAATAGATGCCTCGACTATTTCAATATATGCGGGTACAATCATTCATGTCCATTGACAAAGAAATTATATTAGTAAGCACAATCTCTAAATAGAGCAAAAAGAAGAAGGTAAAGAAAAAACCGAAGTGAAAAGAAAGGGAACATAAATATTAGGCAAATCCAGACAGATATATTGGAAGGTTGTACCTCCATCCTTGACCGCCGTAACAGTCAATCCAGCACTAGTGCTTCCCAACCCAGTGGTAATAACAGATCTATTGCTCAACTTAGCCGCAAACTTCAAGAATTGGGACTTTCCCGTGCCTAAGATCACGTAACCAAATATGACTATTAAGTTAAATCTTTCATCTTTTAAAAGTTTGGAGAACATTGTCTAGCTCCTAATACCATTTTAGTGTAAATTCAAGAATCAAAAACATTTCCGGAGACTCTTTTGAAGCACTTCTAAGAGACCTAGAAGGGCAAATGAGTTTTAGTTCCATGGAGCTTTTCTTGCCTTAATTAGAAGCAGATTTATTCAATTTCAACTAAACAAGAATGGCATTTGCTCAAGTAAACATCAGTCACTGTCAATGTAGGGAATATCCACCAAAGGAGTACTAGATCCTCTGCCTTAGATGCAAGCCTAACAGATCCATGTCTCCTCATGTGACACAGCACACTGTGACCCATTTCTATCATATCAATGCACAAAGCATGGCCGGAAGCAGGAGTGTCGGGGGGTTTGGGTTCCAGAGCAAGAAGTGTCACTAATATATTGGATTTTGTAGTGGGAGAGGGAGTAGGTGGGGGGTTCATGAACAAGGTTCTGGGGCAGGCGCGTAACTAGAAAGGAAGAATCCTGCAACTATTACCTACTCAAGGGAAAATGGGAAATGATATATATATATATATATATATATATATATATATATATATATCAACTAATTGGGAACTGAAATCATATGAGGTTTCAAAAGCACCAAAACAGACACTATTCACCAACTCCTTGCAAATATATTATTGGAATTCACCACTCAATTTGACATGTACATGTGTTAAAAATTGTAATTCAAACAACAGAGGTATCTTTGTATTTTTTAAAATAATATCAACTTAAATATCATTATCTCAATAATTGAAAATGGTAAACAATCAAGTTGATGTTTTCTTGTTTCCTGAAAAGGAATTCTTTTCCATGTTTTCTGGAACATAAAAATGAAAACGAAAAAAATGGTAAGCAGACTGTGTGAAGTTAAATTCTTTTTTCCATGGTTGAGAAATCGGTATAAACCAAAATAAACAAAAAAAGATTACTGGCACAAGAGTTGTACCTGGCACTGGGACATTGACTACTGGATGCTCCACAACCAGTGAACCAAAACCATAGACTTCATGTTTTTGATGATATGAAAGCATGGTTTCACACATTGGCTTCAGGTAGCCAAGTCACTTGGAAATCGATATTTTTCCAGACTAGCACAACCATATGCACGTCTAAACTTGATACCAACTGTATCTCCAGAAAATCATGGAAGACTTCAGCCAATGGAGAAGCTAATTTGTTCATAATTAAAATACAAATAAAGGCACATATTCTTCTTCCTTTAAACGTTAGTTTAATACACCAGGATCACCGAATAGAAGCAGATGAGACTCCCAAATTGTGAGGTTCCAGAACTCTAGAAGGGCGAAACGGCCAAAAAAAGGTGCATTCTTGTTCTTCATTTTAGACATTAATTTATCACTTGATACCATTATGCACACAAAAAGATAGAACTACTTCAAAACTACCTGGATCACCGACTAGAAGCAGATGAGACTCTCCTCGAACTTTTGTCCCAGAAACATCAATGTGTTGCACACCTCCAATAAGCGTCAATGCAACTAAATTGAAGAGATATTATGTTTATTTTGGCATGCAAGTGAAAAGTAAAAGAGAAAGGAATAAGGGCTTGCTAAATAAGTCATCATGCATAAGCCAAACTTGATACAAGGTAAATGCTACCATTGATAGAAATGTGATTTTGGTATGCAACAGCATACCTGCAAGCTTCACAGTGAAGAGTCCAAAAACTTGTGGGCAGATGCCCCGTAAGATGGCATTTCTCCCTGTAATAGTTACAAGATGGCAAATGTGATAGAGAAGCAAAGGGAGGGACTATGCATCATGCTCAAGAAACAAGTTGATCATGCAATATAATTTTGTCACAAAAATTTACTGTATGGATTTGCAGTGGGATGTATATCATGTGAGGTGAAGAAAAATCACTAAAAAAATCATATGTATAGTTTCCTTATGAAGGTTTTTACATTGTTTCCTTCTAGGTAGACGGAAAAAGGGTATGGAAGCTTTGAGTTGAATTACTGATCTCTTGGCTGTAATAATATCCAACAGATCATTGTTAAATAATCACTGTCGTTACACAGTACTTAATTAAGACATTGGTACCTTGTAATGGGGCATCTTTAAACTCCGACCAGAACTGCTTAAATTTCATAATGACATCATCCGGAATATTTACGTCTGTCTTAAGCTCGTTTGTTCTCCTAAATAAAATAACAATCTGCGTAAGACGACAGCAGAAAAGAGCAGACTATATCACCTTTTATCACTGCAAAAGAGGGAGAGGAGGAAGCGAAACAAGTTTACCACTTCCACATGTGTAAGGTAGTCAGGAGCAAATATAACACATTGTGCTTCAAGCTTTACACAAGAATTAAGAAGTACAATTGCCATTTAACAGGTAGAGGCAAGCATCTTTTAACAACAGGCATACAGTTAACTGTAAAGACGGGCTATATTTTCTGGGACTCCACCCATTTCATAAAGTATTCAAACTGGTTCGCACCTCATGCGACATGTACTTATATGCAAGATTACAGTATGTAAGTTCCATGCGAAATGTACACACCTAGTTACATATACGTCGAATAACAAAAAACTCGACACTGTTATTCAATAAACTTTCGCGATTATATCCAAACTAACAACCAATATCCTGAGTTAAAGGCCAGTGAAAACACATGATCAAGTTAAGATAACATTACTAACAGAAATACATGATTATAATAACAATAGCATAATGCCTAATATAGCCAGGTGGCAGCATTCAGCAATCAGCATAACCTGGACAGCTTCTATTAAGTTTTTAAGGTTCCATTGGACATGAACTGAACGGTAGAACTAAACTCAGAAGCAAAATCTACAAAACAGAAAGATAACATTTGGAGTCCTAATAGATTGCGAACTTTCATGCAATAAAGCATGTCAATCAGTGAATCTGTACAGCCAAAAGCAGAACCTGTCTTACAAGTATAAGAAAGCATGCAGACCCTCAAGAACTTGAAAAAGAAAAACAATTGGAAAGGAAAGAAGTAAAAATAGCATTGTCAATTTTGTCAGGTAAGACGGGCTTTTGTAAAATGGAACAGACGTTACAAGCCGAGAATAGCAAAACCCAACACTCTCTCTGTCACTTATCAAACATATGCCTAACAGGTCCACGATACGCCTTAATGTTGTTGCCAAATACAACAAAGGAAAATATTATTCCATTTGCTCAATTTATGTTTTTTCCTTACTGCTGCTAGAGTATCATTGAATAATCTGTCAGTTGAACCAGAAAAAAGGAACAAGCCCAGTCACCTCACATGATTAGCAACTAGTACAGGCTCAAGGTCGCATCGGACATCCTTTATATCTGAGGACCATTTTGCCGTCAAAATCCCCGTTACAATAACATCATCTGGAAATTACATTAAAAAGTTAGTAACCACCTGAAGAAATGAAAAATGCATCCAAAGCATAAGAGTGAATATAGCTTCTGGAAGAGAGATACACAAAAGAGATATAGAAAATGAAAAATATGTACATCTTCTAACAGAATGCTATAGCGAAGTTGGTTTATTCAGATCATGAAAGAAAATACATATAGAGGGATGGGCATTTCTCAAATGAGTCTAAGAATGAAATTAGACAAATTTTTATGTCAAGACATCTGGAGCTTATAGTTTTTTTTAGTCCGCGCACTGTGATAAAGTTGGTCATAGTCCGGTGTTGAACAAGTAACTTATGACCGAACTGCTTTTCTAATGCAGCAATCTTATGACAGATAACAGAGGACCATTTTTGGGTACGCTGAAATGTAAATTTAATCATTTAGTACCAATAGTTTCAAAAATATCATTGTAAATACTGCAATAGAGCAGCCTTGCAAATTATCAGTGGAATGAAAGAATGAGCTTTCCAGGATGTGTTACCTCCGGCTTTAACAATGTCTACCAGGTCGTCTTTCAGAATGACAGGAATTGACCGAGGGATTGCCCCAACACCCAATATCTGTGTACTTTCTTGTATTTTTATCTCCTGGTAATCATGGCATATTTTGCAGTCTTCTATAAGCTGGAAACTGGTACTTTCACAGTATTTAGGCCTCTGTTTTTGTTATTAAAAACAGATTTAGTCTCGTAAATTAAAAGCACATCAGCAAATACAATCATATGAAATGCAGCCGTCATAAATGAAAAGAAAAAATAAACAATAACAGCATAAAATGCAAAAATTCCACTCAACTAAACCTCAATTCCAAATATGTGGCTGGTGCTAAAATAATGCAGAAGATACTGTTATACTAAAATCAATTCCCCACTCCTGTATGTTGGGTTCATAGTACCTGAGGCGTAACCTGATAATGCAAGATCTAGCATGACATCATTGTTCGCTTTTCTACTTTGTCTATGTCATCTTCTTTGCATATATACAGTGTGTTTGAGTGTATAAAATACAGTGCGGTGCAAGTGTTAAGTTATCATCTGCTCTAAAAGCTTAAGTTGTTAGATAATATGCCCAACAATGTTATAATGCTTAACACTCTCCCTCACGTGCAAGCCCCCCAATTGCACATGGAGAGACAAATCAATGAGAAATAAATCAGGTTGCACCTCCACCAAATGCAAAAATAAATGGAGTGCAAATTGCACTATCGTAAAGGGGGAACCAAATATGCAAACAGGAAAAATGGAACCCAAGACCTAGCGCAATGAGAGCTCTGATACCATCATGTTAAGTTAGCATCTGCTCTAAAAGCTTAAGCTGATAGAGAATTGCCCAACAATGTTCTCATGCTTAAAAGTGTGCCCGCGCCCAAGCGTGTGTGTGAATCATAAAATAAGAGTAAGTATAAACCTGGGAGGGACAGGAAGTTGGCTTGGGTAAAGAATTTCTACTTTCCAGCTCAGGATGAACTTTGAACCTACACAAACCCCTCATGCTCAACAGATCATAAGCAAAAAACTAGAACGATTCAAGTCTAGTAAAGTTATGCTGGTGATTCCCAGATTTCCACGATATACCGCCAGAAAATGTAGGGAAAACTAGAGGAGCAAGAATAATGAAGTTTTCAATATCTAACATGACAATATCGGTCAAATGCTACAATCGAAATCGCGATCCTAGTACGAAAATTGTCCTTTGAAGTTTGGACATGCTCAGGTCAAACAAAATGGCTACTCACAGCACTAAACCACTGAATTTCAGTCCAGGGACTTAATATTCATGTTCGTATTGAGCTCAATGAATGTGATGTTCATACACTTTAGGCTACAAACCTAATTTAACAGCCACCATAGCTAGGCTATATCTTGTCATCTATAATCAATCAAACAAGCAACTTCTCTGAGACGTCTTTGCATGTGTCAGAGGATGTTACAACTTCAGGATAAGCCAGCTCTTCTATTAGATACAAGATCTGCAACAGTGCAGATGTTTTCAAATACTCTACAGTGCAGATGTTTTTCTACTGAGTCAAAACAGGACCCTGTAGAGTATTTGAAACCGTTGCATGGTACAAGGTCAGTATACAAGGGTAAAATATCATGCTTATCAATGCGAAGGGCCACTAGTTTTGTATCTGATGGCCACCTTGGAACATATTTTTGAAAACTCGTTTGTAGCATTGATAAGTTTTAGGGAAATAGCTTGTGCTAGAGCACATTTTAATGTATTATATCAACAAGAAACAGTCAATAGCTTGTACTCCACATGACTATGTTGAAATAGAAGGCAAGCCTACTGCACTATGCAACTTCAGTAAAAGCATCAGACTGAGCTTTATGAACAATATTAGAAAAATTAGCACTGAGATTAGTTACAAGCATGAATAGCAAGTGTACAGCTCATAAAAAATCCATGCAAACCATCCAACTAAAAAGTTGGTTACTGTTACAGGTCGTGTATAAGATGAGGGATTCAACTTTAACTTTTAACAAACTGGTGAAGCCATGGGGTAAAGACCATTATCATGCCTAGAAGCCACGCCAGCCTTGTCTTCTGCACCCAGAGGTAAAGGTATTCTGTGGTACGTTAGTAGATACCATTTACCCACAGCAAATGCTATTGCACTGCATGACACCCAACCTAACGGGTTGACCAACTACTAGCACTTGGAGAAGAAACGCCCAGGCACATTCCACTACCAAACCTCTAAGAGCAGAAGATCAAATTGCCATACCGAGTATCGCAAGCAGCATACCCACTCCTTTTTCTTTTGACAATCAAAATTACACTAGAAAGCCGCCAGAGGGGGCGAACCGAGAACGACAGTATACTGCTGCTTTGGTTTCAGAATGGTAGCAAAGCTACTTTTGTTTCACCAACTTGGTCATATGAACAGCAGATCAGACAGATCATGCTAACATGTGTAGAACAAGTGACAACCTGCAGCAAAGTAAAGTATCTTGGTTTTCGAACCGTGACCACAAAGTCAAATGGAGCAACCATATCACTACGCCAATCCGCTTTCTTTCCTTTTTCTCTAGTAGTAGGCACTTTCAGACTTCTAGCAGATCAATTTTCTTGGATCTTTATAGAAGAAGAGCTCTGGCTCCTTATTGCTGTATTGTCTCATCAAGACCCAATATGAAATACAAAGACATCTTCTTGTTCCTATTTGGCCATCTTTAACTGCCTAGTTTTATCTTATACCCTGCCTACCCTGGTAAAGCAATTTCGCTTTGGGTATGTCATGATTATATTTACATTAAGTTCAGTACTTCCACCCGAAGATTGATTTTTTCAACCATAATAACAACACCAATCAATTAATGGCTAAGCTTGCTTCTCTTAAAACAGGTGCCACTAGCTAATCAGACGTATTGCTGATAAAAACTATACCACAGATACATTACTGATTTTGTCAGTGAAAGTTTTAGTACGGTGAAAGATGGAATTTTAAAATGTCCCACACCAGTACAATTCATGACTGACATGCAAACCAGCTAATGCATAGATGTATCGAAGTAAACATATTCTTACATTGAAAGATCGAAGGCTAAGAGATCACTTCGCAATCGTTCCTTCGAACCGTCATAATCAGCTACCAATTTTAGTCAGGTTTACTGTAATAAGTACTTTACAACAAATAATGAAAGCAACAGCACGGAACACGAGAACTACCTGTGTTTGCATTTCCGACACTCAAATTCTCTCTCCCCTTCAATCATCTTAATGGCTCCAGACCTAATTACAGTCCCCTTGAGAGTGAGAAGGATCCCCCGATGCTTCACTCGTACATGCCCAATGCTTGGATATGCTTCTAAAACACACCAAAAAATAATCAACCCAAAAAGTCACCCACACGATAATCTTATGTCAATATACAGCTTATTCCAATTGATATTAGCAATGACAGACCAGGACAATCAATTGCAGAACCGGTAGTGTTAACGCGAACATGCACAAAGTCCTTCACGCTAGCATCGTCCCGGCCTTTAAAATCCCCAAAAATTACTTTCTGTAGGGTCAAAATCATGATAACATCAACTTAACAAACTGAGATATTTTGTAGAATTGCGTATATGTACTCCCTCCGTTCATAATCTTTATTCCCTTTGACTTCTAGCAAAACTCCTAGAATAGAGTTCGAGCATGTAGACGGTGACTTCACCTGTTGCTTTTACCCTAGTTTGACTAGTCAAACAATGCTTCTTTAATCTATGCTAGGTGCTTGAGTCCAATTCAATGCTTAGACGATTAATCGTATCCTCGAAATTTGCAAGAAGTTAAGAGGGGACAAAATTATGAAACAAATACAGTACTTGTGCAGGGTTAAGAGAAGATGTGCATGCCTGGGCCCAGTTAGCCGCATCGTCAAGAATCGGCAAGTATTCGGTAGGATTGTAGTAGAGGAGTTCGGCAAGGGAGCAATCATAGGCCATTAAATCTGCAAAACTGAGAGAAAGAAGAATGGAGAACTTTAAGAATCAAACTGGTGCGTGATTTTAGGGCAGAGCAGTATTGTAAATTTCAAGATTTATTGATACAGAGAGGGGAAAGTGTGGCCGTTTGCGTACTCGGTACGGAGGGGGTAGTGAAGGCGAGGGTCGGGAGAGAGAATGATGGAGCGAAGATCGTCGGAGTGGTGGTTTATGAGGAACTTTGCAAAATCCTTGCCTGGACCGCCAGTATCCATCTCAGTCGAGCGTGCGCGCGCGTGTGTATGGGGGGGAAAGAAGGGCAGCCTGGGACGGGGGTCGGCCGGACGGGTTGGGCGTGGGGGGTATAAATACGGCTTGGATTTGGGCGGGAAGGCATACGATGCAGTCTTGACCGACATTTGTTTGACACTCAAGAATGATTAGTTGTTTGAGCTATTAAAAATTATACTCATTCATCCCTTAATAATCGATCATCTATACTTTTTAAATCGTTCTATAAAAATTAATCACCTCAAAATTAAGAAAATTTTATACTTTTTTTATTCTATTTCTCTCTTCACATTTAACTCTTTATCAACTCATTTTCTCTCTCCTGACCCACCACTTTACACTTTTTTATTCAATTTCTCTCTCTACATTTAATACTCTACCAACCAATTTTCTCTTTCATGACACGTTCTTTTTTCCCTTTTCTCTATAGGGTAACATAGAAAAAACACAAAATACATAACCAAAATTCTCAATATGCGTGCAAAGTAAAAGTGACCGATAAATTAGGGACGTAGGGAGTATTATACAGACACACCCCTTAGCTCTTAAAACTTATGTATAGTTGCAATCAATCAAAGAGGGGAATGCGAAACCGTGAATTCGCCATCAGCTGGCCGTCGCTTTATCACCACTTTACCGAAATCACGTAAATTCGAACTCTAAATTTAGTCTTCCCCGATTAACTTCAAACATTTCATCGCCGCGACACTCACATAAGTCACTAACCACCACTTCGAAACCCCTTTACCACAGTCAAGACAAATCCACACTAGCTAACAATCCCCTCCTTCATTTTCGCTGGTTCTTAGACTGAAATTCCGCAAAATCACCACCACCACACCCCTTTTAAATCCAAATTTAAACCCAAAATTCTGAGAATTTAATTTCTCTTATAGATATTTAAAAACAAGGTAAAACAATAATAGATCAATTCAACTCGTGTAGGTGCATTAGTGATCGTTCATTCTTGTATTTGCTCAATAGGATGTAAAAAATCCAATACTGGTGGAGAGGAGTGATTAATCAATTGTATTCATGATTGTGCGAGTAGGTGCATATAAGTTGCAAAATATGTTTTTTTTTTTATAAAGATGAGAGTAGCATTGATAATAAACCGCTTTTTTAGCGAGTACAAGAGTTTGCCAAACGGCATAAAAAGTCACAACATTTTTCGTGACTCTGTGTATGCAATAAATTAACAACTAACGTATAGACCGAATACGAATTATAATTAAACTGAAGCAGAACATATCCTACACTTCAGCCTAACTTAAAGTAACATGCGAAGGCCTATAGGTTATATACAACACCTAATAAAATCGATATAAACAAAAATAAAAGCACAAAGATTACAATGAGAAAGTCAACAGGAGCCATACGAAAAACGAAGGTGTACTCGATAACCAAAGGGATCACAGCACAAAATCAGGAAGCTGTAAAGCTTGCATGGGTCACGATATTTCACCGACATTGCCACCCCAAACATGACAATCAAAAAACCCGGGCGGCAAACCAACAATCACAACTTACCCCCTATCTCTTCCCTTGTACTCCTAGAATAGGTTACCCCCATTACCCATCCCCCCCGTCCCAAGGCCCCAACCCTCCCAACACACGCGCACGCCCAAACCCCTAAGCCCCCCCCTGAGGTCTTATCCCCCCCCCACCACCCTCACCCCCAAGGACAACCTGTTGTACCACACCAAACCCCAAAAATAGAAGCCAGAAACCACAAAGTTCAACCCCCCCGCCTGCTATTGAGCCCACACTGTTGCTGGAAAATCTCTGCCGCCGCCAGTGGAAAGCCGACCACTGTAGGTTTTGAGGAAAGCAACCCTAGCAACGACAACCTCGTCAATCCAGCATATCATTGAGCACGATCAACCCACAGCCTGTTAGTGATCCTGCATTATGCCGGCAAGATTCCGGCCACCGCCGGTGAAATTCCAGCCATATCGATTTCGGTCCAAACGATATAGTAGATCAAGAACATCATCCAGATCTAGAGAGATCGGCGCACACCAAGGTAGATGGCACCTCACCGCACCGCCGTTGTCCCCCTCGTCAACCTTCCATCCGTTGCCGGCCACTATCGTAGTCGAACCTCAAAGAACCCAACACACAACGAGACAGAACAAATATCTAAGACTAGACAGGAATCCGGCCGCCGCCCCACGCAAGCCAACGCACGGTGGGGCGACCGTGGTGGCTTTGCTGTGGAAAGCTAGATTGTAGAGAGAAGGCAGATAATCAACTTTTAGAGAGAGAAAGTCGCATCGGTCATGGTATAATTGCAAAATATGTTAAGTGGGTACGGTAGTCGTAAACGATTGTGGGTATGTTGATGGTGGTTAGCAGTGGTTGATGGCGGCTATGGCAATGGAAATCTAAACTAACAGTTATACCCTTTCATTTTTTTTTCTGTCAATTGCAACAAAAGCTAAACCATAAAATTTTGAAAGCCAATTATATATAAAACATCGGAATTTTAGTTGCAACTTTATAAAATCACGTCGTCTAGAGTATGATTACATACACCCACCAAAAAGATGGGTTGAAAACAGACAAAAACTCGTCAAGTTTTATCACGGAAATAGAGTTTTGACTTTTGAGCTTAAAGGTTTTCATATTAAACAAAATTATAGGCTGCGTTGCATCACTCCAAAACTGAACCAACCCCTTCATCCTTTTTCGTATGGATGCTGGAAGTAAGAATTGAGTTAATCATTTTCTATTATATAAAGCATGTCAACTTTACCTATTGCTTCTTTGTTGCTGGAAGCAGTAATAGGATCTCTTATGTAGGCTATTTGTTTGCAATAACATCTAGTCAACACATAAAAAGGAAAGGATGTAATCAACGGGTAAGGCTCTATGCGCAGCTTGATTCTTCTTGTCCAACCAATATAGTTTACAAGAAACTGCTTGGGATTAACTTTATACAAGAATATTTACTACAATTGTCTCTAACTATCGGTATCAATCCGAAATTGTCTAGAAACATTTCTCGAATTCTTGTGCAGAACTGAAGTATGATGATAAGGAGCCTCCTCATTTAGCAGTGGGATCAAAGGGGTTAAATCCTCCCCTCTTCATTATCTGATAGCATGCCTTGACCAAAGACAGTAACCATCGTGCTTTGGACATCAAGGTTGTATTTTGACTCCCTCATCTCTCCTTCTCAGTAAGTAGCCCAGCACAGAGGAAAAGTATCAAATAAGAAACATCATCGATCAGCCAAAAATGGGACTTGTCGATTTACTACAAGTGTTCTGCAAGATCAACCTACTCGAATGGGACTCCTTCAACATCTTTGCTGTTCCAAGACTAAGAACTTCCCCAGATGTAATGCAGTACTATGAGCATCTTGTAACAGCCGTTAACCTGTATATTGTTGCAAATTTGAACATAGAGGTCATTTTTAACACATAGGAAACTTGACTGACCACTATGCTTCACCCATCAGATCTACATATCATGCATAAATTGATCAATTGATAAAAATATGTTGTTGCCTGAGAAGCTCTTTGTAGTTGTGTTTGTTAAGAGCGAATTTTGGCAAACTAGAAAAGAACTCAATCAAGTTGTTCATATCCTTATCTTCTTGTTTTAGTTGAAGAAACCACCCTAATTGTGTGTTTTGAGGTAACTTGTGATACATAACTAGCCTCATGCTCTGCTGCAACACAAGTTTTTCATGTTTATTCTGTTGGCCAAAAGGTGGTCTGACATCAATGTTTGATACCACTTGTCGGATCAGTTCCAATAAGTTTAAACTTCCACACTCACCTGGCCAAAATGCAAACAGCAGTACCTCAAGGTTTTGCAACAAAAATCTTGGTGATAATTCTAGCTGCTACTAGCCCAACAGCCAAAGCAATTCCAAATACAACATGCAATCTCACGCAGTAATACTTGGCCATGAAGATCTTTGAGTTGTCCTGCAAGAAACCACAGCAGACTCAGAAACATGGACTGTTAAGGAATTGGATCACATGAATTATGCTTATCATATCCCACTGATAGTGGATCACGGGTTTTATGGCTTAGAATTAGGGATTAATTAATTCTTCTTGTGTATATAAATACATGTTCTTCTCAATGTAAAGACACACAGAAAACATTCAGTCAATTCTCTATTTATGTCTTCATTTATCTCTTCTCTTTATTTTCTTAAGATGGTATCAAAGCCATCCTTCTAGTATTTGTTTTCATTCCAAATCTTCAATCATTCCAAACTTTCAAACACCAGCAACATCAATTTCAGCATGGATCCATCAAATTCATATTTTATTTATCATTCAGATCATCCTTGTCACTTGCTCGTACCCATCAAATTAAACGGAATCAATTATCCATTTTGGAGTAAATCCATGATTCATGCTCTCACAGCCAAAAACAAAATTGGCTTCATCAATGGATCCATTGAGCAACCTTCAGAAAAAGATCAGCCAACAGAATACGCTTTATGGAACCAGTGCAACAGCATGATTTTATCATGACTTACTCACTCGGTAGAACCAGATCTAGCCAAAGGAGTCATTCATGCAAAGACCGCCTATCAAGTGTGGGAAGATTTCAAGGACCAGTTTTCACAAAAGAATGCGCCAGCTATCTACCAGATTCAAAAATCATTGGCTTCTTTTTCACAAGGTACCATGACTGTCTCAACTTATTTCACAAAACTCAAAGGCCTTTGGGATGAGTTAGATACATATTGAGCACTTCCCACTTGTAACCAGATGAAAGCACATGATGAGCAAAGGGAAGAAGACCGTTTAATGCAATTTCTCATGGGTCTCCACGACACTTACAATATTGTACGTACAAATATCCTCATGATGTCGCTACTGCCTAATATACGACAAGCATATTCCCTTGTTATTCAAGAGGAAACACAGCGACAAATGACACCGGAATCAACTGAAAATTTTTCCATCGCGGCTGCAATTCAGAGACGTGGAAATAATTTTTCAAATAAATTTAAAGACAAGCATTGCGAGCATTGCAATAGAGAAGGTCATACAATTGAAAGTTGTCGCACTCTGAAATTTCATTGTAAGTATTGTGATAGAAAAGGTCATACAGAGGACAGATGCAAATTTAAAAATGGGATATGGGTTTCCAACAACACAGGAGGCCAAGGTAATCGACACAACACTTTACAACAGCGGCAACGTGGGTCTCAAGGAAATGCATTCAATTCATTTCATGTTGCGAATACAACAGATTCTTCTCAATCTACACATGGGGTCCATTCGCAAGACACCAACAGTTCACCCGGGCTTTCCACAGATCAACTTTAACAACTTGCTCATGCCTTGTCTATGATGACTCAAAATCAGAAGTCTCCTGGTAATAGCGATGCTTATGCAAATGCGGCAGGTCTGTCTCTTTTTCAAAATGCTTCAATTAATTCTGTATTTACTAAGCCTTGGATTTTGGATAGCGGAGCTACTGATCATATCACTTCCGATCCTACGCTTTTCACTCAAACGAATTCCTCATCAATACCCTCTGTCAATTTGCCCACGGGGTCATCTGCCTCAATCAATTCCATTGGCACCATACCATTTAACTCAAATATCACATTAGACAACGTTTTATGTGTTCCTTCTTTTCGTTTAAATTTGATGTCTGTTAGCAAACTCACCAATGATTTAAATTGTTGTGCCATTTTGTTTCCTTCCTTTTGTGCTTTGCAAGACTTGGCTACGGGGAAGATGATTGGCTCGGGTAAGCAGCGTGGTGGTCTCTATTACATGTCCCCAATACAACAGGCACCTGTTTCTCATCAAGTTTCACAACCCTCAAATTTGTGGCACATGCGTTTGGGACATCCATCACCATTTCGTCTAAAATTAATTGCTCCATTATTGCCTTCTCATAATATTCATTTTGATAATAATTGTGTTGTTTGTCCTATGGCTAAACAGACTAGACTTCCATTTCCTTCAAGTACTATATCAACTCGTGCTCCATTTGATTTGTTGCATTGTGATATATGGGGTCCACACAAAGTACCCACTCATTCAGGGGCTCGTTTTTTTCTTACAATTGTGGATGATTTTACAAGGTGCACATGGTTATTTCTTATGCAATACAAGTCAGAAACTCAAAATTTTTTACAGTCTTTTATTGCATTTGCTAAAACTCAATTCCATGCTTCGGTCAAAGCAATCAGGGTAGATAATGGTAAAGAATTCTTGTCCATGCAAAAAATTTTTTCACTCTCATGGTATTGAATATCAACACACTTGTGATTCAACTCCACAACAAAATGGGGTAGTTGAACGCAAGCATCGCCATATTCTAACTGTAGCACGTGCACTACGCTTTCAGTCTCACTTGCCCCTTACCTTTTGGGGAGAATGTGTATTAACTGCTGTCTATCTTATCAACCGATTGCCAACCCCATTGTTATCTTCCAAGTCACCTTTTGAATTATTGTACAATCATCCACCATCATTTGATCACTTGAAAGTCTTTGGTTGTCTGTGTTACGCAACTGTTGTTCATCCCACATATAAATTTGATTCCCGTGCCAAACGTTGCGTATTTGTTGGGTATCCTACTGGTCAGAAAGGTTTCAAACTTTATGATTTGACAACTAAAACATTTTTTATTAGTCGTGATGTCAAATTTTCTGAAACTATCTTTCCTTTCATGTCGGCTGCACATCCAACTTCCACATTACCCTATATTTCTCCTGACTTCATGGACAATTGGAAATCTTCACCATCCTTACCCACAAACATCCCCTCTTCCCAACCTCAACCCACTGATCCAACAACCATACAAGAATCTGCCTCTTCCATCCAATCTCCCTTCGCTGAACCAATGGCTCCAGAGGATATTTCTCCCAATCCTACCCAGCCTCTTACATCCTCGCCTCCAGCCCAATCCGCTGAACCTATTTCAACCTCTCCAGATTCTATCATTCCTTCCTCTCCTCCCCCGCACCAATCCCTTCGGCCCAAGCAACCTCCAACATGGCATAGAGACTACATACTTTCAGCACAGGTCAATCCTCCTTCCACAGTGCCAAGTTCTACGCCAGGTACTCGCTATCCTCTTTCTCACTTTCTTTCCTACTCTCGTATCTCTTCTGCCTATTGTACTTTTTTAGCCAACATTACAGGTCATACCGAGCCTCAGTCATATGCTCAGGCTATCCTTGATCCACATTGGCAACAAGCAATGAATGCAGAATTAGAAGCATTGCAACAAAATAAGACTTGGAGTTTGGTTCAACTTCCTGATGGTCATAAACCTATTGGCTGTAAATGGGTTTATAAAACCAAATACAGATCTGATGGCACAGTTGAGCGTTATAAAGCTCGCCTTGTTGCAAAGGGCTATACTCAAGTTGAGGGAATCGATTATCAGGAAACATTTTCTCCTACAGCGAAACTCACTACACTTCGATGTCTTCTCACTATTATTTCTGCTCGGCATTGGTTCGCCTACCAATTAGATGTTCAAAATGCTTTTCTTCATGGCGACTTGCAAGAAGAAGTGTATATGGAACCTCCACCTAGTCTTCGCCGACAGGGGGAGAACATTGTATGTCGGCTCCACAAATCCCTTTATGGCCTCAAACAAGCATCAAGAAATTGGTTTCTCACGTTTTCAGAGACTATTCAGAGGGCAGGTTATCAACAATCAAAGGCTGATTATTCTCTTTTCACCAAAGCTAAAGGTACTTCATTCACTGCGATCCTCATCTATGTTGACGATATACTTCTCACTGGAAATGATCTTCAAGAAATTGAACGTCTCAAAAAATTTCTTCTCAAACGCTTCCGCATCAAAGATCTTGGAGACTTAAAATACTTTTTGGGTATTGAATTCTCTCGTTCAAAGAAAGGCATTTTCATGTCTCAGAGAAAATATGCACTAGATATTTTACAAGATTCAGGACTTCTAGGTGTACGCCCTGACAAATTTTCAATGGAACAAAATTTGAAGCTCACTCCTACAGATGGAATTTTACTGAGTGATCCAACTAAATATAGAAGACTAGTTGGCAGACTGATTTATCTTACCGTCACAAGGCCCGACATAGTCTATTCTGTTCGGACACTAAGTCAATTCATGCATGAGCCTCGTAAACCTCATTGGAATGCAGCCATACGAATCCTTAAATATATCAAAGGTAATCCTGGTCAAGGTTTACTATTTCCTTCCACAAACAATCTTGCTTTGAAAGCCTTTTGTGATTCAGATTGGGGAGGTTGTCGTACCACAAGGAGGTCAGTCACGGGATATTGCATTTTCCTTGGAAATTCTCTTGTCTCATGGAAATCCAAGAAACAAGCTAATGTTTCTAGATCATCAGCAGAAGCAGAATATCGAGCTATGGCAAATACATGTTTAGAGCTAACGTGGCTACGTTATATTCTACAAGATCTAAGAGTTCCACAGGTAGCTCCCACACGATTATTTTGTGACAACCAAGCAGCTTTGCATATTGCAGCGAATCCTGTTTTTCATGAGCGCACAAAGCACATTGAAATAGATTGTCACATTGTTCGAGAAAAACTACAAGCTGGAATGATCAAACCATCATATGTGCCTACCCGCTTTCAGTTAGCAGATGTCTTCACAAAAGCATTGGGAAAAGATCAATTCGAGACATTACGTAACAAGTTGGGACTTCATGATATTCACTCTCCAACTTGAGGGGGAGTGTTAAGGAATTGGATCACATGAATTATGCTTATCATATCCCACTGATAGTGGATCACATGAATTATGCTTATCATATCCCACTGATAGTGAATCACGGGTTTTATGGCTTAGAATTAGGGATTAATTGATTCTTCTTGTGTATATAAATACATGCTCTTCTCAATGTAAAGACACACAGAAAACATTCAGTCAATTCTCTCTTTATGTCTTCATTTATCTCTTCTCTTTATTTTCTTAAGATGGACCAAAGAACAAACGGAGAAGGATAACTAAACATGTGATTCAGAGTATTCTCTTCACTAAAACATTACAAGTGCGACAGTTGAGTAATTTTGAATCAATAGAACTGGTAATTTTAGACGGTGGGAGTGTTTAATTTTAAAGCCCAAAAGTTTGCTACGCACCTGGTGGTTCTGTTCAACGAAGCTAATTACTAGCTTTCCAACTGGTAACGTCAGGGCACACAGAAACTGGAATTATCATGATATTCAGAGTAATGTCAGGCAGTCCAGGATGGAAAGAATGTCTTGATCTAAGAAAACATAAAATCATACGAAGGAAGTCAGAGAAAGGCTTACAATGGCAGTGAAAGGAAGAGCTTTGCTAAGGCCAAAAACCAACAGAAGAGAATAGAGTGCCATCACATCCACTTTTACTACCTCCGAACCTGTTTTAGTGCCAAGCCTAACCTACATTTTAATGATACAAATAGAATGCTTCAATTGTTCCGCAATGTCCTTTATTCGAGGCAACATAGAAATGCTTACCAAAGGGGACATCTTTCCAACAGCCATATCTCCCTTTATCTGAGTTAGGCACACAGATACCCTGAAAAAGATCAGGAAGAAAAAGGACAGGACAACTTATTACCTGATGAAAGTGACTGCAGAAAAGGATAAGGGCTGTTGTGAAGCCAACAAGGAGTGAGGCAGATAGGATTGTGCCAGTTATAGGAAGCTCACTGTCATAAGGATCCAAATCATTCTCAACAAGGAACGCCAATATTCAAATTTGCAGTTTAAGGACAAGTACCCTCAATAAAGCAACAGAACCTTGTGCCGCTGTGCAATAGATAAAAAGCAGTAGTAGCAAATGGGCCGAATGCTGCAAAGCATAAGGGCTCTCCCAGTCCTTTATAGCTTAACCGAAAAAGGTGGGCACTGCAACAAAGTAATTAACATAAAATTGTGGCCTCTACACATGGAAAAATGAGGGTAATAGAAAACTCTTTGACCATAAAAAAAATAAAATAAAAGAGATGGTAGATGATATTGTATAGTACAATGGATGGTGCATGTAATGAGCATTAACGAGGAGATCCGCAAAGAAAACACAAATCAAATCTTCCCCATGTAAACCGACACAAAGCTGGCAGACAACAGCGGTAATTGACCTTACTAAGTAGCAATGTGATAATATAAGGTAAATGAGTGGAATGAGGCAAAACTCTGAGCAACTTATCCATTCTTAACCAATTACTAGTACCTGATATATGTAACCACAAGTAATTGCAGAAGCCAGTAACAATATAGAACGTGTATTTCCAACCTCCAAGGATACCCAAGTAAGCCCCATGAAACCAAGAGCAAGCAATAAACAAGCAGCAAAGAGGGTTCCGGTTGGGCTTCAATTGCAGACACAAGTACAATCAGCCAACTTCTAGCGCTTTAAAGGAGGGATTGCACCCGCAAAGTAGTTGAAAATATTGAAGAGAAAAGAAGAAATGCCAGGCTACCTGCCAAGTATGTTTACAACAGACTCTTTCTTGTCCTTATCTGCTCCTGTATCAAAATCGTAAACGTCGTTGCTGCCCATATTACCACAGATATGAATTCACAGCTCAAAGAAAGAAAATGAAGGTGATTATGCCATTATCATGGTGATCCAAGTTAAGCGAAGAAGTTTACCACGTTAACTAAACTTCGAACTAACAAAACCATGTACCACCAACTGTGGGGTTCGATAGGGAGGATCTCAAAATTGTAAGACGTTGATAACGCAAAATCGTATCTTAATGAAAAACACGAAAAAATCTTAAAATAATTAATTAACACGCCAAGGTAAGCTGTTGCACATACATGACATTTACAGCTTTACCTCAGCCTCAAGCTGTATAAACCTCAGATTCTTCAAGATAGATATGCATCTTACCTTAAGTTGAGCCAAGTTATTATAAGAACTGATGAAGCCAAGAGCACACAATAACGCCTAACCGAATATAGCCCTGTCTGCAAATAGGCAGCTGCACTTCCTACCTGTTTGCAAAAACTGGAAAACATTGAGATTAAAGCTATCTAATTTCTCTTTGCACAGTTTAGGCACCTCTCCACGATTCTTAGGCTCTTTTAAGATAAAGTTTGAATTGCTCCCTCCATTTCATCATCGGTTTTCCCTTTAACTTGTTGCAGTTATCGATCATAGATTAAGTAAGCTCGGTTTGCCAAAGTAAGAGAGGGAAAAAACAATGTTTACAGGCACCAAATATACTGTAAAAAATCGTAAAAAAGGTAATGCAAGGCAGTATAACATTTATGACATTTAATTTGACCGAATAATTAACGTTATTTTAGTGATTTGTAAGCCAGTCATATACTCTGTTGTTAGTGTTAGAACTAGTACTTAGTGACTGAGAAAGAAGCCTTGTTAACTCACCGTGAGTGGAACTAAAGCGACGGAGTAAATCGGTAGCTTGACCGCTCTCCAAATCAGTGTTACTCTAGCAATATCCTCTTCCTCTTCATTCCCATGTGCAGCCTCATGATGCTCTGCCCTATTGCTGGAGGAAGCTTCCCGGCGCCGGTCCACCTCAAAACGCCTCAAACGAGCTTTATTCATGTACTTTTGATTGCTTTCACGGCACCATGAAGATGATCGTTTAGCATAACTTGTCGGAATGATGTTGTTCGTCCGGTTCAGGAGGTGGGCGGGGAGTCTGCCGAGACCAGACCCCTACGGCTTTAAGCAACAGAATGTGGCCGCCATGGCCAGCAGCTACCTCTGAACCCGCAAGAAGATGGATACATGGAGAAACTTTGAACAAAGCCGCGAAGGATTGTCTTCTCGTCAATCTTATCTGTAAGAAGTTTCAGGGCCTATCCTGGATTGCCATCTGGCGCATATGAGAAACTACAGCCGTTGGACGGCGGCCGTGGTTTGGTTTTTTGGTGGGGGGATTGTTTTCAAGAATTTATGCTATAGATAGATGAGTTAATTATAGACCAAGATATTGATAAAAGGGAGTGGTTGTGAAACTTTTTCATGGCGGAAATTGTATTTATATATTTTAAAGCAAATTTAATCAATTTACATGTTTTTTGTCAAACACTTCGATACGTAATTTAATCTAAATTTAATTATTTTAAAATTAATCTCGGACAACATGGAATAATCCGTCAACACGAGTTTTTTGACATTATTGAAAAGGGTACCTGAGATGTCATTGTTACCTTTAGCCCGTGCAGTGCTTGAAGCCTGACCCGTTGCTTTTGCAGATTGGCCAACTTTTGGCATTCTAGCCTTTGGAGTAATCACATCCGTACTTGTTGCCTAAATACCTCATTCGGCAACCATTGATGCGCCTTTGTATCCTCACTCAGGATTTGTCTCCTCCTCAGTTGACATACAAACACACACCACACGCATTCGTCTTGACACCACACAGAGCCTAAATCGTCTAGAAAATGTAAAACAAAAGAACCAATTTACAATGCCTCCTCCTACTTCAATCTCTTCTGTACTTGGAATTCGTTAGACTTTTGGATGTTTTTGTTTGTTAAGATTCAAGTCAATGTACAGAGCAAAAAACAATCGTCATACTAGTTAAGCGATTATACGATACGGTTCATTGAATATTTGTGATAAAAGCTTTCGGTTCACGAACGAGCGCACTTGTCATTTTAGAAAGAATTACTGGATGGTTAGTTTTGTATTCTGTTGGCAAGCTTTGTTGGAGGAAACGGAAACTAGAATATAATCGCATGAATTTTGGCCTTACTGAAGCTGGTGTTCTGGCGTAAACTCTCCTTTAAATAGAATATTCATCCGCCTTCTCTCTCTCTCTCTCATAGTCACGAGACTGAATGAATGGAGAAAAGAGCCTTCAAAAGTCTTCCAAGTTCAAACCCACATAAACTACTCTTCCTTTGTCTTCTGCATACCGCAACTTCTACATACCCGTGCACACTTTTGGCACTGCATATCATCTCTCCTTTTAACATCTCCCTGTGTAAACCCAATTTTTGGCATGGAAGTACAGGTAAGACAATGTGAAATGGACTGTAAAGAGGCATACCCTTGTGCTGAAACTGGTAAGTCGCAGGAGAAAGATGATGCAGTTGTGCGTAATGCGGGGGAGTTGGGACAATATGTGTTGCAGTTGCAGAGCAATGGGGCTTATTTGACATGGGAGAGCCTTTCAGTGACGGTTTCTAGCGGAGGGAAAGAGGGTTCTAAATCCATCCTTGAGGGAATTACTGGTTATGCAAGACCGGGGGAGGTTGTCGCCATCATGGGTCCTTCTGGTTGTGGCAAGTCCACTCTTCTTGATGCATTGGCTGGTAAGTATGATCGAAGTTTTAGCCATTATATTTGCTTAATCCTGAGATCGCATCAAAATATTTTGGACATGTTGTGCATGAATTGAATGACATGAAGAAAGATGTTTGTCTGTGTTTGACAGAAGAGAGAGAGAAAGAAAAAGAGTACTTACTGATTAATGAGTAGCCATCTGACGGCCCCTCTACAATCCAATGATTTCTACGTAATTGGAGCACCAAGAGAGCTTGAGGATCTTTTGTCAAAATTCGCATTATTTGGCATTACCTGGTTATAATGTAATCTTCACGGTGTTCCAATTGCAGGAAGGTTGGCCTCAAATACAAGACAGACTGGAGAAATTTTGATTAATGGCTGTAAACAACGGCTCACGTATGGGACATCGGTATGGAAATCTACATCTCCAGTTAATTGAATTTGCAGTATCATAAATTAGCACCCTATGTTTCAGTGACATTTGTAAAGAGTTGTGTTAGTGTTGAATTGCATCAGTGGTTCTGCATTCATCCACTGATAAGAGCTAGCTTGCTTAATACAGTGGCATCATGTGATGCCACGATACATCGAGGACTAGATTTCAGGGTATGCAATGGCAGGATACGTCTAGGTCCAAAATTCAGAGAGATTGTGTCTACCTGAACCAAAAAGTTCTCCTAATTCAGGAAGAAGCTTGCCTTTTTAGACCGCTTTAATGGGATTGAAGTACACCATCCAAGTCCACGATTGCAATGTGGCCATGATTATGCCCCCCCATAGACCTATATTTTGATCTCCAATGTAATACCATTCCAGTTGTTTCCATTGATTTAGGCCTATGTGACTCAAGAGGACATTCTGACATGGACATTAACGGTTAAAGAAGCTGTGTACTACTCGGCGGAGCTCCAATTGCCTAAATCGATGTCTAGAGGGGAGAAAAAGGAGAGAGCAGAAGGGACCATAAGGGAGATGGGGTTGCAAGAGTCCCTGGACACAAGAATAGGAGGTTGTGGCAGCAAAGGCCTTAGTGGCGGCCAAAGAAGGAGAATAAGCATTTGCCTAGAAATTCTAACGCGGCCAAAGCTTCTTTTCCTTGATGAGCCAACAAGCGGGCTTGATAGTGCGGCTTCATACTATGTCATGAACCAAATTGTGAAACTTGCTCAACAATATGAAATGACAGTTATAGCCTCCATTCATCAGCCTAGTAGTGAAGTCTTTGGGCTGTTCCACAATCTTCACTTGCTCTCTCTTGGTAGAACAATATACTTTGGTCCTTCTGAAGCAGCAAGTGAGGTACTTGCTCAGTTTTCAACTAGCCGAATATTGTGAAACCAAGATCATTATTGATTCTCACTACCTTTGAGTCCGATTTTAGTTTTTTGCAGATAACGGTTTTCCATGCCCAGCTCTACAAAACCCTGCAGATCATTACCTCAGAACAATAAACACAGATTTTGATCAGGTTGGTTTTCAACATATAGAAGTAATCTACTAGACTATTTTTTCTTTCTAGTATCGCATAATTCTGAAAACTCAAAATCAAAACCGGTACGACTGTCTTTTTCAGGACATTGAACAAGGTGTACAAAGACTGACTACTGACCAAGTAATTCATGTGCTTGTAAAATCTTTCAAGTCATCAGATGCATATATGCAAACTCGAAGAAATATTAGTGAGATCCGTAGAAAGGTAAGGAGCAAAAGTTTTCTGAAACCAGGGTACAAGGAAGAAGTTTTACCTTTAAGACCAGAACATACATATCATTGTGTGATTCTGTCTTGTAGGAAGGAGAGGTAATCGAGAAGAAGGGGAGCCAAGCTAGTTTCTTCGCCCAGTGTCTCATTCTCACTGAACGGTCATTTTTTAACATGAACCGTGATCTAGGCTACTATTGGTTGCGCCTTGCTATATATATTGCCTTGGCTGTTGGTTTGGGCACAGTCTTCTACGATATTGGTTCTGGTTATGACTCCATCAATGTAAGCTTTTGTAAAAGGGATCAAACATAATTCTTTGATGATTTCAAGTACTGTCCTGCCATAACCCTTGTCATGGTTCTAATGATTCAGGCTAGAGGTTCAGTACTCATGTTCATAGCTTCATTTTTGACAATATTGGCCATTGGTGGTTTCCCTTCGTTTGTGGAGGACATGAAGGTTAGTTCACGTTATTCTGTCAATTGACTTCATTCATGCTGAAAACCAAGCAACTATGATCCTCACGTTTTATTATGCTTAGGTTTTTGCACGAGAACGATTAAATGGGCATTACGGAGCAGGAGCATTTGTTGTTGGCAACACACTCTCATCAATGCCATATCTGCTTGTCATTTCTTTGATTCCTGGAGCAATTACTTATTATCTCGTTGGACTTCAACGAGGATATGAACAGTTTGTGTACTTTGCTTTGATTCTTTTTGCTTGTATGATGTTGGTTGAGAGCATTATGATGATCGTGGCTAGTGTAGTGCCAAATTTCCTCATGGGTGTCATCACTGGTGCTGGAGTTCAAGGGTTAATGATGCTAAGTGGTGGATTCTTCCGCTTGCCCAACGATCTCCCCTCGCTCTTTTGGAGATACCCAATGTACTACGTTGCCTTCCACAAGTATGCATATCAGGGATTATACAAGAATGAGTTTGAAGGGCTCAAATTTCCTATTCAGGCAGGAGAGCTTCCCACAGTTGATGGTCAAGAAATTTTGAAGGATATATGGCAGATAGAGATGGGTTACTCCAAGTGGGTTGATCTTGGTATCCTATTCTTGATGGTACTTCTATACCGATTCTTATTCTTCTGTACTATCAAGACAATTGAAAGTGTCAGGCCTATAGTTAGAGATTTCATATCCGTGACTCTTAGAAGAACTAGAGGGGCTGTGCTTAATCCCTATTCTAAACCTTTGCAATAGGCAAAGTGATTTCTTTTCACACTATTGACGATGTAAAATTCCCTTTTTTTCCCCTCCCTAATCTATTTTAGAGCCAGTGAATACATATCCATTCTTTTCTTTAAGATAGAGGACTGATCTTTGCTTGTAAGGAAGACTGCTGAATACTTTCATAACTTGTCTAGATTAATGACCGAGACCCTCGACTTTATCTTGAAAGTATCCGTGATTATTATTACCAGATGAATGTGGCGAGTGTTACAATTTGGTACTGCTTTACTATGGTACAGTGAATAGGGCAAAAAAAATAAAATGTAGGCCCAAACTAAGCATACATCGCATCACGTTTCACAGTGATGATTGTCTGACCTCTGTTTTCAAGGCCCAAGTATTATGCAACTTTAGTGACTAGAATTTTACTGCTTTAAGAATGTTGTATCTAAAACTAAAATTAATTCAATTTTTTTGTTGACGCACAACTTTAGTGACTAGAATTTTTCTAAATGAGAGCTATTTATTTCTCTTTTTGACTATGATCCCACTCCGTTCATCAAAAAAGTTACATCAATGAAAAGTATAGCAATTTGTGTGTAAATAGTCGACAACCATCTCTGGCAGTCACCGACCGTCCGCTACAACCACCTCTCACCGCCAATTGCCACCACAACCGGCCGCCACCACCACCAACAGCCACCGCCGGCCACTACCGGTGTCAATATGCACCAACATTTTAATTTTTATAGCTAAAATTCATTCTTTATTTTCATCAACTTATTAAACTCATCTTACCCTGACCAACTCAATCCAACCAAACTCAAGTAGTACAATTTGGCTAAAGTAGGTTGGATTTTAAAAAGCAAGCAAATTTACTTGAACTCGGATAGAGACTCCAGCTCAATCCATCCAAATTGACCCCTACATACAATCAACATAAACACCGAAAAACATGTCCACGGCCCGTATATAACATCATTTATAAGGTGGACAACCATTTCATTAGTGTTTTAAATCAAAAAAAAATTTCTAAACAAATTGCATTAATTAAAATTACCCATTACATTCTAAATGCAATACCCGAATGAGAATTTCTGAAAAAAACAGAGACAACGCATCCAAACGAATGGTTTCGAAAATGACCAACATAACCTTGAAAGAAAACATTTGTAAAGATAAGGGTTATCCGTATTTAAGGATATCAAATCAAGGGTGGCCAGAGTGGAGGTGGGCAAGAATGGTCTCCTTTATCACCTTTAATTTGTTAGCATGAGTGTCTTATTAAGGACAATTGCCCATGTGAGACTCGATGCATGGCTTGAACTTGGATATTTAGTATTCGCCATTAAGTGCCACCTATCCTCATAGAGGGCAGGTAGTTGATGTATCAGGAAGGACTGTTTTCTGCATTCATTGCTGAAAAGGTTTCGAGGCTACGAGGGATGAATGTACGTGCTTCTTGTCCATCAATGTCTCAAAATGTAAAATGCTTCTTGACATAAGCTCGTCCACCTCCTTGTTTGTATTTATGGATACACATACCCTCCTAAATCATGCTCATCAGTCATCAGAAGTGTCAGGAATAAAAAAGAAGTACAAGTGTCTACCTTCACAAATTATTTCTCAAATTGTTTTTTTTTATAACAATTTAGGCTTCGTTTCGTTACCTGTTTCTTCATTTTTATTCCAATTCTAATAATTTTAGGAATTTTTGAAAGATTGGTTGACGTCACAAATATTCCATACGGAAGAACATGTACGATCGGCGCTTCTAATAATTGAACTTAATACGTTAATAATTTTAGTAATCAATTATTTTTTGTAGAATCAACTTCGTTTCTTAGGCTATATGAGATTGTAGTGTACACAAGTATTTATACAGATACAATGTTTGTACATTCTAGAAATAATTATACGAATAAAGTCTTCCTTTTTGTGTGCGTAATTTAACTAACTAATAAAAACATAGGATACAACAAGTATACAAGTTACTTAACAGAGTAAGAGTATAATATGCAAAAGGCATCGTTTTACGTTAAGTTCTTCCACAAAGTTATAAGAAAAAACTGAGATGTAAGTAATTACAAGAAACTCAACTAGTTTAGAAGGATACCATGAGCTTTTTAAAGCTAAGGTTAGATTTAATTTATGCCTCTCGACATCAGAGTCGACAAATTCTGTAGGCAGCCTTACACGTAAGAAAAATCTCTCACGAACCAAAGTTCATTAGTGCAGTTCAATAATTGATAGTTACGACAAATTAACAATTTTTTGATCGTCCGAGATTACTAATTATTTATAAGAGAGTCAATTGTATATAACTTGGTTTGGTGGAATAACAAAGATAATAAAATATAATCTTATGCCACATTACAATACGTGAAACACTTTTATGTTGTTGTTTGAATACCATTTTTGCATATTTATAGGCCAGAATGAGTGAATTGATTTTCTAAATGATATTTATGAAGAGCCGATAAACAATGTTGGATTTGGTATTTTTATAAACTGAACTTCAAAATTCATAACCATATGAAAAAAAAAATGAATTGGAAATTGAGGAAAATGGTAATCAAACTGAGAGAAATTGAACTTCAACGAAAACAATAAATGAAAAGATGACGGGACTTCCAAAATTTTTATAAAATTAGCAAAAAATAAAATTTTATAAAATTAGCAAAAAATAGATTAAAAAAATTAGCAGAAAAAAGGAGGACCACCCACAGTTACCAAAGAGGACAAAACTTCCCGAAGTTTCTGTCCTCCTTAGTCTTAACGAAACATGTTTCATTTTTCTGTCGAGAAACACGTTTGAGGCAATCAAAAGCCAGATTTTTCCTCCACAAGACTACAACTTCAGATTCTTCGACGTGTGAAGGTGTAATTGGTTACACAACCCATCAGTTTGACTTCTCAGTCCCTTCTGAGTTCCTCCTAACTCACGGATGCATGCACCCAAGAACATACTCATGTGCCACATTATATATGCAGGCCATTGCTGGATCTTAAAACTCCCAACAACTCCTTAGCTATTAGCCTTTGCAACTATGGCTTCTCTTCCTCTCGCTGTTCAACCTTATGACTACGAGAGAAGCCCTGCAGAAACCCATAGCACAGTGCTAGAGGTGGAAGCTGCTTCAACAACAGACCAAAGAGAAGTTAATATAAATTCTGTAGGGGGAGAGAATGACGGTGTTTTCTTGTCATGGGAGGATTTGTGGGTGACAGTTGGAAATGGAAGATCGGGCGGCAGCAAATCCATCCTACAAGGTCTCACCGGCTATGCGCGGCCCGGTGAGCTCTTGGCAATTATGGGTCCTTCCGGTTGTGGCAAATCTACTCTTCTTGATGCCTTGGCAGGTAGTTAAATGATACATTTTATTCATGGTAGTAGTAGCCCTAAGTCACCGGTTCGCTGGAAGCAGCAGATTCGATGAAAGCATGAGCAAAAATTTAGGTGTAGTTAGGGCGCCATTAAAATGATTTGGCGGTGTAGTTGTTCGTATAGGCATCTGGTTAATCCTGTGCACAACGAAAATATCTTAGAAAGAAAAGCTTTAAAATGTGAGAAATATACAGGTTTATGACCGAGATTTATTGGACATGAGTAGTCTCTCTTGAATGGTGACTAGGTTTCTTTCATTGTGCCTGCAGGGAGACTAGACTCGAACACAAGGCAGAGTGGTGATATTCTCATCAATGGACAAAAGCAAGCCCTGGCTTATGGGACATCAGTAAGTATAAGAATATTACAACCACGCATCTGCTCAGTTCAGATTTTGTATTTTTGGTCATCTTGTACGAGATATTTAAGTCAACCAAAATTTTTGAGCCACACATTTCCCAGGAGTGCTAACGACATTTGTCACTGAAAACGGGGGTTGCGGCCATTGCTGCCAACATCTTGTTATACGCCACTTACTTTTTGCTTTATTGCCTCCCATGCAACCAGGCTTACGTGACTCAAGATGATACTTTGATCACAACATTAACTGTTGGAGAAGCCGTATACTACTCAGCGCAACTCCAATTGCCCAATTCGATGTCCAAGGCCGAGAAGAAAGAGAGGGCCGAGTTGACAATAAGAGAGATGGGACTGCATGATGCTATGAACACAAGAATAGGAGGGTGGGGTGTCAAAGGCCTTAGTGGCGGTCAAAAAAGAAGAGTTAGCATTTGCATTGAAGTCCTCACGCGGCCAAAGCTTCTCTTCCTTGATGAGCCAACAAGCGGACTTGACAGTGCAGCGTCCTACTATGTTATGAGCAGAATCGCTCGCCTTGATCAGCGCAGTGGAAGGACCATCATCGCGTCCATCCACCAACCTAGCAGTGAAGTCTTTGGGCTTTTCAACAATCTCTGTCTTCTTTCTTCGGGACGAACGGTCTATTTTGGCCCTGCTAGCTCTGCAAATCAAGTAAGACTCATTATTTCTCTCTGGATATATAGTTAATGGTGATCTTAAAAGCATTGAAAGAACGGTTACATGCCATGGAAGGACAGGCTGTTCTTATTCTACCGGAGGGGTTTGAATTAGCACGCCCTGGTTCAAACACCGTTCTTTCTTATCAATAATTGACTCCACACTGAGCATTAAAACTTCGATGCACATCCTTGTAAAAGCAAAGACGAAAACTCTTTTTGCTATCGTTTTGAAGTACCAACACTAACCTGTTTATGTAGTTCTTCGCGTTGAGTGGTTTTCCTTGCCCAAGTCTCCAGAATCCTTCCGATCACTTCCTGAGAACAATAAACAAGGATTTTGATGAGGTAATAACAGTATGTTTCTTGCTTTGGTACATTAACTGTACATCAAATTTAAATTGAAGCTCAGAATAATTGATCACTCTGAAATGTTTGCAGGATATTGAACAAGGTTCAGTTGGAAAGAAGTCCACAGAGGAGGTGATTGATATTCTCGTCAAGTCATATAAATCCTCTAGTACTTGCGAAGAAGTTAACAGACAAGTAGCAGAAATTCATAAACAGGTGAGACGACATGTATGCTTATGTACTAATTGATCAACAATGTATTTTAACGCAATGGATACGCTGATCTAACCATTGACAACAAGCCGTGAACGTTTCAGGAAGATAGACCATTGGAGAAGAAGAGAACACATGCTAGCGTCCTCACCCAATGTCACGTTTTGACGAGAAGATCTTTCGTGAACATGTATCGCGATCTTGGTTACTACTGGTTGCGCCTTGTCATCTATGTGGCCCTAACCGTTGGCCTGGGTAGCATCTTCTTTGATGTTGGCTCAAGTTACGGCTCAATTCAGGTAAGAAACGAAAGATGCAGCACAAATCTCTTAACAATAGTCTACATGAAGGCATTAACATAAACGGTTGTATTCTTTTACATGGCTTATACGTGATAGCTCATTTAAGCTGTGACAACCATGGCTATATTATATACGTGCTTGATCTAATCATCATTGGTTTCAATTTTTTCAGGCTAAAGGCTCAATGCTCATGTTTGTAGCTTCATTTCTAACTTTCATGGCAATTGGTGGTTTCCCTTCTTTTGTGGAGGACATGAAGGTATTTTTCTTGTGGAGTTGCAATCTGCTTTAGTTTGCCATCAATTCATGTGGGATAAGCCTGTGAGATCCGGTTTTCTCTGGTTGTTTTCTGCAGACGAGCGTAGGCTAGCTTTGAGATCTGCTATTCGAATCTGTGCTAGAGTATATTATTTTCCTAAGTTACTGCGTAACTACAGGTTTCACATTGCAGGTCTTTGAGCGTGAAAGATTAAACGGGCACTATGATTCCACGGCATTTGTAATTGGAAACACACTGTCTTCCGTGCCCTATTTATTTGTAATTTCACTGCTTCCAGGAGCAATCGCCTATTACCTTGCGGGACTCCATAAAGGATTCGAACACTTTGCTTATTTCGCTTCAGTGATCTTCGTTTGTATGATGTTGGTCGAAAGCCTAATGATGATCGTCGCTAGTATCGTCCCCAATTTCCTCATGGGCATAATAACGGGTGCTGGAATTCAAGGTCTCATGATATTAGGTGGTGGGTTCTTTCGATTACCAAACGATTTACCCGAGCCATTTTGGAAGTACCCAATGTACTACATAGCGTTCCACAAGTACGCGTTCCAAGGGCTGTTCAAGAATGAATTTCAAGGGCAGAAGTATCCCAGCAATGTAGGGCGGCACAAGATCAACGGGGAATATATTTTGAGAGAATGGTGGCAAGTGGAAATGGGCTACTCGAAGTGGATTAATTTGGCCATTTTATTTGGGATGGTGGTATTGTATCGGGTGATGTTTTTGGCTATAATAAAGGGTGTTGAGAAGGCTAAGCCTGATGTAAGAAGGTTCATGTCACCTGATCCGAAGCAAATGAAGCAAGTCATGGCGAATCCAACTGCCACCCCTTTGCATGAAGCAACTCTGCAGGATAATTAGTTGCTATGTCATTGAATTTTTAACTACGTCCAATGTATGGAAGCATTATAGACCTTGTACTTGGATCTTTGGTAACAGACCAAGCAAGCTTAGTCATCCATAATGGGTATAAGTTCACCCAGCAAGCACCTCCGTTGTTTTTGATCGTGTGGAAGACCCGGGAGAGCACTTTTTTGCTTCAATGCCTAGTCCATTTCTTCACATTGTGATGCGATGAGAAAATTGCATCAAAAGCTGGTTTTAAGGACAAAGCGTTTGTGCGAAGTGAGTTTAACGGTTAATTTAGTTGTTACTTGTACTTGAGACTTAAGTATTGGTAATGAATCTCTCACCCAAGAGGTCGTCAGGTCTTTCTATTTAGGAGTAATATCATGTATGTCCATTAAGTTTCAAGTTCTAACCTCCAAGTCTCCTTTGTTTTTGTGTGGCCGGATAAGTCCTTAACCTTTTTTTTGGACGGAAGGCGTTAAAACAATTCAAAATGGTAAGAATAGAGGAATAACTTGGGAAGCTCACTACGTATACGGATACATCTAAAAGTTATGCAAAACATTCTTAGAGAGACTAAAACAATCTTTAAGAATGTTGTATCTAAAACTAAAATTAATTCAATTTTTTTGTTGACGCACAACTTTAGTGACTAGAATTTTACTAAATGAGAGCTATTTATTTCTCTTTTTGACTATGGTCCCACTCCGTTCATCAAAAAAGTTACAGCAATGAAAAGTATAGCAATTTGTGTGTAAATAGTCGACAACCATCTCTGGCAGTCACTGACCGTCCGCTACAACCACCTCTCACCGCCAATTGCCACCACAACCGGCCGCCACCACCACCAACAGCCACCGCCGGCCACTACGGGTGTCAATATGCACCAACATTTTAATTTTTATAGCTAAAATTCATTCTTATTTTCATCAACTTATTAAACTCATCTTACCCTGACCAACTCAATCCAACCAAACTCAAGTAGTACAATTTGGTTAAAGTAGGTTGGATTTTAAAAAGCACGCAAATTTACTTGAACTCGGATAGAGACTCCAGCTCAATCCATCCAAATTGACCCCTACATACAATCAACATAAACACCGAAAAATATGTCCACGGCCCGTATATAACATCATTTATAAGGTGGACAACCATTTCATTAGTGTTTTAAATCAAAAAAAATTTATAAACAAATTGCATTAATTAAAATTATCCATTACATTCTAAATGCAATACCCGAATGAGCATTTCTGAAAAAAATAGAGACAACGCATCCAAACGAATGATTTCGAAAATGACCAACATGACCTTGAAAGAAAACATTAGTAAAGATAAGGTTAACCGTATTTATGGATATCAAATCAAGGGTAGCCAGAGTGGAGGTGGGCAAGAATGGTCTCCTTTATCACCTTTAATTTGTTAGCATGAGTGTCTTATTAAGGACAATTGCCCATGTGAGACTCGGTGCATGGCTTGAACTTGGATATTTAGTATTCGCCATTAAGTGCCACCTATCCTCGTAGAGGGCAGGCAGTTGATGTATCAGGAAGGACTGTTTTCTGCATTCATTGCTGAAAAGGTTTCGAGGCTATGAGGGATGAATGTGCGTGCTTCGTGTCCATCAATGTCTCAAAATGTAAAATGCTTCTTGACATAAGCTGGTCCACCTCCTTGTTTGTATTTATGGATACACGTACCCTTCTAAATCATGCTCATCAGTCATCAGAAGTGTCAGGTATAAAAAAGAAGTACAAGCGTCTACCTTCACAAATTATTTCTCAAATTGTTTATTTTTATAACAATTTAGGCTTCGTTTCGTTACCTGTTTCTTCATTTTTATTCCAATTCTAATAATTTTAGAAAATTTTGAAAGATTGGTTGACGTCACAAATATTCCCTACGGAAGAACATGTACGATCTGCACTTCTAATAATTGAACTTAATACGTTAACTATTTTAGTAATTAATTATTTTTTGTAAAATCAAATTCGTTTCATAGGCTATATGAGAAAATATTTACACAAGTATTTATACAGATACAATGTTTGTACATTCTAGAAATAATTATACGAATAAGGTCTTCCTTTTTGTGTGTGTAATTTAATCAACAAGTATACAAGTGACTTAACAGTAAGAGTATTATATGCAAAAGGTATCGTTTAACGTTAAGTTCTTCCACAAAGTTATAAGAAAAAACTGAGATGTAAGTAACTACAAGAAACTCAACTAGTTTAGAAGGATACCACGAGCTTTTTAAAACTAAGGTTAGATTTGATTTATGCCTCTTGACATTAGAGTCGACAAATTCTGTAGGCAGCCTTACACATGTAAGAAAAAATTCTCACGAACCAAAGTTCATTAGTGCAGTTAAATAATTGATAGTTAAAAAAATTAACGATTTATTTTTTGATCTTCCGAGATTACTAATTATTTATAAGAGAGTCAATTGTATATAACTTGGTTTGGTGGAATAACAAAGATAATAAAATATAATCTTATGCCACATTACAATACATGAAACACTTTATGTTGTTGTTTGAATACCATTTTTGCATATTTATAGGCAAGAATGAGTGAATTGATTTTCTAAATGATATTTATGAAGAGCCGATAAACAATGTTGAATTTGGTATTTTTATAAACTGAACTTCAAAATTCATAACCATATGAAAAAAAAAATTGAATTGGAAATTGAGGAAAATGGTAATCAAACTGAGAGAAATTGAACTTCAACGAAAACAATAAATGAAAAGATGACGGGACTTCCAAAATTTTTATAAAATTAGCAAAAAAATTTTTTTATAAAATTAGCAAAAAAATTTTTTTTTATAAAATTAGCAAAAAATAGATTAAAAAAATTAGCAAAAAATAGATTAAAAAAATTAGCAAAAATAGTTTACAGAAAAAAGGAGGACCACCCACAGTTACCAAAGAGGACAAAACTTCCCGAAGTTTCTGTCCTCCTTAGTCTTAACGAAACATGTTTCATTTTTCTGTCGAGAAACACGTTTGAGGCAATCAAAAGCCAGATTTTTCCTCCACAAGACTACAACTTCAGATTCTTCGACGTGTGAAGGTGTAATTAGTTACACAACCCATCAGTTTGACTTCTCAGTCCCTTCTGAGTTCCTCCTAACTCACGGATGCATGCACCCAAGAACATACTCATGTGCCACATTATATATGCAGGCCATTGCTGGATCTTAAAACTCCCAACAACTCCTTAGCTATTAGCCTTTGCAACTATGGCTTCTCTTCCTCTCGCTGTTCAACCTTATGACTACGAGAGAAGCCCTGCAGAAACCCATAGCACAGTGCTAGAGGTGGAAGCTGCTTCAACAACAGACCAAAGAGAAGTTAATATAAATTCTGTAGGGGGAGAGAATGACGGTGTTTTCTTGTCATGGGAGGATTTGTGGGTGACAGTTGCAAATGGAAGATCGGGCGGCAGCAAATCCATCCTACAAGGTCTCACCGGCTATGCGCGGCCCGGTGAGCTCTTGGCAATTATGGGTCCTTCCGGTTGTGGCAAATCTACTCTTCTTGATGCCTTGGCAGGTAGTTAAATGATACATTTTATTCATGGTAGTAGTAGCCCTAAGTCACCGGTTCGCTGGAAGCAGCAGATTCGATGAGAGCATGAGCAAAAATTTAGGTGTAGTTAGGGCGCCGTTAAAATGATTTGGCGGTGTAGTTGTTCGTATAGGCATCTGGTTAATCCTGTGCACAACGAAAATATCTTAGAAAGAAAAGCTTTAAAATGTGAGAAATATACAGGTTTATGAATGAGATTTATTGGACATGAGTAGTCTCTCTTGAATGGTGACTAGGTTTCTTTCATTGTGCCTGCAGGGAGACTAGACTCGAACACAAGGCAGAGTGGTGATATTCTCATCAATGGACAAAAGCAAGCCCTGGCTTATGGGACATCAGTAAGTATAAGAATATTACAACCACGCATCTGCTCGGTTCTGATTTTGTATTTTTGGTCATCTTGTACAAGATATTTAAGTCATCCAAAATTTTTGAGCCACATTTTTCCCCAGGAGTGCTAACGATATTTGTCACCGAAAACGGGGGTTGCGGCTATTGCAGCCAACATCTTGTTATACGCCACTTACTTTTTGCTTTATTGCCTCCCATGCAACCAGGCTTACGTGACTCAAGATGATACTTTGATCACAACATTAACTGTTGGAGAAGCCGTATACTACTCAGCGCAACTCCAATTGCCCAATTCGATGTCCAAGGCCGAGAAGAAAGAGAGGGCCGAGTTGACAATAAGAGAGATGGGACTGCATGATGCTATGAACACAAGAATAGGAGGGTGGGGTGTCAAAGGCCTTAGTGGCGGTCAAAAAAGAAGAGTTAGCATTTGCATTGAAGTCCTCACGCGGCCAAAGCTTCTCTTCCTTGATGAGCCAACAAGCGGACTTGACAGTGCAGCGTCCTACTATGTTATGAGCAGAATCGCTCGCCTTGATCAGCGCAGTGGAAGGACCATCATCGCGTCCATCCACCAACCTAGCAGTGAAGTCTTTGGGCTTTTCAACAATCTCTGTCTTCTTTCTTCGGGACGAACGGTCTATTTTGGCCCTGCTAGCTCTGCAAATCAAGTAAGACTCATTATTTCTCTCTGGATATATAGTTAATGGTGATCTTAAAAGCATTGAAAGAACGGTTACATGCCATGGAAGGACAGGCTGTTCTTATTCTACCGGAGGGGTTTGAATTAGCACGCCCTGGTTCAAACACCGTTCTTTCTTATCAATAATTGACTCCACACTGAGCATTAAAACTTCGATGCACATCCTTGTAAAAGCAAAGACGAAAACTCTTTTTGCTATCGTTTTGAAGTACCAACACTAACTTGGCTTGAGTTACTTTTGTTTATGTAGTTCTTCGCGTTGAGTGGTTTTCCTTGCCCAAGTCTCCAGAATCCTTCCGATCACTTCCTGAGAACAATAAACAAGGATTTTGATGAGGTAATAACAGTATGTTTCTTGCTTTGGTACATTAACTGTACATCAAATTTAAATTGAAGCTCAGAATAATTGATCACTCTGAAATGTTTGCAGGATATTGAACAAGGTTCAGTTGGAAAGAAGTCCACAGAGGAGGTGATTGATATTCTCGTCAAGTCATATAAATCCTCTAGTACTTGCGAAGAAGTTAACAGACAAGTAGCAGAAATTCATAAACAGGTGAGACGACATGTATGCTTATGTACTAATTGATCAACAATGTATTTTAACGCAATGGATACGCTGATCTAACCATTGACAACAAGCCGTTAACGTTTCAGGAAGATAGACCATTGGAGAAGAAGAGAACACATGCTAGCGTCCTCACCCAATGTCACGTTTTGACGAGAAGATCTTTCGTGAACATGTATCGCGATCTTGGTTACTACTGGTTGCGCCTTGTCATCTATGTGGCCCTAACCGTTGGCCTGGGTAGCATCTTCTTTGATGTTGGCTCAAGTTACGGCTCAATTCAGGTAAGAAACGAAAGATGCAGCACAAATCTCTTAACAATAGTGTACATGAAGGCATTAACATAAACGGTTGTATTCTTTTACATGGCTTATACGTGATAGCTCATTTAAGCTGTGACAACCATGGCTATATTATATACGTGCTTGATCTAATCATCATTGGTTTCAATTTTTTCAGGCTAAAGGCTCAATGCTCATGTTTGTAGCTTCATTTCTAACTTTCATGGCAATTGGTGGTTTCCCTTCTTTTGTGGAGGACATGAAGGTATTTTTCTTGTGTAGTTGCAATCTGCTTTAGTTTGCCATCAATTCATGTGGGATAAGCCTGTGAGATCCGGTTTTCTCTGGTTGTTTTCCGCAGACGAGCGTAGGCTAGCTTTGAGATCTGCTATTCGAATCTGTGCTAGAGTATATTATTTTCCTAAGTTACTGCGTAACTACAGGTTTCACATTGCAGGTCTTTGAGCGTGAAAGATTAAACGGGCACTACGATTCCACGGCATTTGTAATTGGAAACACACTGTCTTCCGTGCCCTATTTATTTGTAATTTCACTGCTTCCAGGAGCAATCGCCTATTACCTTGCTGGACTCCATAAAGGATTCGAACACTTTGCTTATTTCGCTTCAGTGATCTTCGTTTGTATGATGTTGGTCGAAAGCCTAATGATGATCGTCGCTAGTATCGTCCCCAATTTCCTCATGGGCATAATAACGGGTGCTGGAATTCAAGGTCTCATGATATTAGGTGGTGGGTTCTTTCGATTACCAAACGATTTACCCGAGCCATTTTGGAAGTACCCAATGTACTACATAGCGTTCCACAAGTACGCGTTCCAAGGGCTGTTCAAGAATGAATTTCAAGGGCAGAAGTATCCCAGCAATGTAGGGCGGCACAAGATCAACGGGGAATATATTTTGAGAGAATGGTGGCAAGTGGAAATGGGCTACTCGAAGTGGATTAATTTGGCCATTTTATTTGGGATGGTGGTATTGTATCGGGTGATGTTTTTGGCTATAATAAAGGGTGTTGAGAAGGCTAAGCCTGATGTAAGAAGGTTCATGTCACCTGATCCGAAGCAAATGAAGCAAGTCATGGCGAATCCAACTGCCACCCCTTTGCATGAAGCAACTCTGCAGGATAATTAGTTGCTATGTCATTGAATTTTTAACTACGTCCAATGTATGGAAGCATTATAGACCTTGTACTTGGATCTTTGGTAACAGACCAAGCAAGCTTAGTCATCCATAATGGGTATAAGTTCACCCAGCAAGCACCTCCGTTGTTTTTGATCGTGTGGAAGACCCGGGAGAGCACTTTTTTGCTTCAATGCCTAGTCCATTTCTTCACACTGTGATGCGATGAGAAAATTGCATCAAAAGCTGGTTTTAAGGACAAAGCGTTTGTGCGAAGTGAGTTTAACGGTTAATTTAGTTGTTACTTGTACTTGAGACTTAAGTATTGGTAATGAATCTCTCACCCAAGAGGTCGTCAGGTCTTTCTGTTTAGGAGTAATATCATGTATGTCCATTAAGTTTCAAGTTCTAACCTCCAAGTCTCCTTTGTTTTTGTGTGGCCGGATAAGTCCTTAACCTTTTTTTTGGACGGAAGGCGTTAAAACAATTCAAAATGGTAAGAATAGAGGAATAACTTGGGAAGCTCACTACGTATACGGATACATCTAAAAGTTATGCAAAACATTCTTAGAGAGACTAAAACAATCTTTAAGAATGTTGTATCTAAAACTAAAATTAATTCAATTTTTTTGTTGACGCACAACTTTAGTGACTAGAATTTTACTAAATGAGAGCTATTTATTTCTCTTTTTGACTATGATCCCACTCCGTTCATAAAAAAAGTTACATCAATAAAAAGTATAGCAATTTGTGTGTAAATAGTCGACAACAATCTCTGACAGTCACCGACCGTCCGCTACAACCACCTCTCACCGCCAATTGCCACCACAACCGGCCGCCACCACCACCAACAGCCACCGCCGGCCACTACCGGTGTCAATATGCACCAACATTTTAATTTTTATAGCTAAAATTCATTCTTTATTTTCATCAACTTATTAAACTCATCTTACCCTGACCAACTCAATCCAACCAAACTCAAGTAGTACAATTTGGTTAAAGTAGGTTGGATTTTAAAAAGCACACAAATTTACTTGAACTCGGATAGAGACTCCAGCTCAATCCATCCAAATTGACCCCTACATACAATCAACATAAACACCGAAAAACATGTCCACGCCCGTATATAACATCATTTATAAGGTGGACAACCATTTCATTAGTGTTTTAAATTAAAAAAAAAATTCTAAACAAATTGCATTAATTAAAATTACCCATTACATTCTAAATGGAATACCCGAATGGGCATTTCTGAAAAAAACAGAGACAACGCATCCAAACGAATGGTTTCGAAAATGACCAATATAACCTTGGAAGAAAACATTAGTAAATATAAGGGTTATCGTATTTAAGGATATCAAATCAAGGGGTGGCCAGAGTGGAGGTGGGCAAGAATGGTCTCCTTTATCACCTTTAATTTGTTAGCATGAGTCTCTTATTAAGGACAATTGCCCATGTGAGACGCGATGCATGGCTTGAACTTGGATATTTAGTATTCGCCATTAAGTGCCACCTATCCTCATAGAGGGCAGGTAGTTGATGTATCAGGAAGGACTGTTTTCTGCATTCATTGCTGAAAAGGTTTCGAGGCTACGAGGGATGAATGTACGTGCTTCTTGTCCATCAATGTCTCAAAATGTAAAATGCTTCTTGACATAAGCTCGTCCACCTCCTTGTTTGTATTTATGGATACACATACCCTCCTAAATCATGCTCATCAGTCATCAGAAGTGTCAGGAATAAAAAAGAAGTACATTTGTAATTGGAAACACACTGTCTTCCGTGCCCTATTTATTTGTAATTTCACTGCTTCCAGGAGCAATCGCCTATTACCTTGCGGGACTCCATAAAGGATTCGAACACTTTGCTTATTTCGCTTCAGTGATCTTCGTTTGTATGATGTTGGTCGAAAGCCTAATGATGATCGTCGCTAGTATCGTCCCCAATTTCCTCATGGGCATAATAACGGGTGCTGGAATTCAAGGTCTCATGATATTAGGTGGTGGGTTCTTTCGATTACCAAACGATTTACCCGAGCCATTTTGGAAGTACCCAATGTACTACATAGCGTTCCACAAGTACGCGTTCCAAGGGCTGTTCAAGAATGAATTTCAAGGGCAGAAGTATCCCAGCAATGTAGGGCGGCACAAGATCAACGGGGAATATATTTTGAGAGAATGGTGGCAAGTGGAAATGGGCTACTCGAAGTGGATTAATTTGGCCATTTTATTTGGGATGGTGGTATTGTATCGGGTGATGTTTTTGGCTATAATAAAGGGTGTTGAGAAGGCTAAGCCTGCTTTAAGAAGGTTCATGTCACCTGATCAGAAGCGAATGAAGCAAGTCATGGCGAGTCTTACTGCCACCCCTTTGCATGAAGCAACTCTGCAGTATGGTTAGTTTTTATGCCATTGAATGCTTTAGTACGTCCAAACTCCAATGTATGAAGGCAATATAGATATCGTACTTGGATCTTTGTTAACAGACCAAGCAAGCTTAGTCATCCAAAATGGGTATAAGTTCACCCAGCAAGCACCTGATTGTTATCGATCGTGTGGAAGACTCGGGGAGCACTTCTTAATTGGCTTCGATGCCTAGTTGATTTCTTCACATAGTGTTGCGATAAGAAAATTGCATCAAAATCTGGTTTCCATGACAACTTTTGTGCGTAGTGAGTTTAAAGGATGATTTAGTTGTTACTTGTACTCGTCAATAAATCTCTCAACCAAGAGGCCGTGGAGTAAGTTCATGCATGTCCCTTAAGATCAAGTTCTAACCTTCAGGCTCTCTTCTTTTTGTTGGCTGGATAAGTCCTTGAGACAAACCGTATCCTGTCAAACCTTCCGTCCACTTTTTTAGACTCTATGCATTAAAACAATTCAAAATGGCAAAAAAAAAATTGGACTCAGGGCGTTAAAACAATTCAAAAATGGTAAAAGTACAAGGGTAAATTGGGAAGCTCACTATGTCACATCATCTGCTGGGCTGGGTAGCATCTTCTGCGATGGTTTAGTTCAGGTAAAGACAAAAGGAACAGACAAAAATGTATTAACCTTACAGGTACACTTAAAAGGTATATACAAAATATTCTTAGCGAGACTAAATCTACTATCTTCAAGAGTGTTGTATCTAAAAGTAAAATTGATGCATATTTTAGTCACTAAAATTTTACAAAAACAGAGCTATTTACATGCTCCTTTTTACTATGGTTGCACTCTTTTTGTCAAAAGTTACATAAAAAAAAAAGTATAATAATAAGTTGTAAGTAGTCAACAAAACAGAGATATTCTCGTGCAACTTCTACTATTTATTTTATTATCAGTTCAAGTAAAAAAAAAAAATCAATCATTTAAAATCTTGACAAAACGGGATAAGTGATTCATGAGCTAATCTAACAATCTTATCGGTAACATTTCTCCAGGCCAGAGCTTCAATGATCATGCTTGTGACCACATTCTTAACTTTAATGGCCATTCTGAAATTGAAGGGCAAACATATCCCGGCAATGGACGGCCCACAGGATCAGGGGAGAAGATATTCTAAGAAAAATGTGGCAAGTGGAAATGGGTTGTTCAAACTGGATCAATTTTGTTAGGAATGGTAGTAGGTTTTGTACGGGGTGATGTTCTTGGTTGCTTATAGTCAAGAGTGTTGGGACGCCTGAGCTTGCCTGCTGTAAGAAGATTGATGTCAGTTGCAGTGAATCAAACAAAGCAAGTCATGCCAAACCAAGTCATGAAGCAACTCTGCAGTAGGAGTAATTCTTAGGTCGCATAATACTCCATTTCGGTGCGATAAATGGAAGCATTGTATAGATGTAGATCTGGTCTTGTGTAACAGATCAAGCAATTATTGTCGTGCCTCTTCATGGCATTTAGATAGCCCTAGAAAAGTAGATTGTGTTAACTGCCTTGTTGAGAAGCCGGTTCCGACGAGACTCATCGTTAAACTAAGTTTTGTTCAATGCAGCCTCGTGGGTGGTGGCCCTTCCTCCATCAAAAGGTTTCCTAACTTCAGATTTTGACAAGAAAGGAGGAAGAACACCGGAGGTGGAATTTGGTCCATATATGTATGTACATAGAAAGCGAGAAATATAATGGTGTACAATCATGTGTAATTAATCACAAAAAAATATGCAAAATTTCTTTCTCTATTATTTTATTTACCCAAAAGAAAAGGAAGTAACATGAAGAATTTGACAGTTAGTGAGGTTTACGATTTTGACCAACTTATCAAAGATGTCTCGGTGATTAAGAGTTTTAGGTTTGACATGTGTTAAAGTTGGAATTTGAAGATTTTTAAAAGCTGCGCACAGAAACATCATAAGTTTTTGAACGGTACTAATTTGGCACGATTTGTAAACCTATCTCACTCACCCCCACTCCCCAACCTCCCTCTCGCCCCTCCCTTGTTTTATTGCTGAAACATATTATTGTGGTAGTTATTAACCATATAGCGACGAATGAATTAATGGAAATAATATCTCGCCTAAAATAACCCCTTTATTGTCACGTGTGAACTACTTATTGCCTTAGAATCAACTCTACTTTTAAGTTAAAGCGTCTTGCTGGGGAGAGAGCGAGAGGGAGAGAAGATGGATACAGGCGACGTCGATATGACCGGCTCAGACAACAACGGCACTGTAGGGTGTTTGATCTTCTATTTATTAGGATCTTGATCAAATTGATCTTGTTCTCTTTTCATGCAAGAAAAAACCCTAATCTTGAAATCGTTTGAATTGCAGGAACTGGACGTCATGAGGCAGAGGTTGAAGGAGATGGAGGACGAATCGCTTGCCCTCCGTGAAATGCAGGCCAAGGTCGAGAAAGAGATGGGTGCCGCCTCTCAAGGTCTTTCAATTTCTCAACCCCACCCACCCCACAACTCCCCGCGGCATTTTACTTGTCTAGGGTTTTATGATTATGCTCCTTAATGTATAAAATATGCCGTTAGGTTTTTGTGGTTTTCAATTATATGTTTATTTAATCCCTGTGTTTTGTGAATTTTGTCACTTTTTGGTAGTTTCTAGGATAGAATGAACGTTGCTGTTAACTAGGGCAAAAGCAATGGTTAAAGTCAATGTTTAGATGTTCAAATTTTATTCTAGGAATCTGCAAGATGTAGAAGAGGGAATCTACAAACAAAATAGTAGTAGTATTTTTCTAGTCCACAGTTTGAGAGCTGGTAGCCCGGTTTGTTCTTGCTTGTAAAACGAAATCCTTTTGGCCTATATTCGAGCATTGTATCATGGTAAAAGTCTTAATGCTCCTTTTCATGATTATTGCCCCCTTTGACTCTTTATGAATTTCTAGAGTGAAATTTTGAGCATGTAAACGTGGAACTGAACTCATAGCCATAGAGGTTACGAATAGAATAACTATTGCTTGCCCTGTCAAACTAGGATAAAGTCAATGTTTGCATGTTCAAATTCTGTTCCAGGAATTCACAAAAAGACCAAAGTGGAAAAATCTTATGCAACAGGTTCCAATTTAGTGGTGTGGGCCTAAAGAGCATGAGTACCTGTAGACTCACATGTATTCTCTTATATTCCATTGATATTACATCCACGTGTTGCATACCTCTTCGACCTGTCTATAATAATCTATACTTTTCACTTATGGAACCAAACTAACAGCTTTCGCGTACCCACCAATGTCTGAAACAAACTTAGCCTAAACATGTGCGTAAACTTAGCATAAACATGTGACTTTCGTTCACTGAGCAAAAGAATATGATTGGTAGGATACAGGAACTGTATGGAAGAACATATTGCACTTCTCTTTTTCCACTGTATCCTTGGCTTGCCAATTTAGTATTTTGCGACATTCCGGATCCTTTTCCCTATCAATGTCCATGCTTCATGTTGTTCTTGGATACAAATATTATGAATTGGGTTGTTACTGAGGCCATGGGTTATAGCTTTTATTTCTTTTTTGGTTAGAATGGTTGCAACAGCACTAGCTGTATTTTAATTTAGGCATATTATTTGGTAAACTAGCTCCAATGGCACCTTATAAACTGCGATGGCTTTTGTGCTCTTAGTTGTAATGAATAACTACTTCTGTGCTGTAGTTTCAGGACAGTGAAGAATGTCCTAGCTTTACATTGAGGTTCTTTGCTTTATTTTGGCGTTATTGATATCTAAAATATGTATAGCAGCAGGTTGCTTGTAGTTGATGTAAAGCCATCTTGGCTCTAAAGATGACCTAAATTGGAAACGTGGTTCCATTTTTGGGGAATATGGTCTTGTATACTTATGAATGGATTTGAAACGCAATTTAGTAATTAAATCTAAGAGCAGCAGAATTTTCCTATAAGAGTCAGTGTACGAGTTGGATGAGTTGAACGTGTTCCCTTCGCTTCCACTGGAAGAGCAATAGCCGAAATGGAGAATTTTTTTATGTGTGGTCCCTGACATACTTTTTCTTTCCTGCTTTTGAAATTTGAGGAGAGTAAGATTCTGTAGTCACTTTCTTTCATTTCCGCTTTTTCCTTATTACCTTTCTTTCCTGTCAGATCCTGCTACTGTTGCAGCTAGTCAAGCAAATAAGGAGGAAGTGGATTCTCGTTCAGTGTTTGTTGGCAATGTGAGGTCACTTTTCCCTGTGCATTATATGGTTTACTGTCGAATATTTGTAGTATGGGACTTCAAAAGAAATCCGGAGAAACAGATTAATTATGTTGTTATCTGTTTGCGTTGAAGTTGTGCCCTTGTTATGTGTAGCAGATGTATTTGTTTCCTCCTGTGGAATTTAACATAGAGCCTTAGCTGGGCGGGGTGGATATTTTGGTCAATCTTGGCGTTTCAACTATTGAACCATTGATGAAACATTCTACTTACTGCAGTTTGAAATGAGGTTTGGAATGACTTGTTGAGAAGCCATAATGTTTTGAGACCCATTAGGTTCCAAACCAAGCTGAGCTGATATTTGGACTCGATTTCCATTTGTTCTAGGTATTGGAGAGCTAGATGCTTACACTTGAGATGAATATAGTCAGATTATATATGTGATATAAGAGAGCCTATGTGATGCTAATGTGCTAACTTTCATACGATTCCTGGAAAAAGAAAACGATTAAAGCGCATTATAGAGCATGCCCAAGTGAGGTGAAGTTCCAGATTATAGAGTGCTCAGATGTCATTTTCATGCCATCCTAAACCAAATTCATTGGTTGACAGCATAACAAATATTTGGTTGGGAATTCAGAAGTCATGATTACATTGGTATAAAGGTGGATATGAATATGGGATGCAAGTAACGCGTCTACAGGAGATAGATGAGTCCTGGATAGGTGAGTTATGAGTAATTTGTGGGATATATCTACTCTCGATGGGTATATGCAAAGCATATGCAAGACATGGTTTTATGTCTTCATTTGATCAGATAGATATGGTGGTTGAGGTACATTTTGTCCTACTTTATTTGGTGCGCATGCCTGTATGGTAGGATGCATTGCAATGTCATGGTTACACCGATGACCATCTCTTGTTAGCTAGCTGGGGACATGTATACTTGTCTCACTCGGAGTGCCACTAGTTCGTTGTATATAGAAAATATATATGCTCTTTTGTTTCTATCATTGAAAGGTACTAGCACTACTCAGATGCAAACATTATACTGTGGATCGTTGACTCCTTGAGAGACTTACTTTTAGTGATAATAGTTGCAATTGTGGATAGTTTGCATTACCAGGGGAAAATGATTGCCGAAAGAGGCTTTTATACAACTTGGAACAAGTGTTTGCTTTAAATGACTAAATTTGTCAGGCAACATCACACATCATATAAAATCTGTTTGTCCATAACCAGTCTGTTTGGATGCCAGTTTTTATGTTTTTCAGACTTGTCTGTTTGGAGTTATGGCTTCCCTTAGGTTCTTTGCATTCCCTATTTAGTATATTGAGCACCAATTCTTTACTCATGTGGATCATATTATGTTTAGTTTATCTTGTGATTCCTGGGACTTGTAGAATGACCTCATGTTTGATGACGATCGCAGGGTTATGCTTCATTCTTCAAGGTCTCTGATTAGCTAGTGTTGGTATTTTGTTGCTCTAGAAGAGGAAGAAAATTTAATTTAGTGCTGTCTCAAAAAAAAACAAAAAAAAGTGGGATGGTCCCTCAAAAAAGAAACCATGAGAGTTAGATGTACTTAAAAAAGAAGAGAGTCAAAAAGAGTTCAAAATAGAAAAGGAAACTAGTGGGACAGGGCACAAACTAGTGAAAGGTAAATTTTTGGAAGTCTGATAAAAAATTTGGAGGGGCAATGAGCACAAAATAAAGATTGTCTTTCTGTATAAATTTGAGTTCGAGGAGCTGAATGGGTGGATTCAGGATGCTTGTATTCTAAATCAGTCTGGTTGGACTGATTCCCATTGAAGAGCAAGATCAGCCATGGTTCGGTTGTCTTAAATGCAGAGCCAGAGCGCTGTCGTGGGCAAAGGTCATTGCTCCAAGCATATCTTTCTTTCACGTCCATTTTATTTCTGTTTACTATAGACCTTGATTTCTTCTCCTCCTTATTCTTGCCTGGGACGTTTTTTTCCTTTTATCTTGACACTTGGTTCTTCTACTACCACCGTAATATTTTGTTTTTGGATTATGCCGCTATGCAATTTCATGGCCATATTTTTGTTTAGAGAATTCCTTCTCGTTGTATCTATCTGTAATACCGATTAGAAGTTGTGAAAACCGTTATATTTTTCACTTTAAGGTAACAAAGTCGTACATTTCTACCAGAAATTGGGTTAGGAAAATACGTCACATTTTCTGTGACGGAGCAAATGTCCAGAATTCACTTGTAATGATACTCAAGATCTGTATTGTAATAGCATATACTAATTTAGACTATAATTGCTACTTTCTGTTTTGTCTGTAGTAATCGACTGAACTATAAAAGACACGTCTAACTAGAAAATCTGTTAGTTGAGTATTTATTTGTAATATGATGAAAGTTCATGGTTATTTTCCTTTGAATAAGTAGCTGCTTGACTCGTGTTTGATCAGGATGGGTATGTGGGCTCTGCTATATACTAATTTTTATTACACCAGCACAAGGTGTGGGAGAACCAACTGACGTTTAAAGTTGGAGTTGGCGACCTTTAACTGCTTGAACTTATGAGTTTCATGGTTGCGTTCTTCTTGGCAGCAAAAACTGAGACGATATTGTTTTCACAGGTGGATTATTCATGTACCCCCGAGGAAGTTCAACAGCACTTTCAATCATGTGGGACGGTAAATAGAGTCACTATTCGAACTAATAAGTTTGGGCAGCCAAAGGGCTATGCTTATGTGGAGTTCCTTGAGCCAGAAGCTGTTCAGCAGGCTCTTCTTCTAAGTGAATCTGAACTTCATAGCCGCCAATTGAAGGTAAAAAATCTGTTTAAATTGGTATAGTTTCACTCTTCTATATGAAACACCTTTTTTGAACATGACATGGGTAAACATACTTCTGTACTCTTTTAAATTGGCTTTTCTTACACTTATTAGCTTTTCTAAAATGCTAAGAAGCACGGATTCCGGTGCGGGTGTGGATGCGATACGGGTGCGGATACGCGGATACGTCATTTTTTGAAAAAATAGGATACGGGTGCAGCGGGGATACGGCAAAAATTTATTAATATATATTATTTATATGTAAGAAAAATAATGCTATTTTAGACAAACAGTAAGGTATTTTGTTAATTTTGAGGGCTGCTTTAGAAATATTGAAAGTGCATAATCAATTATGACAAAGTTTGTTGAAGTTCTGTAATGTTTTAAAAAGTTTGGGGCCATTTTAAAAGATTGTTAACAAAGTGGGGGAGTCAAACATAATAAAGAGAAACTTCAGAAAAACCCTAGCTTATAAGTTTATCCCTGTTTATATTACATAGCCGTCACAACTCAGATCTGGGCAAGGAGGGGGGCTGTCGCCGGAAGACCCTCGCCGGTCACCGGAAGACCCTCGCCGATGACCAGAAGACCCTTGCCGCTCCGGCGCAGGTTGTTTCTTCTCTTCTCGTCCTCCTCCTTTCTTTTTCTCCTTCTCTTCTCCTCCTCCTCTTTATTTCTTCTTCTACTCTCTGCCAAAAATCCCTGGGTGCGTAACCGAGCCGCACCCAAGATCCAAAAAATAAATTGGAAAAAAAAGAAGTTTCGGACACGCACCCAGTGCGCACCCATGCTGCACCCAGCGCGCACCCGCACCCGACGCGCATCCGGTGCCCCGGTGCTTCCCCCAGACTGCCTGACCGGTGCTTCATAGCTAAAATGTGTTGCAGGTAACAGCAAAGCGGACAAATGTACCTGGGATGAAAGTGTTTCGTGCACGGCGTCCCAATCCATACATGGGATCGCGAGCCATGAACCCATACATGCCGCCTCCTTTCTATTCACCCTATGGATTTGGGTAAAGATCAATATATTTGATAGATGGATGATTTTTGCTGCCCTGCCTGATTTCAATTTTTGATTTCTAATTGGTGAAACATCTTTGTACATGCAGGAAAGTTCCCAGGTTCAGAATGCCAATGCGTTACAACCCCTACTTTTGAGACCTCGAGTTTTGGTTGATTTTGGCATCTCTTAGTAGATAAAGTTATGCTAGAAATGTCCCAATTTCCTCCTTTTCCAAAGGATGTAGTTAACGATTGCCAGGTGTCTGGACTTTTGTGTGAGAATCCAGGTTTTGGTACAAAGTTATGCAAGTTAATTGCATCTTTCGATCGCCTTTGGCAGGACTTTACGATGAATGCCTTATTTTTTTTCTATCTGTTTGCACAAACGGTAGCCTTAGCCCCGCCCAGTCCAGTCCAGTCCATTGGACATCAATGAATTTTGCAGCACTTTCGGAGCAGGATGAAGAGGTGCGTAATCGGAAAAATCAACAAATATAGTTTTCTACTTTTTCAAAACTTTGTTTCAGTAAAAAGAGCATAATCTCATTCTTTGGGCTGCTTGAGCGAATTGTGGGGGGAATCAGTGTGTACCTAGTGCAGAAGTGCACATGACAATATAGGTGCTGGACTACACAACAGGCCTGACGTGTAATGGCGCAGGCTAATACATTGGGCTTTGTTTCGATTCTAGCGTTGTCCAAACACGGGAGGTATCTATTACGGAAAGGGTATGGAAGCCTCATTTTATTTTAGGTATAAAGTGGGAATTTCGGTTGTGATTTGCCAGTTCTGATGGATATAACGCAGCTTGAGTGGTAAGTTTTGTGCTGTGACTGCAGTTAAAAGAGTGCAGTCTGAAATGGATGTGCTGTAAATTCATAATTGGCCCTTTCTAGAAACAAAGGCAATAAGAGATGTGCTCAAATTTGGGTCTCAAGGGAATGACACCTCGGTTTTTGAACAGAATATGGTCATGATTTTTGGAACTGCATCTTCTAAAGTGCACTTTTTGCAAATTTGACAGTCAAATTTGTGGTCTTGCATCTCTTTGCATACAGGAGCTACAAAAACAGTTGGAGCTCAGCTCGGCTTTTCGTGTCATCTTGGTAATGTTTGGCATCTTCTGAAAAAAGCTACACAGTTGATTTTCTCCTTGAATCCTTCTAGAGGTAGGTGTCAAAAGGGTCGGGCTGTCGGTAGGCCGGGTTGGCCCAGGCCGGCCCGCCCTTAAGGGTGAATAGTGCGGCTTTGTCCATAGGGCCGGGGCAGTGCCAGGCCGAAATATTTGGAAAACGGGCCCGACTTGGCCCGGTCCTAAAAAGGCCCGGGTTTGGCCCAGTTCCCCCTCCTCAAGATTCCTCTCCTCCTCCTCCAAATCCCTCTCTCCCATTTCGACTACCAACGCCACCTCTTGCCTTCCTCTCAAACTCTGTTGCCCCCACCCAAAACACCTTCGTTTCTCCGCCACCCACAAAATCTCTGCTATTATCTCCGTCGGTAAGAAGCTCCCTGAATCCACCTTCTCCTATTTCTACCCTGTCGGCGAGCTTTAGACCACCATTGTCTCCTCACCGCCTCCAAGAAAGCCATCCTCTTCGCCGTCCAAGCACCTTTACCCCGACATGCTCCCAAAACCACCTCCCCGGGTTCGTCGAGAAGTCCAGCGAGCTCAAGTCAAAGGGGGTCGACACCATCGCCTGCATCTCGGTCAACGACGCGTTTGTCATGAAGGCCTGGAAGTTAAATTATGTGCAATGAGTTAAATTCTGTGCAACTTGTTCTTAATCGGATTGACAGTTTGGACTAGAACTCTATGATTTGGTATGAACTAGGTTATGGTTTGCACTTGTTGTTTAATTTGTTCTTAATCTTGTGAACTTGGACATTAAAACTTGGAAGAGGTTTTTGTTTGGCCGGAGCCTAATACTTGGGATGAGATTTTGTGGAGTTTGGTGATCTTCATATACGCATGTTCAGTTAGTTTGTGATTGAATTGCACATTCATGTTAAATTTTGTGCACTGAGTTGAAGTTAGCTTTGGATACACGCATGTTCAGCAACCACAGTAGTTGCCACTAATGATTTTTCATTTCAGAATTGATTAATCTCCTGTCCTTCTAAAAATTGGAAAAAATAAAATAAAAATTGTTGGGCCTAGGCCAGGCCCGGCCCAAGCCCGACCCTAAATATTATGCCTAGGGCCAGGGCTTGGATTGAGCATGGATATCCCTCTTCTCTGGCCCAGCCTCGACCCATTTTCGGCTGGCCCGCTGGGCCAGCCCAAGCCCAACCCATTGACACCACTAAATCCTTGTCTTTTTCCTTCGCATCATTAAGACACATATACAACTTCAATGGAAAAGTATCTCTTCCCCTCTCTAGCTTTGCTCTCTAAAGTATCAAATCTCGTCTCTCTGTTTTGCTTTGACCAGCAAATTGCTACCTGGACAAGATACTCCTCCTATCCTACATAAATTGATCATATTTTCTTTTTGAACCGTTCCACATGAGATTCTATTGGTATTTTTTTTACTTATTTATACTTTTTTAATTATATTTTTCTTTTCACATTTAACTATCCACCAACTCATTTTCTCTCTCTTGGTGCACCTTCTTACCTTTTTCTTATACCATTTTTTTCTCTCCACATTTAACACTTCACTAATTCATTTTCTCTCTTCGGACCCACTTTCTTCCTTTCCTGCCTCTAAAGGGTAGAATAGAAAACATAGAATATATGACTAAGGTAGCATTTGACAAAAAAAAATTAATTTTTTCTCCAGTTTTGTAAACTGAAGAAAAAAACGCGTTTGATAAACATTTTTCTTTCTCTTCTTTTTTTTCAGTTTTGTTAACCAGTTTTTAAAATGGAGCTGTTTTTAAAAACTCCATTTTTGAGTTTTGGGTTTCAGTTTTGATTTTTGTTTTGAAATCCAACCTTCGAATTTCATTAAAAGCAAAAAATGTGTTACATTTAAGGAAAAAAATACCCACCACCAACAGATCAGGTACTACGTTGCCACCATCGCCCTCCCCCCGCCCCCCAACACTGCCCACCCCACCTCGAGACACCACCACCACCACCATGACCATGAAAGAGACTAGCATCGCAACCCCCCACTATCGTTGCTACTCACATCACTACCCCGCCGCTGCACTGACCATTATATCCCACTGTTGCAAATTTGCTCCACCCAAAGTCATTAGGACACGACTCACCTGCTCAAACATTGCCACCTCACCAAAGATTTGCCTACCGTCGCAGCCCCGCCATCACAAATATGCTCCACGCACCGTCATTACCATCGCCACCGCGACATCAGCGCCACCCAAAATACCAACCAAAGTTTTGCTAGATCACTCTCCAAGATTGCTGGATTTGCAATGACTTGAGTTGGAGTTTGCAATCGCAGTGGATGTGTCATGGTGACATCGTGGAGTTCGAATTGTCAATGGGTTTGGGTGTTGTGATGTCGGGTGGTTGAGTAGCAGTGTTGGGTGGTGGTGATGTCGAGTGGTTAAGTGGCGGTGTTGGGTGGTTACGGCGAGTGGTGGCGGTGGATGGTGGTTGGTGGCGAGCGTGGCAAAGGGTTGGTGGCAATGGGTGGTGGTTGGTGGTGATTTGTGTGTTAGGATGGGGACCGTAAGGATGCAGCAAAGAAAGAAAGGGAAAAAAAAGAAAAAGAAGAAAAAGAAAAACTGAAAACTGAAAATGATACTTTATATCAAACAATTGTCGGTTTTTGTTCAAATTAAAAATCACAATTAATTTTTTTTAAGTGAAAACTGAAAATGATACTTTATATCAAATAATTGTCGGTTATTGTTCAAAATAAAAATCACAATTAAAATTTTTTTTTAAAAAAATAAAATTAAAATTTACATCCTAAAATCTCTTTAAAAAAAATAATCAATGAAGTCCGATTTGAGGCACAAATAGGCCTACGAAACTGTTTCAACACCTCGCTGAACATCCTTCACCTGAGGACAATAAATACACCGCCTGTAAAAGTCTCTCCCCCACTCACGTCGAAAACTCTGGCTTTGCTTTCCCGAGCCATTCTCTACCAAAATCTCACCTCTCCCTGTTTTGTTTTGACCGGCAGAATACTCCGTCGACAGAACAGACTGGGAATGAGATACACTGGCACACATGCGTTGCTTACGGCACCCATCTTTTGGCCGCCAGAACGTTCTTATCGAACACGTTCTTCGAAAATATCTCACTCGCGTCAATATATCCCTTTCCCCCCTCTGGCATAAGATATCACTCTCCTCTCTCTTTTGTTTTGACCAGCAAAACCAAAAAAGAGGGATAATCACACACACACAGAAGAGCAAATGGCTCTGAGCAGCAGCAGCAGCAGCAACTCTGCCCTGTCTTCTAATTCCCTTCTCAAGCCCCATAAAATCACCCACCTCCCTTCAATCACCCACTTCCCCACCAAACCCAAATCAAGAACTCACGTAATCAAACCCATCTCCGCCGTCAACGCCCCCACCAAGAACAGCCCATCATGGGCCGTGGACAGCTGGAAATCCAAGCCGGCTTCCCAGCTTCCGGATTACCCGGACAAGGCGGCTCTCGACGCCGTGTTGAAGACCCTCGAGTCTTTCCCCCCGATAGTCTTTGCCGGCGAGGCTCGCAAGCTTGAGGAGCGGCTCGGACAGGCGGCTCTGGGGAATGCTTTTCTCTTACAAGGAGGTGATTGTGCGGAGAGCTTCAAGGAATTCACGGCTAACAACATCAGGGACACATTTCGGGTCATGCTTCAGATGGGTGTTGTCCTTATGTTCGGTGCACAAATGCCCGTTATCAACGTTTTTCTTTTTCCTTCCGTGTCTTTTTTATTGCATATGACATTTTGCATGTGGATATACTCGAGTTGATTGTGTGTTGCACGACTGTTTGCACAAAGTTGATGGAATCGGAATCAGGACTAAATGACTAAGATTTTGTATTTGGTTGTACTAGTTGTGGATATTGGGTACAATTGTTTATGTTGGTAGAACTGATATCAGGATCTTATATTAGACCTTTGTAAAAGAACGTTTGTGTTTAAATTTGTTCCCTTCTGTTAATAAATTGGGTCAGTGGACCCATTATTCGCCTACTAACAGATAATGTATATTTGTTAGTTTGGATAAATACAATCTTTATCTCTTAAGAGTTGGAGGTAAAGTCAGTCTCTAATTGTATTTCTATATAAAGGCTAGACATATCCCAATAAATCACAAGTCAATAGTAATAACCATCTCTCTATAGCACTCTCTCTAGAGCAATCACCAAACTCTAGGATTTGGTTCGTGGACAAAGAACTCGACCCCTAGTAGCCGTTTTCGTACCTGCGAAAAAGATCAAGCGTGTTGGAGGCTCGTAACAACAAGGATCCTACGTCGGAATATTCGGAGACTTCATACGGTATGTTTCCGAACCCACTACGTGTTACGTGGTAGCGCAATAATTACTGTAATCGTTTCAACATTGGTATCAGAGCATGATTACTTGTTGATTCGCCTTTAACATGCTAATTAAATTATGTGCATGTTGCGATTTTTTCCGGATACCTGAACGAGACCCATTACAAAAATTCAAAATTTATTGAGCATGTTTTCTGAAAAATAATTAGATAGTTTTGTTCTCCTATGGTTGAGGATGAACTCCATAAAATTTCGTGATTTTTGGATGCATGATTTGTGAGAAATCACAATTTTATTTTTCAAGAAAATTGTGATTTTTTTGAGTTTTGGGACTCAAATTCGGAGCATGATATTCAGTTTTTATCATGATCTTTTGGAACATAATTAATCTATGTCGCATAAGCTTTCCAACGATATATCGTACGCATTATTTGGCTTAAAAACGAGAGAGATATGACATTCGGAAGTTGGCATCGTGGCATGGCGGTGGCTGAAAAAAATTAGGGTTTAATGAAGAAGATGAACAGTGCACGCCACGCGCTAAAGCCGAGCCACAGCCGCGCCCACGCGCCAAGCGCGAAGGCAGCTGCGCACGACACGCGCGTGCCAAGCCGCGCCGCCACGCGCTCCCACGCGCCAGTCGTGGCTGATACCACGCGCGACACGCGCCGTACGCGCCCAGGCCAAGCTGATTCACACGCTCCCACGCGCGCACGTGTAACTCACGCGCCTGTCAAAAAAAAAATTCAGACGCAACCCCACGCGCAAGGCGGCGCGTGGAGGCGCGTGAGATATTTTCTGGCGGTTTTTTTGACCCACCACCGGCGCGTGGAGCTCTTTCTTGGCTTTTGTAATTTTCCTATGGTATTAAATTTACCTCAATACCCTCTGTGTGTGTTCTATTTAATTTTTAAATGATTTTTTCTAGAAAAATTAGCTTTAAAAATTTGTTTTGATACACTCAGAATTTTTCTTTAATTCCAAAGGGTATATTAGGGATAAATTCACTGTTTGCCAATTTTAAGAATTTATCTCTCATTTTTGGGCCATTTAGAAATATTTTTTTTTGTGGTACTTTTGTGGTCCCAAAAATACGAATAATACGCAAATATTAATTTTTACACTTTGTGAGCAGAAATAAATATTATGGAGAGCTATATGACATAAATGAATTATGTTTTATTTATTTGCCTTGATTAGTGTTATGGTTTAAATATGTTTTTTTGTTGAAATATATTTGTTGGGCTTTTGGTAAGCTCACACCTCTTTAACCCCAATTTCAAGGCATTTACGCCCGTTTTCCTTGGAAGGAGAATGTGACCTATTCATCCATTTAAATTACCCTTTAACTTGTTATTTGAGCATGCTAGTTTTAGGTTAAATGGATGGATACTAGATTGGCATTCTAAAGAAACTTATGTTTATGTGTTTACTCTTATTTTAAGAAAATTCTTTTGAGAATAATGTGTTGTGCGGCATCTCCATTTGTTTTATTGGAGTAGTTTGTAGTAGGATTCTCAAAAATGTTGTATTCTACTATTTCCCTGTATATTTCCAGAAAGCCTTGTACGGGGATGTAATTTCGCACGCACATTATTCAAGTCAGAATTTTCTTAGCATAAGTTATTAGAATGTCAATGGGGCTCAATGGAGTCCTTGCACACTTTATTGCATGGTGCAATTTTATATTATTCTAAATTATCATGTGGATGATTTATTATATTGTGACTTATATAATGATGAAATTTATTGCAAAAAATTACTTGAAAAATATTTTTCCCAACTCACATACATGGGAGATGATTACGAGCTTAGCAAATTTTCGATTTCATGATGTGAGGAAGGATTATGTTTTTCATTTGAATTTTTTGAAATAAATAAAAGGATGTATAATTAATGTCTTTTCCTTGCGCAATCTAATGTAGTGAATATAATGGCCACCAAGAATGTCATAGCTGATCTCGTTAAGGGTGAGAAACTTAACGGAGATAATTATGACGTTTGGCACAAAAAGATGAAATTCATGCTGAACGAACAAGAGCTCGAGGATGGTCGCGCCAACTGAGGCGCAACCCCTAAGAGACCACACTGCCTACCAGAAATGGAATCAGAAAGATCGTAGTGCGCGCTACACCTTGTTGAGCAGCTTGCAAAATGATCTAATCGGGCAGTATGATGAACTTCCAACTTGCAAAGCTTTATGGGAGCAGCTCAAGTTCTCTTTTGGTGGAACCTCAACTACGCGGCTTCGTAGCCTTGTGATTAAGTTTGAGGAGTACACAAAAGACCCTAAACATACCATGAGTGAACATCTAAGGATGATGTCCAATATGATTGGTAAGCTGAGGGATGCTGGCCATGCGCTCACAGATGAGCAGCAAGTTAGAGATGTCATAAGGTCCCTTCCTGCCTCATGGGCCAATATGAAACAGATATTGACCCACAGTGAAAATATCAAGAACTTTTCTGATGTTTCACAGCATGTCATCCTTGAGGACGAGACTCGAGATGCTGACAAGACCCTTGCTTATGTCGCCCAAGGGGGATCGCGCAATGCAAATGGCAAGCGCGAAAGACAAAGTAAGAAAGGTAAGAAAGGCGAGGCTAGCACTTCTGCGCCAAAGGAAGGAAAAATGAAGAAACGCAAGAGAGGAAAACATGGTGGGAAAAAGGATCTGTCTAAAGTTAAATGCTTCAACTGTCAACAGAAAGGACACTTCGCTCGTGATTGCACTGAGCCGAAGAAGGTACTTTCAGAATCTCTCTCTCAGTTATATGTTTCCTCACATGTGATGGTTGCTCATTCCCAACCTGTGTGGTTTGTGGATACAGGTGCAACAAAACATGTAGCACGTGATCGAGAGGGGTTCGTAGATTATCACCGGATTCCAACGGGCAGCAAACATATCTTCATGGGAAACAATAGCTCCGAAGAGGTGCTAGGGGTTGGTTCTTACCAGCTCAAGTTGCGCACTGGGCGCACATTGATTCTTGAGGATGTGCGATATGCACCCACTGTTCGGCTTAATCTACTTTCAGTTACTGCTTTATTAGACAGTGGTTTTTCCTTTATTTTTAAGGGTAATAAGTTGGACATCTTTTTGGATGATGTTTTGTTCGGACATGGTTTTCGCATGGATAGTATTTTTCAATTGGATTTAAATGATTCACAGTCCTCTTATTCTTATGTTGTGAATGATAATATTGTGAATGATTCTACCACCTGGCATGCAAGACTGGGCCACATAGGCCAAGATAGGATGACTCGTTTGGCTAGAGAAGGCCTTTTGGGCCCACTTGCAAGAGTCAATCTACAAACTTGTGAGGCTTGTTTGGCCGGTAAAGCATGCAGGAAGCCTTTTGGAAAGGCTGTGAGAGCAACTCAACCACTTGAGCTAGTTCACTCTGACATATGCGGACCTATGAGTGTAAAGGCACGCCATGGCGCCTCTTATTTCTTTACACTGATAGACGATTATACGCGATATGGTTATGTGTATCTGATATCTCACCGCTATGAAGCTTTGGACTGTTTCAAACGCTTTGTAGCTGAGGTTGAGAATCAGAAAAAGAAGAATTTAAAAACTCTTCGCACTGACCGAGGACGCGAATATTTGTCAGATCACTTCAAGAAGTTTTTTGAGGAAAAAGGGATACGCAGGCAACTTACTATTCCTAATACTCCACAACAAAATGGCGTTGCGGAAAGAAGGAATAGAATATTGTTAGACATGGTTAGGTCTATGATGGCGCAAACAAACCTCCCAATATCTTTTTGGGGGGATGCTCTTTTGACTGCAGCCTATATACTTAATCGAGTGCCTTCACAATCAGTCAAGTCCACCCCATATGAGCTTTGGAATGGCCAAAAGCCAAATTTGGATAACTTGCGCCCATAGGGCTCAGCAGGTTATGTTCACAGTATTTCTCATAAGTATGGGAAACTAGGGCCTAGAGCTAAAAAGAGTATCTTCTTGAGGTATTCTGAAAACTCTAAAGGCTATGTGATGTATGGTGAACATCCAAATGGTGGAAAGACTGAAATAGAGTCTCGTGATGTCGACTTCATAGAGAATGATTTTCCTAGCATTGGAGACGCAAGTAGAATCTTGACCTCTATGAGTTAGAGGAAGTTGAAACCACTTTACCATCTCCAAGCGAAGGTGGGGGATTAGTTCCTCATCCTGTTGTCGCTGAAGATAGTATAAGTGATCTTCAACCTAGTGGGAGCATCCTAGACAGTGGGAGCACACCATCAGGACCATCAGGTCAACAAGATTCTCAACTGCGTAGAGGTGCACGAGGAAGAGTTCCACGTCGTCGTTTTGAGATTGACGGTGAAATTCTTATGTGCACTCCAACTGATGAAGATGAGCCCACTTCTATGGAAGAAGCCTTATCTTCACCTGCTAGTAATGGTGGATGGCTGCAATGAAAGATGAGTTGAGCTCAATGGAGAAGAATCAGGTCTGGGAGTTGGTTGACCTTCTGCCAGGGCGCAAGACTGTTGGAAACAAGTGGGTTTTAAAAGTCAAGCGCAAGGCAGACGGGTCAATTGACAAGTATAAGGCACGTCTTGTGGCGAAAGGCTATACCCAACTGCGGGGTGTGGACTATGAAGACACTTTCTCCCTAGTGGTGAGATTTGCTTCAATTCGCCTGATCCTAGCTATTGTCGCCCAGCAGGATTTAGAACTTTTTTATATGGATGTTAAGACTGCGTTTCTCAATGGAGAACTAGACGAAGAGATTTATATGGCTCAACCTGAGGGTTTTGAAGTCAAGGGACATGAGCGCAAAGTTTGCCGGCTCAAACGTTCTATATATGGTCTCAAACAATCATCTAGGCAGTGGTACTTTAGGTTTCATCATGCCATTACCTCTATAGGTTTTGAAATGATTGAACAAGACCATTGCGTTTACGTAAAATGATCCAAGAAAAATATTCTGATCCTTTCTTTGTATGTGGATGAGCTGGGAATGACATGAGTTCCATTGTCGCCACTAAGCAGTGGCTGTCCTCAACTTTTGATAAAGGACATGGGAGAAGCTAATTATGTGCTCGGGGTTAAAATCATACGTGATCGTCCAAAGAGACTTCTCGGTTTGTCTCAAGAGACATATATCAAGAAGGTCATTGAACGATTCCGTATGCATAACTCAAAACCCATAGACACTCCAATGGACAAGGCGTGTACTTTAACAACAGACCAATGCCCAAAGAATGATGAGGAAAAGAATCGGATGTCCAAAGTGCCTTACGCGGCTGCAGTAGGAAGTCTGATGTACGCTATGCTGTGTACGCGTCCAGACATCTGCTATGCCGTTGGAATGGTGAGTCGTTATCAGAGTAATCCTGGACCCGCTCATTGGAATGCGGTGAAGAGGATTCTTCGATACTTACGTGGAACCGCTGATCTCGTCCTGTGCTATCATGGTGGAGACTTGAGATTGAGAGTATACAGCGATGCTGATTGGGGCGCTGATAGAGATGAGCGCATATCCACTTCAGGTGGAGCTATCTCTTGGTACAGCAAGAAAAAGTCTTGCATCGCCCTATCCACGATAGAGTCGGAGTATGTTGCTTGTTCAGCAGCAGTCCAGGAAACTGTTTGGTTGAGGTCATTCTTACAGGCTCTAGGGGTTACAGCTCATGCAGATGAGTCTGTCACTGTTCACTGTGTCAATACAGCTACCCTAGATTTTGTAACGGACCCCAAATATCAAACACATATGCTTTCGTTATCACTTCATTAGAACTTTAGTTGCGCAAGGAGAGGTGACCATGAAACATATACCTACTGGCAGAATGGTGGCTGATCCTTTGACCAAGCCTATTGCTAGAGATGTTTTCCTTTCTCACATTAGGAGTATGGGACTACGTAGGTTTTGATATGTTTATGGCATCTTATGTACTTGACATTATTTATTACATTAAATTTTTTGTTCCTTGATTTGAGTTTATTATGGAATGAATGAATAATCTTTGTGATTACATATACATCCTTATTGAGAGTGTCACCAGGCTCGAATTGACCCACTCACACGGGTAATTCACCTTGGCGCTAAGATAGCGAGCAAGATGAGACATAATTGTCTTAAGCGCCAAGTGGGCGAATAAGATGATACAGCTTATAAAGCAAACATGTCGCCTTAGTTGGAGCTAAGATGAGACCTAGGTCGATCATAGAGTATCTCCACAACTCTATGTAGCCTGTTTACAGCCGAATGTGAGATTTCAGGCAGGCACTATGAGAGTGACTGGGCTGAAAAACTCAGGTTAGGCGCTTGTACAGCGACTAGACTTAGATTCGTATGGCGTATTTTATTATACATTTATGTGACACGCCCTTGCGGGTTACGCCATAGCATGCAAATCATACTGCATGTGCTAAATGCAGACCGACAGTGGGAGTGACGAATGAATCCCTGCTTCGTCACTGTGTGAGCCACTTGGATCAAAATTTTTGATCCTATATGGTACCCTTTTCACCTTAGACTATGTCATGAAGAGGATACTCAATGTCGCTACTTTAGCATGTACCCTTGGATCATGGATGATGCGGTCTCGCGGGGCATGTCTAGGAAAGCGGTTGGGTCTAATTGGAATGACATGAGGGCTTTGGGAAGAAAGTTCAATATTACATCATGTTGTGTGATTCATAGCCCGGGCGACTTTGTCGATTTTTGTTTCGATATGAGTCATGAATACATAACATATGAGAGGTTTAACACTGCTCACTATGAGGGATTTGAGAGTGTTTAATCTGGTGTAGTTGAACTATCTGGGGTACATACGAGATTTTTTGAGAGTGATGTATTGTGTTAGTTTGGTGATAACTTAATACAATACTCCTCAACTGGACATCCTTTCTCGTAGGTCGCACGTTCCATTTCCTGTATGAGGAGATGAGTGGACGAGAGATAAAGAGGGACTGTACGATTTATTTGCCCTGTCTGTGGGCGAGTGGGAGCTGTTAATAAATTGGGTCAGTGGACCCATTATCCGCCCACTAACAGATAATGTGTATTTGTTAGTTTGGATAAATACAGTTATTTAGAGAATATTTATCTCTTAAGTGTTTGAGATAAATACAATCTTTATCTCCTAAGAGTTGGAGGTAAAGTCAGTCTCTAATTGTATCTCTATATAAAGGCTAGAGATATCCCAATAAATCATAAGTCAATAGTAATAACCCCCTCTCTATAGCACTCTCTCTAGAGCAATCACCAAGCTCTAGGATTTGGTTCGTGGACGAAGAACTCGACTCTAGTAGCCGTTTTCGTACCTGCGAAAAAGATCAAGCGTGTTGGAGGCTCGTAACAACAAAGATCCTACGTCGGAATATTCGGAGACTTCATACGGTATGTTTCCGAACCCATTACGTGTTACGTGGTAGCGCAATAATTGTTGTAATCGTTTCAACACCTTCCTTGTTTGACGAATTGTGAGCTGACGCCAATTGATGAAACATTTCGTGTATGGATATGATGTTGGGGAAAGGGTGATCTCAAAGGAGAATATCATCCCCCCCCCCCCCCCAAAAAAAAAAAGTAAGAGTTCTCTACGTGAAAAATTTTGAATTGCAGACAAGTGCTTTTGGGTGGACATGGTTTATTATTTCCCTCGTTAGCTTAACCCTACCTCTGTAGACTTGCTGTTGTTTGTGGGCCTTTTTAACTATCCTGCTATTTGAATGTTCTCATCACTTATCCATAGACCATATAACGCTGCTTAGGTGGGAAGAATGGCTGGTCAATTTACGAAGCCTAGATCAGATCAATTTGAGGAGAAGGACGGGGTGAAATTACCGAGTTATAGAGGTGACATCGTGAATGGGGATGCGTTTGATGAGAAATCGAGAATTCCAGACCCCAATCGGATGACCAGGGCTTACCTTCAAGCTGTGGCAACATTGAACCTTTTAAGATCTTTTGCTACAGGCGGGTATGCTGCCATGCAAAGAGTTAACCAGTGGAACCTTGACTTCACCGAGCACAGCGAGCAGGGCGATAGGTATTTTTTACGCCTTTATATTTTTGTGCTTTGTTTTCGCACTTTTCTTCAATGCCTTGAATTTGGAATCATTTGTCACAAAAGGTATCGTGAACTGGCTCACCGAGTTGATGAAGCCCTAGGGTTCATGGCTGCTGCTGGGCTCACTGTTGCTCATCCAGTTATGACAACTACAGAATTCTGGACATCACATGAGTGCTTGCTTCTGCCTTATGAGCAAGCACTTACAAGGGAGGATTCAACTTCCGGCCTTTATTATGACTGCTCAGCTCATATGATCTGGGTTGGGGAGCGCACGCGGCAACTGGATGGTGCTCATGTCGAGTTTCTAAGAGGAGTTTCCAACCCAATTGGTATCAAGGTATTCCTACGTACCTTCTTGGCTAATATGGTTGTTTCCTGTCATAGTGTTAGTATTAAGATTAGATTGAAAATTAATTGCCTCCTTTATCGCAGTGTTAGTATTACGATTGAACTGAAAATTAATAGCCTCTTTATTGCATTCTGTTTAGCTTATTCTTTCGAAGTCATAACTTTGAGTTGTTACAGAGAACATCTAATGAGCTAATCAAAGAAATGAAAACAAGGCAAACTTTTTGGGGCAAAGGATATATATTGAAAAGAAATTATAGTACGTAAAATTGTCATTATGTAAGGAGGGAAATTTGGTAAGGTCTCTCTCTTATCAGAAAAAAAAAAAGAAAGAAAGCAAGCAAAGAAATGGAGCAAACATTTTGGGACATTGAGTTCTGGACAATCGAGGGAGGGTACCTTGTTCTACAACTTCCTGAATAAGGAAGGTGTTTCATTTCACAGCATTTCAGTTAATTTGTACTGTTTTGACTACAATTTAATCATAAAAGAAGTTGCCTTAGAAGGATGTCAACCATAGAGAAGAGCTAATGCCGGGCAGGCCTCAGCCGTCCAGGTGGGAGGACCGCAAAGTCAGTGGTGGGTCCCTCAGGGTGGAGTCCCCACGACGTAGGACCTTGAGGTGACCTGCAAGATCCACAAGGTAGGTCCAGGGAGCTCTAACAAGATGTGGATCCTGTCCTAAAAAGGATTAGTTGCACCTTTCCTCAACATAAGTTTTTGGTCGAGTTGGTTGAGCTCTGTGTATCAAGGGGTATCAAAGCTCAAGGTCTTGGGATCAAGTCTTCTCGACATCGGAGGATAACAAAGGGGCTTCAATCCTGCTGGTAGGGATCAGCCCTGCAGGGTGGGAGGGCCGCGAAGTGGGTGGGGTAGGGCTCACAGGTTGGAGATCCCAAAGGAGTATAGTTATACGTACCGGAGAAGGTACCGATTTTCTCCATAAGTGGTATATACCGGTAACGGTACCATTTCGGTACCATCTCAGATTGTAGACAGTTATATATATTTTTTTATAAGTAATAAAAAAAGTAAGCCATAAGTTGCAAGAAATTAGGACACAAAATGCCTTATTCATTCTCTCCCTCTCAAAATATAAACTAAATTGTATCATTACTGTCACTTAAAAGCTATGTTCCAAAAAATATAGCATTTTCACATAATGTATTAGAAATATAAAAACAAAGTTGAAACCAAAAAAGAGAAAAAAAAATGTAAACATAATGAAGTAAAGTAAAGCAGGTGAAAAACTGAAGTTATTCCCACTTGTCACAAAACCTTCTTGTCTTCTCTTTGACAACAACCACTCATTTTTGCCAGCAAAGGACCTCTTCTAGAGTTGTCAATGGGCCGGGCTTGGGCCGGCCCTTGGGCCGGCAGGCCCAGGCCCAGCGGGCCTCCAATGAAATCGGGCCAGGGCCGGGCCTCACAAATGAAAAACGGGCCGGGCCAGGCCTAAAACCTGGAATATATGGGCCCAGTCCAAGGCCCTAGGCCCAATATTTAGGGCCGGGCTTGGGCCGGGCCCGGGCCCAATCCAAATTTTTTTTCCTTTCTTCCCAACTTTTTATTATAAAGACTTCTTCTTCAACAAAGGGAAAAATTTTTGTAAACGAACCACTGAGTATACAATCACTTTTTCACGAATTAACCCCCTTTCGAAAAGGCAAATTGATGTTGATTGACCATTAACCACGGATTAAGTACAAAAACTAGTTGTTCTAACCCATACATATTGATTTTAAGTGCAAAATTCAATCTCTTTCGTAATATGGTGTAAAATCTGTAAATGTCAAAGAAAAATAGAGTAGATCAAACAAAAACAATAACGAGATCGATGAAGATAAAATAACATATTTTCTTGTTACATTCAAATTCTTTGGTCATTTAAAGAAACATGAGATTATTCTTCAAGACTCTTTAACACGTCACCCACTTCATGAAATTAAATTTAGAATTCAATTCACCTCTTTTGGTTTGAAACAAAAAGAATACATAATTTTTATTTATGTTTAGAATACATGATAATTGTTTTTATAATTATTCCCTTAGCTTGTGATGTAGAACACAAAGCAAATTCTGTAAAATACATTAAATGAAAGCCCACTCAGAAATCATCAAAAACACGTCACAGTCACCACACACCCATACTTCTCTACGTATGTTAAAGAAAATACTGATCATATGAATTCAATAACACCTCAAAAACTATTAATTTAACTAAAAAGATCCAAAATATCAAAAAAAATAACAATGTAATAAAATAGACTTCAAAAAAAATAGAAAAGAAAAAAATTAGGGGGGGGGGGGCTAACGGGGCGGGGCCGGGCCAAACCCGGGCCATTTTAGGGCCGGGCCGGGCCCGGGCCCGTTTCTCAAAGAATTCAGCCTGACCCTGGCCCAAGCCCTAAGGGTTAGGGCCAGCCCGGACCCAAAAACGGGCCGGGCCAGCCCGGGCCAAAAACGGGCCGGGCCGGGCCAGCCCGGGGCCACCCGGCCCATTTGACATCTCTAACCTCTTCCTCCTACAGTCCAACATAGTGTACTCTCTCTCTCTCTCCCTCCCTCCCTCACTCACTCTCTCTCTCTCTCCCTCCCTCACTCACTCTCTCTCTCTCTCCCTCCCCCCTACTAGCCTGTTGTACTGTGAATTTGAACCAGCCTCAAAAGACCACCATCATCAACGTGATCGAGCTTTCTCCATCGTGCAACTGATAGATTGCACTGCAGATCTGAAAGATACATTTAGATCTGGGTTTATTAAAGTCTTGTGATGGTTGGGTTGGGCCGTTGGGGACGATGAAGGGATCACATATAATGACATGCCGATGTTTGGTGGTGGCAGATCTGAGGAGGTAGAGATTGGGAGGGGAAGGGAAGGGAGAAGGTGCTCCTGACGTTTACAGGTTCACCGGCAATGATGGTTGCGGTAGACTTTACGCTTCTAAAAAGGTTTGAACAACCGGAACAAAGCTCCAAATCTCGGCCGAAACTGGAATTTTGTCCGGTATTTACTGGTACTTGAATTGGTACGGAACGTTATGGGCTTTGTACCGGTGGATGGCTAGAACGATACGTACTGGCCGGTATTTTCGGTACCGGTACGAGATTTATAACTATGCAAAGGAGTTTTAACAAGATACAGATCCTGACCTTGAAAAGGATCCGCTGTACATTTTTTGAGAGGTTGAGCTTTTAGGAGAGTTGTTTGAGCTGTCTTTCATCTAAAGACATGACTATGATTATACGTACTAATAGACTCCAAAAAGTATCCCAAAGACGGCATCTTTGAGTCTTAGAATATTCACTAGACCAAAGAAGGTTAATATTCACCATATACCTGTTTTACAATTGTTTGTTGTTAGAGCTCCACCTAAAGACTGGATCCATAGGAGTAGGTTCCACTTGCTGCAACACGATTGAATCCTCATTGGCTGCTAGGAGAACTGGAGCTTTGCAGGTGGTTACGAGAACTATGCGTCAGAGTTTTTGAAATGCCTACCCCCTGTGGGACACCGTTTAGAGGCAAAAGCACATTGCTAAAGATTATACCTGCTTCTTCTCACGCCAAATACACCAAAAACACTACAGAGATCAACAGCACAAACAACTCCCCCTTGTTCAGAGCAAACTTTTGATGAAACTTTTCGTAGCCCCCTTGACAAGTCTCATAATTCCCTAGCAACTAAGGCCACGTTTGACGCAGTTTTTTTTTTCATTTTTGGAAACTGAAAAAAAAAAAGTGCGTTTGGTAATCATTTTTTTTTTCCTTCTCCAATTAAAAAAATCAGTTTTTAAACTGCAGAGTAAAAAAAAAACTCCAGAAACTGATTTTTTTTTCACTTTTGGTTTTTTTTTTTGGAGACCACCACCAACACCCTCCGGCCGCCGGCAGCCACCACCGCCAGCAGCCACCGCCGGCGGCCGGCGGCCACCTCCGGCCGCCGGCCTCCGGCAGCCACCAGCCACCGCCGGCCACCACCACTGTCGACCACCGCTACGCCCCACCACCACCACCGCCACGCCCCACCACCGCCACCGCAAACCACCCAAAAAAAAAGTCAAAATAAAAAGGGTTACCAAACACAAACAAAAAAAAAAACGGTTATCAAACACCCACTTGTTTTTGTAAAAAAAAAAAAAATTAAGTTGCTCTTTAAAAACTGAAAATCAAAAAAAAAAAATTGTCAAACGAACCCTAAGCATAGTTGTCGTAATGAGCAATTAATTCACCGTTTTTTGTCACCTAAAAGACACCATGAAGATCACAGGCATAGTAAAAAACTATTTCACTTTTAATCATTTGCCTAGAGCCGCTAGTAGATACGTTAATTTAACAGCAATGTGATTATTCTCTAGTGACTTGCTCTCGTCGCATTTGAGATGAGCATCTTATTGCTTCTCTCTAACCATTGCTAAAACCCCGCATTAGACCTCTTGATGGTTAACTTATACACAGTAACGCAATACAATTGGCTAAGGACAGGACACTTTTTTTTCCGCCCAGGTCATGTACAAGGTATTTAAGGTCTTATACTTTTGGTCATGAGTGATGCCATGTGAGTCCTCTATCTAGATGTATAGGATTGGATACTACCAGAATGATCTACTGCTTAAATGAAGGAGGTCCAAAGCATCCCTTGTTGATACTCTGACAAATATGCAAGACTGCAAAATACCCAACACACTATGAGCCAAATGCTAGTTGCAACCTGGTATACAAATATTCTTGACACTAAAATGTTTATACATTGCATTCGTCATTGAATTTGTTTGCAAGTAAGAATGAATGCGTGGAAATATTCCTCTGTCAGTTTCGTTTTATTTGTTGAAGTGAGGTTTATTAGTAGGAAATCATACTCTTCTCTTTTTAAAATAAATTGAGCCATCAGAAATTTTATTGAGGATAATCTAGTTAACACAAGTCCATAAAGGGCCTTAGTTGGAGGAAATTAATTGTAATTAGGATTTGTCTTTTCTGTAGTCTTGGCTTGTATGAATCATATGTGAGTTGGATCAACGCAAAATCCTACTGCTTCACAGTGAAAATTACAAGTTTTTAAGACTTTAAGGTTCTCCAGGTATCTGGGAGATGAAAAGATATTGTACCTAGCAGCCTGTATTGAAGAGGGTTAAATAGGAATATATTAGGCAACCACATTTTTTCCATCATCTCTTCAATTGCCATTCCCTAGTCAAATTTGTTCGATCAATTATGTTATGTATATCCGACGACTCAACTAGAAATGTCGTATTTATTGGTGGTAGTTTTCAGTACCTTAATTCCACTTGTTGATTGGATATGTGGCATGTGAATTTATTGCCTAAACAGTATATATCCAATGCAGGTGGGTGATAAGATGGATCCAAATCAGCTAGTGAGGCTCATTGACATTTTGAATCCTCAGAATAAGCCTGGAAGAATAACAATAATTACAAGAATGGGGGCTGAGAATATGAGAGTGAAGCTTCCCCATCTGATTAGGGCAGTTCGCGGAGCAGGTCAAATTGTCACTTGGGTCATTGACCCCATGCACGGGAACACTACAAAAGCTCCTTGCGGGCTCAAAACTCGTTCTTTTGATGCAATCAGGGTATGGCTAATATCTTAAATCTGCTTTGATATACCCAACATTTTAAGTTCTTTTTTTCTTTAAGGCTCTTCAGGTCATCCTATTTGGAATTAATGATCGTAGTAACAACATTGCGCTGTGTCTTGACAGGCTGAAGTGACGGCATTTTTTGATGTGCATGATCAAGAAGGAAGCTATCCAGGAGGTGTTCATCTGGAGATGACCGGGCAGAATGTGACAGAATGTGTTGGAGGCTCACTATCTATCACTTACAATGACCTGAACTCCCGGTATCACACACATTGTGACCCGAGACTGAACGCTTCTCAGTCTCTGGAGCTTGCTTTTATCATTGCTGAGCGGCTTCGTCATTAGTTTCTGCTCTTGGTTGGTACGTGTATTTAATGGATAAGCAATCTAGAATAAGTGATGGTATGCTTTGAATAAGAAACAAGAGAGATCGTTGCATCCAAATATTCTAGCATTGTGTCTAGTTGTCCGCATATTCATTTGGATCGTGAAGATAAAAACGGCTAGAACCATTTTTCAAAACGTTGATAGCGCATAAGTTGTTTAGTTTGTGATATGGGTAAAAATATACACCTGTGAGAGAGCGACACGTGTCGCAACCAGAGAATTCTGAAATTGCCCTGTGACTTTTGGAGAGCTGGGAAGTGGCATTAACCACTCTCCCATTATGGGTAATAATCACCCATCAATTTTGTTAACTGTCCATTAAAACCTGGTAACCTCTCACTAATGAGGAGAACTACCCATTATGTCAAGTAACCGACCCTTTAATATATTCCTATAAAATGGAAGTGAATGGGAGGAAAAATGTAAGTTCTGACTATCTAATATTTTTAGATATTCTTTCAAAATTGCTTACTGACTTAAGTATCGGAGACTCCCCGCCGGAGCCCCTTCCGGGGGTCCCGGCGCGTCACCGTTTGCTCTTGTTGTGTTTTGCAGGTCTGCTCGCGTGCTCGTTTGGTCCCAACCGACTCTCGTTTGGTACCGGTCAATTTTTGGCCACAACATTTTGGCGCCATCCGTGAGACCGACTAGCCAGGGAGACGTTGAAGCAAACATGTCAGCAAAGCAAAACAAAAAAGTCTAGAAACCAGCTGAAAACTCATCGGTAGCACCAATAGTGCTCGTGGCAGTTAGCATACCATCGTTAGTCGTCAAAGGTATGATCACCTAACGACAACCCAACGATGCTCCGACAAAGCTACCACTATTGCTGCGATACAGCCCCCATTGTCAACCTGACTGTCGCCGCTCCGGTTAGTCGTAGACACCAAGCCTCAGTCCACAATCGACGTTGCAAACACTACTGCTTAGCCGTCATGGCGCAACACTCATTCCCAGTTGGGCTGTCACCAGAAAAGACGGAGAAAAAGGAAAACAATTGTCAAGATGGGCCATACACAACAACGTCGTTTCTGTCCGTCGCTACTGCGATTCATTGCATACTGCGTCGGTCCATCCACCGTCGCGAATGCGCTGGGTTTTTGTTCAACAATCGATAGTGCCGACCACGGCCACAACAACTAAGGACAACGGCGCGCAGAAACCATGGCCTCCACTGCCAAATCAGCCGCTATTATGGCAAAAGAACAGCAAAAGAGAAAAACATTGCCGCACACAATTCCCTATGTTTCCATCTGGCAGTACATTGGCAGTTGGGACGACACCGAGCACAGCGATGAGTCCACCCATCGTTGTGGCATTTCTGTCAACCATGAAACCCGACTACCGCCGTTACAATCTCTGGAAAATTTACAGCAGAAGGCCCTAGCCACAAACCAACCACCCAAATTGTAGACATGGATGATGGCGCACCGTAACCGAGCGGCGGGTTATTGCCACTGCTTCGATCTACTCCCCGTCACCGCAAAACGCACGTCGACGGAGTCACGGTATTGTTGTCCCTTTTTCCTGCTATCTAATAGCAGCCACCACACAATGGGAACGACCCTGCCTACCATGCCACAGCCAACTACAAATTAGTGATAGGTCTACCACCGCAAAGCCCCAGCTGGTGTCACTCACGACACAATTCAGTAGATTGTAAATGAGTGGCGGCCACGCCGTCTCGGTATCGCCTACCAAAGACCCGTGACCGTCGCAAATTTACTAGGTGCCGGCAAAATGATAGCAAACGCTGTTGCCGATCACAGTCTCAACAATTCTCTGTCGTCATAACAGAGCGGCGAGTTGCCGGCACCACTCCGGACAACCCAACTCATCGCCAATTCAATTATGTCCAATGCATCAACCAACTGCACAAACTGCAGCAATCAAGATGGTGCATCGTTGCAACACAAAAAAGAAAAGAAAAGGAGTTCACCGGCAGAAGAATCATCTGCAGCACCGACGGGCACAATGGCCAGCTAAGATCTGCAGCACCAACGGCTACATAGTGGCTCACACAGCAGCCAGTGTACAATTTTTGATTGTCAACAGCGCTACTGCCGCCGAGCACATACCATCATAATCGGCCCGTCACCAAACCGCGGGCTGCCATCACTATATCAAACATCCACCACAAAATGGGATTCACAAAAAACAGTTATGTTGCTGGAGTCGCTACACCAAGGAGCTGCAGCAGGCAACTTATCCTTCTCCTGTTGCCCCTACCTCAATAAATGCCTCCACCCACAACAATCATTAGTGGGTATCTCCTCCGCTCACACAGCTACTGCAAAGCTGCCGTAGCAACAAAAAAAAAGTGAAGAGAAACGGGATCAGCAGCCATACGTCGGCAACGACATCGCACTACTGTCGCCGTAAAGCATTTTGTACAACAGTTCGCCTGAAACATCAATAGTTTTTGACCCATCACCATGGGTTGACAGACGACAATCAAGCTGCCACCGCTAAATAAAATCACCAGTCCAGGACAACATTGTCACAACCGTTGTTGAAAACCTGCCGCCGCCGTTAATGAACCGCCACAATTGCAAAAAAGAAGCCTTACTCCATGACAGGGTCGTCACAACCACCTAGATTAGCGTCGCAGCAACCACTACGATCGGCGCGTCCAGATCTGCTGCCACAAAAGAGCCACCACAATGGCTCCTCCTATTCCCGTCACCCCCGCCTCAATTGGCGCCTCCATTGCCCAATCAACAGAGAATTACAACGCAAAAGGAAGAAGAAAAGAGGAAGCTCCCCCATCAGCCACCATCTCGCCGCAACAGGGAAGCTCCTTCATCAGCTACGACCTTACCGTCGGGAGAGAACAGATCCACTCCATCTCAACCGAGGGCAGCGCCGTCGCAACCATTGAGCGATCACCACCATGGGTACTCCATCCATTGCTGCCCTAACGCCGTCAATTGGCCGCTTTCACTGGCAATGGACCAATCGGTCACAGCACCAAGGGCTTAGCCACTTACCGGTGTCTTCGGCATCTCCTTCTCCTTCAACCCACCGCCTCGCTGGCTGCTCTTCCCATCAGCAGCACCATCGCAGTCAAACGACGGGCTGCCGTCGTCGTGAGTCACCCCAGCAGTGGCTGAACACCGGCTGGCGGTCGCGATTCTGCCGAAGCCCTCACCATCTCGTTATCCTCAAGGAGGATTTGGCCGGATTTATGTCCGATTGCACTGCCAAGTGCCTATTCACCGGCAGATGGCGCTTCCAATAACGGCGACGCTATCAGTCTATCACTGTCCCTTCTGTACAAGGATTTTCATTCATCAAGACTCAGGTGCACTCTTTCCTTCATTAAATAATTATGTTTTAACACCATAAATATGCATATTTATGGTTTTAGCCCATAATCTTATCTTGCAATTGTTTGTACATATTTGCTTTCTCTAAAGTGCATGAATAGCCACATTCATCACTACGAATGTATAAATGCACTTGTATTATACGACATGATACAAAACGACTATGATTTTAAGCGCTGACACGCTTAGCACACGCCCATGCATTACTTAAATATTTTTAGCCTAGATCTATCCATTTTTTGGTCTAGCATTGCACAATTGCTTCATTTGGCTAAGTACATTAAAGGTATCCGAGGCTAATAATTCTTTGTTATTATGCCCCGCTTGCTTCACGCAATACGACACATCACAACCGTCTAAACCGACAAGGTAGTAATGGTACCACATAGCATGAATTTTACTCATATTTTAGCGTTATAATATAGCTGCCTTAATTAGCTCATATGCGAGGGTTTATACTCCACCCACAAACTCTAAGAGTATGTGGAAACTGCCTCAATGGCACTGCCTGCCCGGCATAATGTGATGACTTGCGTAGCAAAGACCACACGCTACCAATAACCTATTAGCCCCGATAGCTCATGCTTGTGTGACCAGCAAATCTAGGATCGGACTCGCCAGAGTTGCCAGTGATTGTTACACATCCCCGGACAGCATATTGGCAGCATATGGCACCATTTTTGGTTGCTCATCCAGTGACATATCGACCAAACAGGCTCTCGTCCACTACTTGCTTGCACCGACCATGGTTCTCTAACTTTATCTGCTCATCTAGTCGAGTAAACAGACCGCACTCCCTAGCTTTATCTACTTGTCTCACCGAGTCGGCAAACATCGGTTCTTTTTATGAACATACCTTATATAATGACTAAGAAGCCATCATTGCATCTATGCCTTATTTTTTACGAGCATTCCCTACACAGTGACTAAGAAGCCATCTTTGTATCTATGCCTTCTTAGTCAGGCGGCTACATGTATATGAGACTACGACCACTCTTGGACGAAGCCTGCGCTCATACGATGGTTGAGCAGTATGACCTGCTCATCACCACTCATGCCATGTAATAATCTATCAAGCAGTTTCACACCTTGGTCAATCGTCCCTCTCAGATGTATCGAGCACTACAAACCACCACTTGTCAACGACAACTTATTCAATGATGCCTCACCTAACCTCTTAACCATCACGTTGAGAGCTTTTGCATCCAACGTCCAAGGTCACCCGAACGGTGAATTCAAAAATAATCTCGCCTTGTGCATCATGAAAATTACCAAAACCGTCTCAATAACGACATCACTTTTTCTAAATGACGAGGAGTGTCGTCATTCTAGGAATAAATCGCCTAATAAGAGATATTACGAGGCTCACTTGTTAGTAACTCAGCCAATGCTCTAGCCACTCTTATGATCGACACTTTGAGAAGCTCAGCATGACAGTGCCAATCATCATCCAACACCCCTTCATTGAAAACATTTATGTTGGTCTAGCCGAACACCCGTACTAATCTTTATAAAGAGCCACCTAAACCTTGGCCCAGCTAAGTACTCATACTCTTTCTCGAGAAGTCGCGTAAGCCTCGCATAGCAGAGATTCTTCAAATTCCTAGCTCACTACTCGCCGGACTGAGCTGAAGAACTTCGATGGACTCCTACATCGCCAATCCAAGCAAGCGAGCTCCTTTAGTCCTTTCAAAGTCTTTCTTGCTTTAAATGAAATAAAGTTCTCCTTATATAGAGATATTATTGTAATCCAATAGCCATTGTCTCATGGCCTTTAGGACAACCACCACGTGGCGCCATTCGATCAGCATAACGGGGGGCAACTTACCTTTGTACCCCCTTTATAGAAAAGATAAAATCGAGTGGACACGCTACTTCACTCGAATCCTCTATAAGGCCTCTGCTCCCCAAACTGAGTAGACGAGCTCCTTTAGAGTAAGCTTCTACTCACTAGGCCTAGCAGACGAGCATATTTGGTCTTAGCCTCTGCTGAGCAGACGAGCGCACAGACCCATGCCTCTACTCTAGCTGAGTAGACGAGCACGTCTTAGCCTCTGTCGAGCAGACGAGCGCACAGACCCATGCCTCTGCCCTAGCCGAGTAGACGAGCACGTTTGGTCTTAGCCTCTACCGAGCAGACGAGTGCACAAACCCATGCCTCTGCTCTAGCCGAGTAGACAAGCACCTTTGGTCTTAGCCTCTGTTGAGCAGACGAGCGCACAGACCCATGCCTCTCCTTTAGCTGAGTAGACGAGCGCCTTTGGTCTTAGCCTTTGCAGAGCAGACGAGCGCCTTTGGTCTTAGCCTCTACCGAGCAGACGACCACACAGACCCATGCCTCTGCTCTAGCCAAGTGGACGAGCGTATTTGGTCTTAGCCTCTGCCGAGCAGACGAGCGCACAGACCCATGCCTCTACTCTAGCTGAGTAGACGAGCTCTTTTGGTCTTAGCCTCTGCCGAGCAAACGAGCGCACAGACCCATGCCTCTGCTCTAGCCGAGTAGACGAGCACCTTTGGTCTTAGCCTCTACCTAGCAGACGAGCGCACAGACCCATGCCTCTGCTCTAACCGAGTAGACAAGCGTATTTGGTCTTAGCCTCTGCCGAGCAGACGAGCGCACAGACCCATGCCTCTGCTCTAGCTGAATAGACGAGCTCTTTTGGTCCTAGCCTCTGCCGAGCAGACGAGCGCAATAGACCAATGTCTCTAGTCGAGTAGACAAGCTCCGTTGGTCTTAGCCTCTGCCGAGTAGACGAGCGCATTAGACCCATGCATCTGCTCTAGCCAAGCAGACAAGCACATTAGACCCTTTTTGCCTCTACTCGCCCAACCAAGTAGACGAACTCCATCCGAGGTCTAAGCCTCTGCTCGCAAAGCCGAGCAGACGAGCATCTTTAGAATCTCTAAGTCTCTGCTTGCCAGGCTGAGCAGACGAGCACATTAGTCTCAGCCTCTTTGCTAGCCAAGCGAGCAGACGAGCGCCTTTAGAACCTCTAAGCCTTCGCTCGCTAGGCTGAGCAGACGAACACATTAGAGTCATCTCGCCAAGCCGAGCAGACGAGCGCCTTCGGAGTCTCCTAAGCCTCTGCTCGTTAGGCCGAGGTGACTAGCACATTACTCTGTCTCTCTGCTCGCGCAGCCCAGCAGATGAGCTCTTTTAAGACTCTACTCGACCAGCTAAGCAGAAGACTACATCCATGCTCTCTACTCAGCTAACCGAATAGACGAGCACGTTTAAGGCCTCTACTCTACCAATCGAGTAGGCGAGCCCTTCTAAGCCTGTATTCGGCAGGCCGGGTAGACAAGCCCGCCTTTGCCAAACCAAAAGTTTCTACACTCTACTAATGAGAGAGAGATATCGCTTTTGGTTTAAATTCTTAACGCGGAGCATCCCTTAATAAAGTCTAAAATTCGATGCTAAGTCAATTATCCTGCTTCCATATTCTTTCTCAGAAAGAACATGGAATGGGGGGCAAATGATATGGGTAAAAATATACACCTGTGGGAGAGCGACACGTGTCGCAACCAGAGAATTCTGAAACTGCCCTGTGACTTTTGGAGAGCTGGGAAGTGGCATTAACCACTCTCCCACTCTCCCATTATGGGTAATAATCACCCATCAATTTTGTTAACTGCCCATTAAAACCTGGTAACCTCCCACTAATGAGGAGAACTACCCATTATGTCAAGTAACCGATCCTTTAATATATTCCTATAAAATGGAAGTGAAGGGGAGGAAAAAGGTAAGTTCTGACTATCTAATATTTTTAAATATTCTTTCAAAATTGCTTACTGACTTAAGCATCGGAGACTCCCCGCAGGAGCCCCCTCCGGGGGTCCCGGCGCGTCACTGTTTGCTCTTGTTGTGCTTTGCAGGTCTACTCGCGTGCTCGTTTGGTCCCAACCGATTCTCGTTCGGTACCGGTCAATTTTTGGCCACAACAGTTTGCATTCTCGTGTTCCCTTTCTAGAGAAAGGGGAAGGTATTCATAGAAGATTGGTCATGTTAAGCTAGACCGTTTATAAGAGTTTGGAAGTGAAAGTGAGAGTAGTCATCATTTACATAAAAAGGGTGCTCCCTTTCGAGTCCTCAATTTTGGGGTTGACAACCGGGGCGAACGTATGCACTTACAGTTAGTTGGAGTGCTTAATTCATTTTTTTTTATCTGCAATTACACTTTATTTATAGGACTCTGTCTGCTATGCTGTTGCTATTTATGGAACTTGGAAACCCAGATCAAGAATCAGCTCCGGCTGTGAAGGCTGAACTTTTTTTTTTTAATATTAGAAATATATACCAAGAAAACAGAGAGATATAAAACATGCCCTAAAGACAAGTAAAAGACTTACGGATGACAACACCATTCGATAGGAAGTGCAATAAAATCAAACCTATGAGAGTAACAATCCCACCAGAAACCGATCATGGAAACAACTTGGAACCCGACAGCTTAAACCCCCCAGTCAACACCCCAACCCATCGTCGGCGCTAGAAAGACTTGAGCGAGCAACAGGTGCGACGGCTTGGCCAATAGACCGAACCTCCTTGAAAAAGATGAAATTATTTGTGTCATTAGTGTCACGAAAATTATCGCATCAATCGGTCATTAGTGTCACGAAACTTTAATGTTTCAAAAACCTGAAACAATTTGTTTACATGTTTAAATACGAAAGATACGAGAGTAACTTGATTATGAAGTGCGGGACTTTATCAAGTCCTTGAGACTCTATATCACATTTTTCACTTTAGAATGGGCCATGATATATGATGGTGATGAGGATAGTAAAACAATAATGTGCTTCCCGTAGACAGGAAGAAGATGGCATATGGCATGGCACCAGCCACAGAGCTGCTAATAATGGCTTCCCCAGGAACCACACAATTAGATTTTCAAAAAGCCTAATTGTCCTGCTATGCTTGTCTTGTGCATATCTTCTTCTGCACTAGGACCCCGCCAAAGTTCGTACCTGCTTCGTTACACTGAAGACACTTTAACAGATGGGCATGCCAATTGAGAATTTCTGGGCACAATTCCTTGACCTGATTGAATAAACACCTGTATTGTCTACAAGACTAATCAGAAAAAAAAAAAAAATCTCTCGTTTTCCCTCTTCCCCCTGCCTCTCTCTCTTTTCCCCATTTCTCCATCGACGCACCACGGACACCTAGGTCTGCAAGTTGAGTTAGACTTTTATGGGTTGTTTACCGAGCCCTTTCCTCAGTACTAAGATGTGAATCTGTTCCCTGTATCAATTTAGGACTTTTATGAGGGTGAGAAATCGATAAGCTGACTTGCACCGAACATTTACCATTAGATACGTTAAAAAAATTGAAGTTCATTGATTTTAAGCGGTTATTCTATTGGTACTCTCTAAACAAATCAAACCAAAGGACCTAGGACTTGGACGAAGTATGCATGATAAACTAATTTTGCTTTTATGTTCAACTCTTGCGGGTACTGGTGGTGATTTTGTCTGTGTATCTATGTTTATTGCTCACTTCCATTTTTGATTTATTCATTTGGTAATTATTTACTCTTTCTTCGGAACCTTCCTCTATTGAATTTTGCCCCAAGCCTATCACGCGTGTCCAGTGACTAGTAATGTTAGGAAGTCTCGCTTTACAACGGCAATGTGAGAGCCATTTAAAAACAGAAAGGGTGGATTGTCATTTTGAGTCACTACAATTCAAGCCCGCAGGGTTACATAACAATGTGGAGGTGGAGTAAACAGTATGTCGTTGCTGAAGTATTTTGAGGAAATCTTAGAAGGCTACCGATAATGCAAAAACATTTCTCCAATGCCAAAGCATTGGTAGTCAAAATTAAAAGCTCAATCGCCCGTAGTTGAGAACATTGCCCCTTACATTATTGTTGACATGTTCTTAGCCTAGAAAGGGATGCAACGTTGAACTTCTTGGGACATTCTTGGCCAAAAGGATGGGGGGCTAAATTAAAAGCTCTACACAGCCTAAACTCATCTCGCTCTATGGTAGTCTAAACAACACCTACATGTACACTGAATGGACTCCAACCTTAGGCTGCAACATATGAAGTAGTTGCCCATTCTGAGAAATTGGGGGTTCATTAGCATTTGATGGTACGCTGCGCGACAAGAATAAAGAGGCTCTGCCCATTTATCAAAATGCAGTCACAGGCATGCCAAAGATAGAGACGGGGTATGGACAACTACTAATTTACCATGTTGAGTGTAAGCTGTAGCCATAATGCTCCCTATTATTTATTTATTTATAAAAGTATTGCATCCCATCAAAGGCTGCTGCTATTGCTTCCCAGGACCCAGCAGGAGCATATCAACTTGTCTTCTAACCTTTTGCACCAAATCCACCTAACCCATTACCAATGCAAGAAAGAAACCTGATAAAATATTCCATTGCAGATGCTGTAATAGTTTTAAAAACAAATAATCATTATTAAATGTTTTCAAAATTATATATAATCTACGTACTAGAATATATTTAACGATATCTTATTAGCCTTATAACCCATTAGCCATATGTGACTGTTAGTCTCAAATAACTCTCTATTTTTAAAAGATGAATTTCTTCTTTTTGCTTTGGTTGTAGTTCGTCCCAGTACATGACTGGTGCCTGACGTTTTCACAACTTAAAAAAAAATAGTGAATCTCAACTCAAAGGCCATGTAATTCAGTGTGTACAGTCTCCGACTACCGGTCTACCAGCCACCTCGAGAGGGGTAGAGGATAGAATTCTAGCTCTCTTGCATCAATTATGGCTTCCGTTGTTGGGATGCGTCCTAGGAATGGTTTTGAACAGGAATAGTTTGATTTGATTTTCAAGAGGAATAGTTTGATTTGGTACAAGCTAACATTCCTCTAACATTTACTGGTGCCGAAATCTAAAGAGCACCCTCTCATAATTTTTGTAGTGTTCTAGTTGGCCCCCTTTGGATTAGCTTTTAGGTCTATGTGATTAAGGGTTGTCATTCTCTTTCTTTTTATTAGTTTTGTTTAGCTAACCTATGTTGTGTGTCTCTAAACTTTCACACTTTGTATCTTTTTCACTAATGATATATATATCTCTCAATTCTTATTTTAAAAAAAGGGCTGCTCTATGTATCATGAAACTTTGAAAATCATATTTTGCTAGTGGCCAAAGCAAAAAGGTTGTAGGCGATAGCAACTCAACACTTTGACATTTATAACTTTAATTATTATGTATAGATAGATACTTATATAGCTAATTATTACAATCTTCGTTTTAAACAATTTATCAGAATTTACACGTCACACAAGACGACAAACTTCAGGGTGCCACGGGCACCCAAACCCTCTATCCACTTGATGGTAACCATATCTACACTGCGTACACCCGCCAGCACCGAATCGCTCACTCCTCTCACATCAAACGAGCGTCGAGCAGGCCGAGGTTTGCGGGTCCCACATCGCCGGCAGCAAGTACTTGCGCCCGTTCACCCCGTGGGCGTTGTAGCTCGCCCCGGTTGTCTTATCCACGAGGACCTGACCCGCATACCCCGGGTACGACCCGGATCCGAACATACCCGTACAGGCCGACACTGCCTCTAACGGAGCCGTAGCCGGACCCTGGAAGTACCCGTTGTTGAACGGGTTGGTCACGGTGGCCGCCAACACAGTAGCCAGATTGATCACCATTCCGTCAACTCCCACGTCGCCGTTCGGCGCGACTAACGGCGGGGTCTGTGGGCCGTAAATGGGCTGGTGAAAGGGCCAAGCGCACTGACCCGGGCACTGGGTCTCGGAGTTCCCGACCCAGGCGTACGCGAACCTCGCCTTCCCCCGGGTCGACCCGTGGGTACCGCACTTCATGCAGAACCCGTCAACCGCGACGTCCTTCGCGGTCAACACCACGTTGACCGACCCCATGTGGCCGCCACGCGCCGCCAAGTACACGAGCTGAGAGTTTTTGAGGGACTTACCGAGGGAGTAGGCCTCGTCGAGGATTTGTTTCCCAACGACGAGGGACACCGAGCCTCCCTTGTACTTCTCGGTGGTCTTCCACCAGGACGCGGCGGAAGGAAGCGGGGACCGGTGGGAGCTGAGGGACAGGATGTAGTCAACGATTATCGATCGCTGGATTGGCGTGAACTTGCCGTACCAAACGAGATTAACGGTCACGTTGCCCTTGAGAAGTGCGCCGTTGTGGTAGTTCAGCACAAGAGGCTGCTGCTCTACTAGAGCTGCGAGCTTCCTGGTAGCGGCAATGGAGGGTCCAAAGAAAGAGGCCACAAAGATAAAGAGTATAACGAGAGGTTTACAAGTGTTTAGTGGATAAGTGGAAGCCATTTTTACAAGTCAAAGCTTACAGAAGTTTGAAACTTGAAGTTTGAATGGGAGGACTGAGTTGAGAGAATGGTCGGGGGAGGGGGGAGGTATTTATACACGGGGGGGGGGGGTATTTATACACGGGGAGATGGGGGCAAAGGAGACAGCTGTAGAAGGGAAAGGTGTTAACATCACAGGGCAGCCACGTGGGAGGACACGGTTGGACGAGACTGACGGGAGAGGGTTTTACGTCCAGGCTGGAAGGTTCTGGGGGGGTGACGTGGTGGTCTATGGGGGATGGTCATGGTTATGGGGGCTGATGGTGACTTGGGCTCGCTGCATGCATGTCTGATATTGATGTGTGTGTGTGTGTGTCAACTTTATGTGGAGTGTGTTGATGTTCACTTTCCTGGCAATGAGGCCAAAAGCTGATATTTTTGGTATAGTTATCGATATCGTATTAGTATCGATCGGTACTAATTATTTTATTAAAAAAAATAATAAATATTTCGGTACGATATTCATAACTATAATTTTTTATCACTTTAAAATCCGTACACTAATTTTGATTGAATTGTTTGATGCTTGTGCCGCCAAGCCCATAATATGTCATCATTGCTCTTTATCCATAATAATTTGCAATCATTGCTATTTATCGATAACAATAATAATTCATTAGGCTAGTTATTTTCATTGATGTTTGAAGTAAGGTTCAATTATTTTTCACTTGTTCTTGTTGGTAGAATTTAGGACCATTTTGTATCCCGCACATGATTATATGAATAACATGAAAACATATATTTACATAAGAAAATATATAAACCATGTTCTTCGATAGGAGAAATTCAACTTCAAAACATAAGGCTTACTTAAAAAAATGAACATTTAAAAATTACAAGAACTGATACAAACGACGTTGGCATATGAGGTCTCATTAGTCTAAAGAGTTCTTCAATGATAAGACATCAAGTTTCCGTAATTATTTTCTCTCACTATCAAAAGGGTCCTAATTAAACAATTAAAGGTCAAGCTAATGCATTTATTGGCATCATCTATCAATTGTATCTCACCTTATTACTTTTGTCACCATTCTTCTCAAATTTTTCATTTCAAAAGGCTGGCTTACTCTTTCGTGAGTTGTCTATTTGAAGTATTTTTACTAAAAAAAAGGATAGACATGCACTAATTTTAAAGTACGTATAACTATGATTGAACTAATGTGCAGCCATAAAAAAATTAGAGGTTTCTCACAAATATAATACTATATCCATCATAAAAATTAATTGATTTTTTTTCTTTTTGCTATTCCAAATAAATTGCTCACTTTTTATTTTGAAATATTATTTTTTATTCTTCCAACTTTGCTCCTTTTTGTAAATCCAAAAAAAAAGTGAAGCCCGCCCCTTGATAATAATATTATAAAAGTATACGTGTAATTACTGATATATATAAATCTATGAAAATTCAACTTATAAAAAAAATTATTTTAAGTTAACTATCAAATTTTGTGGGACGAAAAAAAAAATCTGATAATGGTGGGATTTACGCAGTAATAATGAATAGAAATAAAAGGCAACATAAGTAGCGTATCTCCGTAGAGCTTTGGGACCATCCTTCATGCTTGCCAGTCACATACATCGTCCCGGGGTGGTACGGTCAGGCTAAAAATTGCATTTGGGCAGGCCTCTCTAGTGTAAGCTGTGCTGCATAATTGGAGGCATGGCCCACGACTGGGCCCCCCACCCAAAACTCAGTTTCGTCAATGCTGATGCCCACTATTTTGGCTGCTTTCGCCACTCAGGGAGGGCAGGCTTCAGTGGATATGATTCCCTGCTTTGCTCACTATTTTATTACTTTACTCCCCGCATGATAAAGGCCATCAGATTAAATTACTGCTGGTACTGGTGGGACCCTTTTTTTCTCGATTCCCCAGTGCCCACCCCCCCGACGTGTGAGCTCTAAACTAAAGGCCACGGGTGACGTCGGTTTCGGGGTTTTTAAGCAATAAAGCTGGAGGGCATTCAAGTAAATGAATTAAAAAAAGGGATGGACGGTAGTAGCGGGAACCGAGGTTGGTGGACGAAAAACGTCGGCCGGCTGCTGATAAAAAGGGGAAGTCTTTGAGCAACTTTCTGAGGTTGCCGAACACGCGAGTCGAAAACGGGGACGGTGCCGACTTTCCATTTTGTTTCTCGTTCTTTCCTTTTTTTTTTTATCTTGTTAAATAGTTAATCAGCATGAAAAGTCCTGAATTACGGCAACATATTTGTTTGAAAAAATTGCATAAAAAATCTCTGTAATTTAGGGTCATTGTAAAAAGACTCCTTTGATTACAAAAATTGCAGAAAGACATCCAAGGTTGCAAAAGTCTTGCAACCGTCAAAAAAATCGTTAAAACTAACGGTATGTGATATTCATACTCCTGAAAAGCGCGTTTGGTAAAAATTAACTTAGCAAATGACCAAAATGCCCTTTCTATCTTCTTCTTTCCCAAATCTTAAGCCCTAAATTCCACCGCCGCCTCAGTACGATCGCCACCGCCGTCGCCATCTACTCGCCAAATCGCCGCAGCCCCTCAAGCCCAAAACCTAGCCACCATTTTCAAGCCCCATCCACTTTGCCTGGTATCTACCACCATTTTCAAGATCTTGGGTGTGGAGACCTTTCTGCCACGACCCGTTTTTGCCACCATTTTCAAGCCCCGTCCACCTTCGAAAACCGGAGCCCTAACCACCCACAGTCGGCCCTGTTCGCCTAGCAGCCGCCAGCCTCGTCACCGTGCTCCATCGATGTAACCCACCACCCCGTCTGCCACTTGACCCACCCACAACCGGCGCCACCCTATTTCTCATTCAACCTCGCCGTCGCCAACTTGTGCACACAATCACATTACCGCCAAACTTAATCACACAGGCGAGAACCTTACCTTTCCGGCGATAAAGTAAGAACAGTGGGCAGTGAAGGAACACAATTTTCATGTATATGGGTTTTACCAAACTTAATCGAACCCTAATCAAACCGATTCAAATCCTAATCGCACAAATTCAGATCTAGGGTTTGATCTAAATTTGTGCAATTCGAGTAATGAAACAAATCAATATCTGGCACCGCCGCGAACCTGCCGTCGATCCAAGGTAGCTGGCCTTCGTGCATGTCCAGATCCAAGGATTTAGTGGAGAAGGAGATAATCAGAAAAAAAAAAATGGAAAGGGCGTGCCCTTTTTATATAGAAGGGCAGTTTCGACATTTTTACTATTCTGTTACGGAATTTTTACGATGCAACACCTTTGTAATCACAGGTGTTTTTATACAATTTTTGTAATAAGAGGGATTTTTTTGCAACTGCCCCAAACTAAAAGGGTATTTTACGCAATTTTTCTTACTTGTTTTGATAAGGAAAAAGAAACATAAGGTCCGTTCAAATCGTTTAATTGGACCCAGATTTTTAAATGTTGATCAAGATTAATCTTTGTCAAGAAGAACTTGTCAGGACATGCAATACACTGTTATGTGAGTTGTGAGAAAAGGAAACTTTCGGAACATGCTACATCCAGTAAAAAAGAACATCAGAGTTTAATACATCCAGTAAAAAAGAACATCAGAGTTTTGAATAATCACTGGGTTTAATCAAATTTGGTCATTTGAATAAATGTTTGTTCTCCTGTTAAAACAATTTTGATCATTCCTCAAACAATATTTCCTTATAATGGTTGTACTTGTCGCTTTTAGAATTGCACGCTGCTAAGCGATGCTTAGTGACTATTGTCTTGGTAAGGAGAAAACTCTTCAGGGATTTGTTACAGAGTGAATGAGTTCCTTATATTATCGTTGGATAGCTTTTAGGTGGCTCTAGTTCTCGTGTTTTCTTAAAAATTAATCTAGTTTTATTGCAAAATGCATTCTGACTTTAATTAAAGCACTGTGTTTTTTGAGTGTTGTATCTTTTATTTATGTAACTGTACATTTAAAAAAAAAATGTGCTTTGGCAGTAGGGGGCAACCACAAATTCTTTTAATTATCATTGTTACGTTTCTTTCTTAAACCTTCAAAAAAAAAATCGAGGGGTGGAAATTTGGTAGAAGCCTTGAGTGATAATTTGAAGGTCACTGATTCTAGTTCGTATATGTACCAACAGATTATATGAATTGCAGTTCTAGACATAAAAATAAAAAATAATAACTTCAAAAATGTTTTTCCTTCATATGCTGTTAAACAACTCGCTATAAAGATATAAGAATCCCATCTTAGACTTAGGCTTACTTATTTTCCCGTAAAAATGTGTTAAGAAATAGATAATGATAAGGCCAAAAATAATCTTCTTTAGCATTCTTAAGAAGTTACTCCAAAAATTTTTGCCTCAGGTAATAATTTATTACTCCTCCATACTAAGGCCACGTTTGACGCAGCTTTTTTTTCCAGTTTTGGAAACTGGAAAAAAAAAGTGCGTTTGGTAACCATTTTTTTTTTCCTTCTCCAATTAAAAAAACCAGTTTTTAAACTGCAGAGTAAAAAAAAAACTCCAGAAACTGGTTTTTTTTTTTCACTTTTGGTTTTTTTTTTGGAGACAACCACCAACACCCTCCCACCGCCGGCACCCACCTCCAGCCGCCGGCCACCACCGCGGGCAGCCACCGCCGGCCGCCGACAGCCACCTCCGGCGGCCGGCGACCACCACCGGCTACTGCCGGCAGCCACCGGCGCCACCTCCGGCCTCCGGGGACCACCGCCGGCAGCCACCTCCGGCCGCCGGCCTCTGGCAGCCACCAGCCACTGCCGGCCACCACCACTGTCGACCACCGCTACGCCCCACCACCACCGCAAACCACCCAAAAAAAAAGTCAAAATAAAAAGGGTTACCAAACACCAAAAAAAAAAACTCAAAAAAAAAAAGGTTATCAAACACCCACTTGTTTTTGTAAAAAAAAAAAATTAAGCTGCTCTTTAAAAACTGAAAACCAAAAAAAAAAAATTTATAAAACGAACCCTAAAGTGTCCTGCTTTTCATTTTTTTTATGACCTTCGAAGGAAAACAAAATAACATATAATGTGCTTCCACAAGAACTTGTACTTTGGTAGCAATTCAGAAAAATAAAAGGTTTTATGAGTTAATAACGTATTAAATTTTAGATTGTTCCTTAAACTTCGGTCAAAAAGCACACCTGCTTTCGTTTTTATCGAAAATCAATCCAGACGAGCCACTATGGTTTGAACGAAATAGGAACCAAAACAGAGCCAGCCATATGATTGGTCATGTTGTTAAAGGTCGACTCCACCTTGGTTAGGATGGATATATTTGGGATAATTACAAAAACACCCTAATGGTTTGGGAGTTTTGCAAAAAGGCACTTATATTACAAAAGTTGCAAAGAGACCCCTGTAGTGCTTATTTTGTCGCAACTGTTAGAAAAATTGTTTAAAGTAACGGCGCATGCTATTCAACCTCTTAAAAAGTGTATTTAATAAAAATTTATACATCAGAAAGACTAATGTACCCTTTTCATTTCTCCCAGAAAATTTTAATTTCTTCTCCAATCCCACCAAAACCTAACCCTAGCAGCCACCTAACAAAAACCCTAGCTGTTACCTTCACCACCACCGCCTGTCTGCCATCATCGCTCTTCTGCAACCACCTAGCCTCGTCGCTTCTGGTGCCTTCAGCTCTATTACCGTGCACATCCAACGTAAGCTTCTTCATCACCGGAACATACTTGTGTCGCTAGCCTGTCAACCACTACTTATGACACGAGCGTGCGCCTATGATGCCGCCAGCCCTGCTACTATGCGTTGCCGACAAAAGCCCCTTCGTCGCCAACCCCGTTACCGTGCGTCGCCAGCGAAAGCTCTTCATGGCCAGCGCTGCCGGCGAAATGAAAACCCCTTCATCGCCCGACACTTGCGCCACCGCAACCAGCCCCAATCACCCACCATGTTCCCCCCTGTCCACCATTCAAACAAAAAACCCTAGATCTACTATTTGGAAGTCACAATTTGATTCGCCGGAGCATTGAAAATGGAAATCTTATGAATGATTTCTAATTGATTCAATCTAAAAATGGAAATGAAAATTGATTTAATCTGATGGAAGGGACTCTCATGGAAATTCGGATGGAAATATGATTGGGTTTCGAGTTTTCCCAATTTATATAAAAGAGCAATTTAGACATTTTCATCATTCTGTTACGGAAATCTTTTGATGCAACACCTTTGTAATTTCATGTGCCTCTTTGCAACTTCTGTAATTCCAGATGCCTTTTTGCAAAATCCTCAAATCACAAGGGTGTTTTTTGTAATTATCTCGATATATTTTTTAAGGTTGATTAATTACAATTCTTGTTGGCGATAATGAATAGTTATTAGATATTTTTAATGGCTATTAATAATATTAAAATTTTGATCTTAAAAATTATAACCAGTAAAAGAAAATGTTACTTATTATTCCCTCCGTCCCACATAATTTGATTAACTTTCCTTTTTGGATCTCTAAAAAAAATGTTCATTTCTAAATTAAGAAAGATTGTGCAAGTTTTTTTTTTTACATATTCACTATTTTTATATTTTTTATTTAATTTCTCTCTATACATTTAAATATTCATCAACTCATTTTCTGTCTTGTGTTTCACTTTCTTACTTACTCTACAATTAACACGCTGCTAACTTATTTTCTCTATTCTAACTTATTTTTTTTCATTCTTCTCTGTAAAGAATAAAATAGAAAGTATATAATATATTATTTAAAATTTTAATATGTGTATAAATAAAAATGATCAAATTATGTGAGACGTAAAAAATATATTTTTTTGCCATTAATATTCGATGTACTCGAGAAAGCTACGGCCAAGTTTAGCGGCAAAAATTCATGGTATGGAGGAGATGGAGCTGCGTCGGCAGAATATAGTGGACGACTTTTGGTCAAAGTAAGGCCGGGGTTAGACCAGGTCGGGGCCCGCGCTCGCGGTAGGCGGTTCAGTGGAGTGGACATTTGTTGTGGTACAAAATCAAGGTTTTTATAAGGTAACAAAAGACACGTGTTGATCGGTGAAAAATGTGCACGTGACCCCACCCTAGAAACGCGTGCGTAGTCGGTACTCCGCATGATTTGTCACCTCTGAGGGGGGAAAGGAAGGCCTTTTCACTATTTTGTCCACTTTGCCCAAGTTGGTCCCAATTTTGTTGGCCATTACTATTTTATTCCTTTTGTTTTGACTGACTACGATTAGGAGTGAATATCAAACTGTTCAAATCGATTCGAACAGTTCAAACCGATCAAACGGAACTAATCCAATTCGAGTCGTTCAAAAATCTTGGTTTAGTTCACGGTTTATTTTTCAAACCGATCTTGATTTGATTTAGTTCACGGTTCATATTTTTAAAACTGATTCCAAACCGAATCGAACCGATGTATGATAAGTTAATATATTATTAGTAATATTTTATTAATAATTACACATATTGGGTATTAAGCAATCCAAATGAAACATATCTTGAAAGTTAAAAGAAACGAAAAAATTAACAACACTTATAACACAAAAATTTTGTGACCAATATCTAGTTTATATTTACTCATTCCTTCTCATTCAACAATGAGAACATATATATCGAATGAAACAAGATTATATGCAATCTAAAAAAGATATAACTTTGATTAGTAGTGTGAAAAAGAACAACATCTTTAAATAGACAAACAATTCAAACCGACTAAACCGAAACATTTAAACCGTCCAAATCGATGGTGTTTGATTTTGGTTCGGTTCATAAATTTTCAAATTTAGGGTTAACGGTTCGATTTGCGGTTTGACCCCAAACCGAACCGTGCTCCCTAGCTACAATGTCTAGTTAACCTTTGGGTATTTAATTAAGAAAAGAGTTTTTCCTGGTAATTGCCGGTTCTTTTATCAGAAGTTACACAAGAAACTTGACCAAAACTTTAGTGCAAGAATAATGTGCATCCCTTAATCATCCATATATAATATCCGTTCATTTGTGCCAAGAAAGAATTTTGGATGGCAAGAAAGACCGTAAGTCCAAGCTTTGAATTCCAACAATAAGAAACTTTCGTAATTGAAACTAAGATCGTATAGTTCTCGCTCAGAACTGACGGTATTGATACCAATTGTCAAGTATCAAACACGAGATTTGGGAACTTGGAAAAATATGAAAAGACTCTGATTCAGTATAGTCCAATCAACTACTTTAGATGAGAGGCGTTGAGGAAATTATCCAAAGTTAATTTGCATGGATGTGTTCTCCAGATTGACTAATATTGCATCGTAAAGACAATTTTGATGGTATAACGACTTATTTCCTCGTGTGCAAGAGGTGTATTTATGACCAAATTTTTTAGCGATTTAACGTTGAAGGATTTGAAGCAAACAAAAGCAACCTCCAAATGAACGGCAGGAAAAGTGTGGTTAGTATCGTTCGCTAAAAAAACTCTTTATTTTAATAGCAAAAATGTAATGCGTCGTACTTATTACTTGGTTGTACTTGTACCACACTAAAGGTGAGTACGCAATGCATCTTATGCATGAATTGTATGAGGATGTATCGCTACTTTTAGTTGTCATATTAGGGATTCTAGACTTTCTAGAGTTAAAAAAGTTTGTGAATAGACTTTCAGAAAAGAGAGGCCTGATCGATGATCCGTGAAGGATACCAACAAGGCATAAAAAGATCCAAAACCCTCAAGAAGTGGATAGGTGAAGATCCAAGACATTGGAGTAGAAGATAGGTTTTCGTATAAACTTTCATGGGAAAGTGACTTAATTGATCACCCGTGAAGAGAAGCAATCAGAGACAATCAAATCCAAGCATCTCAAGTAGTAGACAGGTTCATGTATAATTAAAATCCATGGGGAAGTGACCTGATCACCCGTGAAGGAAAATCATAATGTATGATAGTATTGTTAGGTAAGAAATTTCTAATAATTATAGCAAGCTAGACGAGACTAGAGATAAAATGTTAGTCGTTTATATCTCTTGAATAAGATTTCTTTTGAAGAGGTCACTGCCTAATTTTCAAAAAATTCTTAAGTAACGATCTACTATCGAAGCTTAAGATCCCAAAAAATGAGTCAGACACTCCCCGTCGCATGCAAGTTCCGGACTGAACATGGAGAGATAAATCAATGAGAAATAAATCAAGTGTACAAATCAAGGGAGTCTAAATATGCAACCTAGATGAATTGAATTGAACTCAAGACCTTACCAAATCAGAACTCTGTTATTATATTAATTAACTATCCACTCTAAAAACAAGTGTTAGATAAGAACCTGAAACCAAAAAGATAACCCTAGAGGGGGGGTGAATAGGTTTTAAGACTACTTTAAAGAACTTAACAAGCAATTACAAAACTATAGAGGATATGAATGACACTTGAAAAGGCTACAAACAATAAATCTTAAATACAATATCTCAAGTAAGCAAACTAGTCAATCTCAACGCAAATATAAAACGATAATGTAAAGAGAGAAGGGTTTAGAGATACTTGACAATGAGAATTAAATGGTTCGGCTTGATATACCCTCAAGCCTACGTCCACCCCTTCAAGGAAGTCCCTTGAAAGGCCCTAGAATCCACCAGTATGATCTTCCTTACGGGTCAAGATCGAACCGCCCACATCAAGAACAAGCTTTGACAATCCCAAAGCTCCAAAGCTTGACAACCCCAAGCTTTGATACAAGAAACTTTAGATGAAGAAATGTACAAGATTTCACTCTCAAGAAGTAGATGAGTACAAGTTTAAGCACTAGAACAAGAGAGATGAGTGTATGATGACTTATGAAAGTGTATATCTCTCAAATGGAAGCTCACAATGAATGCTCTCTTGAAATGGATAAGAAAACCAAGAGAGATTGAACAATTACTTTGATCTTTGAAAATATGAAAGATAAGAGAGTTTTGAATGCAATCGATGAATCAAAACTTTGTCCAAGATGAGTATTTATAGAGGTGGAAAAGAATATGACCATTTGAAATTAGGTGGAGCATTAAATGCGCCAAACGGCTATTGCAGTCGACTGTATTCCCAAAGTAGTCGTTGGAAATTCAAAATTTCCAACTTGCAGTCGACTGTAATACAATGCAGTCGACTGTAAAAGGCTACTGGAAGTATTGCAGTCGACTGCATTCCCAATGCAGTCGACTGTAATACCTCACTGCTCAACTTGCAGTTGACTGTAATCCAATGCAGTCGACTGCATTCCAGAAAATACAGTTTCCTAGTTTTCAAAGAATGAAAAACTTTTATGCATGCAAGGGAAACCTATGGGCAAGTTCTAGGTATACAGTCATCGATACGATCATCTCTTTATGTGTAGTTACAAAGATCGGAATAAACGTAATAATAAAATCTATCGAAGTATTCCGTCTTGAACCATTCCGTGAAGTGCGTTTGATCGATTAGCTCGTCTAATTGTCCATTTGCATGAGATCGTAGCTATTGCTTCATCAACTCAAAGCATGTTAAGACAACATAATTATTAATGTTAGTTATCATCAAAATCAAATATACTCATAGGTTAAATAACCGTAGGGTTAACAGAACCCAACCTTAACGGTACAATGCCTTCAAAAATTTCATGAAGTGTGGTGTTATGACCAAAAACCAAATGAATACGTATGAAACTCGTTATTATATTGTTTACAACTCTTGAAGTAATCTTACAGGCTAGTTCACTCACACCTTGCTAAGTTTTTGCTAGTCCATGCATGTCAAGAACAAACCTAATGTCATCCTCCCTAGGGATGAGCACCAAATCTTTCAAATCGATCCGAACTTATCAAACTGATCAAATCGAACCAATCCAATCCGAAATGTCCAAAGATCTTAACGGTTTGGTTTTATATTTTTTAAATCGACCTTGGTTCGGTTTAGTTCACGGTTCACATTTCACATTTTTAAACCGATTCTAAACTGAACCGAACCGACCTATGATATGTTAATATATTTTTAATAACATTCCATTGATAATTATACATATAGGATACTGAGCAAATTCAAATAAATATATCTTGAAAGTTAAAAGAAATGAAAATATTGACAACACTTATAACACAAATTTCTTTTTGACAAATAACTTGTTTATATTTACTTATTCTTTCTCATTCATCAACGTGAATTTATATATCAATGAAACAAGTTATATACAATTTAGAAAAATATAACTTCAATTAGTAGTGTACAAAGAAATAACGTCTTTAAGTGGGCGCAAAAAGATTCAAAATCTACTAAGCCGAACCGTCCGAACCGTCAAAACAGATGGTGTTTGGTTTGGTTCGGTTCATAATTTTTCAAATCAAAGGGTAGTGGTTTGGTTTGCAGTTTGACCCCCAAACCAAACCGCGCTCACCCCTAATACTCCATGCGTCCCACATGAATCGATCACTATTTTTTGCAAGTAGATTAATGTGTATGTAATATATTGTGTGTTTTTCATTATACTCTTTAGAGTGAGGAGGAGAACAAAATTGGTCAGGAAAAATAAATTGAGTTGATAGAGTGTTAAGTGTGGAGAGAGAAATAGAATAAAAAATATACGAAACTGAGCTAGGAGAGAGAAAATAAGTTGGGAGAGAGTTAAATATGGAGAGCGAATAGAATAAAAAAAAAGTATAAAAAATGATATAAAAATACCTAAAGAATATTTTTTTAATTTGAAAAGTAATCAATTTTTATAGACGGACCAAAAAGAAAATATGATCAATTTTTGAGGCTGTATATTTAGCATTTTTGTTTTGCATTTTTATTTTTATAATTTTTGTATTCACTTATCAATTTTACTAAAATATTTCAGCTACTTTTTTTTTACATTGGGTTAGGATTTGGTGGAAAAAGCTAAAAAACACCTCGGAAGTGTTTTCAGTTTTTTGTTACTGTTTGAATTTATCCAAAACGAAAACGAAAAATAGTAAAAGTACACAAAAAAAATCTTTTTATCATCATTACAAAAAATAAATAAAAAATGATAAATGTACGGATTTAAAAGATCCGGATCAATTTTCTATTGACGTCAATGATTGGTAGATGGGAACAGAGGACGGTACCTCCGTTTCAAGATAAACTGACCGAAATTAAGAAAGAGGATAACGGATTGAGCAACAACTGTAGGCCTTGAGAATATTGCACACTTAACACCGCAACCAATACTATTTTTAAATTTTGCATGCGAGTTTCAAGAACATTTTTTATAAGCACCGGATTGTCATTTGCCTCCTCTTTTGGTCCTACGAGGATCACCTTTTTTTTGTTTCGTCATTTGCTCTCTCATCATTCCTTGGAATTTCTTCTTTGCTCCTTCAAAATAAACTTCGTAGTATACTAGCTAGCCTAATGTAGCACGGTGGGGAGGGCCGAAGGAAAGAGAAAAGAACTTTCCGATGGCACCCCTTTCGACTAACCTAAAATTAGAGTGAAAATCAAGCGAAGACAAGGAGTATAGTATAGTTCAAGGATCGTGGTATACGGTGATGATGAATCTAGAAAGTAATCGTATAACTTACGCATTGATAATGAAATTTATTTTATTCTGTAATTTCGTACGTTCTTTTGATAAAATCTTGTTTCCATCGTCAAACAGTGTTTATGATCGAGATCCGGGACTTAATAATATTATGCCTCTTCGATGGTCAAAAGTAAGTTCTCTTCACCAAAAGTTAAAAACAACATCCAAAAACTACCATGTGTATATCATTCACAAACTTGTTCCATGTTTTTCGTTTTTCTTGTTCACCCATGTACAACACTCACTTTATAGCCCCCTACCAAGAATTTTGGGTTGGCTACCCACGAGATATAAAGAGACAGAGAAAGGTGCATTTCTACGTACCAAGTGCTAATCATTTTGTGGGGACTTTAGGTGGGTGTGTGTATACATCAACTCCATAGTCCTCTGGCAGCGGCTATTCAAGACTCGAAGAGTAGAGCGCCATAAATAAAGGAGGAAGAGGGGTCTACCCTTTTATCTTAGAGACATATTTGTTTGATTTTGAAAACGCCTTTGATTGCCAACTTGAACTCTTCCTACACTGAGAGTCCAATCATTTGCTAAAGGTGCGTGTGCACATTTGACTCATGTGAAATGCGTATTGGAACCAGGCCACAGCCACCTATAGCTATTATTACTTTAACTTGACCCAGGTAGCTACATTTTGAGCTGTCTTCAACCTTCTTCATCCACGAGGAGGAGTGAACTCCATTTTTTTTTCCATGAAAGTTGAAAGCAAGTATCCTTCATTCCTCGTTGACTTGAGCTTTTTAGCTTGTTCATGTGCAACTTCTATCTGGGTAACTTTAGAGAATTAAAACTTATTATTGCTAATGTTTCTAATGTCTACTAAAACCAAATAAATATAAACGCGTCAAAAATGAAGTGCTAAGTGTGCCTAAATTCGTGCACCTGCACGCGGGTAGCATGTGGACTGGCACACTTTACTCTTACTATCAAGTGTAAAGTAAAAGCATTTTTTTCCTTATAAATCTTTTTCAAAATCCACTTTCAAGCAATGTGGGATAAAAGAGTGAGTTGTTTTCAAACGACTCAACTCACAAACCCAACACTCAATCAAGATAAGGCCTCCCTCGTTGCTTCTGCTTGCTTTGCATAGATTGAATATTTCATCTTGCCTATCTTCATAAGGAGTGAGCATTTGGGAACAGCGCACTGCTATACAAGTCTAGATTTTTTTTGCTCTCAATGCTCTGTGTTGATATTAAAGGCCTGTTTAGATAACTATGAGCATTTGAAGACTAATCGCCAAAGAGTTATTTCCTAGAAATCTTAAGTTTATTTCTTCCTTTAGTAGTTCAGTATTTAAATTCATAGTTATTAATACCGTACCAGTACCGGCCGGTACGTACCGTTTTTACCTTTTGCTGATACGGTATCTCTTAAATTTTGTACCGGTTAAAATACCGCTCGGTACCGGTTGTACCGGCCGGTACAGGTAATACCGGCCGAAAACTGCGTACCGGCCGAGATATTATATTTTGTACCGATTCCTTTAAAAAATGTAAAAGTAACAAATTTTATTAAAAATTTTATAAATTGACTATATAAAGACTAAATATAAAGACACTCTAAGTTCTATTGTACTAATCAAAACCTCTGTAACCTCTTACTCATAAAATTCATTACAATTTACAAAATTGTTCCTAATAAGTTTTTAATATTCACTTATTTTTTATTACTTCATACCTGTAAACTTTGATCATATTCTTTCATATATATGATGTACTAGTTTACACACACCCGCTCGCGCACATACATGCAGACACACAAAAATAACTTATTCTTGAACACAAAGATATAATTATTTAACAAACTAGCTTATTTAAAAATTATGATAAATCAAGCTCCATAGGATAAATAGTTTATTTTAGAAGAGATGTAAGTGTATATATATATATATATATATATATATATATATATATATATATATATATGTGTGTGTGTGTGTGTGTGTGTGTGTGTGTGTGTGTGTGTCTTGTTAGTTCGCCGGTGAATAAATAATACAAATAAATATTGTTAATGAAAATCTTGAGAGGGTACTGGTACCGGTACGTGGAGAAAACGGTACGCACTCAGGTACAGTATTCATAACTATACTTAAATCGAATTTATTTAGCACGAAGGTGCGTATTAAATCTAAATATCTATATTTCATCTGTCGAAATAAATATAAGCTTATGAATTTGTAAGGTGAACATATTTTTCTTTTGATTAATTTAGCATTTTATTGTCACTAAAGAGGTAGAAACGCCCACATGCATCTTTCGGTGACATAAGAGAGTAAATTAAGCCAAAAGATCATACTGTCAATTCTCAACAATTTAGAAAGTTATGTATTTTGAAAAGACAGCACAGCTTGCTAATACAAGGAGCCAGGCGGCCGAGAATGCATCGCTCGGTCATGAGATTAAGACTTGGGAACAGCACGAGTGGTAACGACCCTTTATGACACACCAATTCCTTTCTTGATGGTCCTGAGAAAAGGATCGAACATGAATTTATTACACAAATTATTGTGAATATGATGCTACATGAAGAAGGTCAACATTTTCGCTATGCGACAATGCTCCATTTTCTCTATGCGATCTCATTGCATATTACTAGAAACTTATGCACTGCGATTTTAAGTAGATAAGTGATGAAAGAAGAAAATGATTTTGTTGTTTTGCTTTTCCTTCTTCTGTATTGATTTGTTTGAATATAATCGACCATTAGTCAATGTGTTTGTCCACAAATACATGTTTAACGATATAATAAGGTGTCATGACTCACGCGCAACTATATTACTTTAAGTGGAAAAGAATGTTAAAGTACTTACATACATATGTTTGCTTATAATCTAAAGGCTTATACTTTCGGTAACAATTTCCTAGTGCTTTTAATTACAAGATAGCCGAAATTCAAAAACTAATCATATGCATCAATTGTTTGCTAGACCAATTGTCTGCAAATATTTTGGCTAATGAATTAGGAGTTAATTCTAACAATCCCTGTTAAATATTTACTCTTCAAACTCTTTGCTTGCTACAAGCTTCCATTGTTAAATGTAACTTTAGAAAATGTTTGATCCAGCTTCAGGATAAGCTCGGACCATAATTATAAGCTCCAGCCCGTCTAATGACTAGTCTTCTGTGTATAAAACTCGCTAACATCTTGTCCGATGGCCAACAGACCATTGAAAATAGGAGGTTGCACGAGAGGTGTTCAAAAATCTCAACCTTTGAATTAATTAGTGCTGTATTAGATTAGATGCTCCTAGCAGTCAACCAACGTGATTCATGATTCACCCACCGGATCATGTTCATTGGTGATCCAAGGTGCTACATTTTTACAAGGGCATCCACATATCTATTCACTGCCCTCTTATTGGAGTTACTGTTTGAACTCCACAATATCTATTATTTAAGCTGTTGCCCAAAAAAAAAAATTTATTACTTTTTTCTTTTTTAAAATTTTGGGCGACGGTACGTTGTTGGTAGATTCTCGGAACACAAATATGAGCAATGTTTGCTCAATTGACTATTAGCATGGGCGGATGGCGGATGTAAGGGGTGGCAAGTACCAAAGGCCATGGCCATTTTCAAAAATTTTGGACCTCATATGGTTCGCCTTACTTATTATGTCGCATGTCTTATGCTATTTGCTCTTGGAAACACATAATTTGTATGTGAAAATAGTTTAATAAGTAAATTTTGGATCTATTTATCTTTAAATCAAGGTGGCTCTCCTTCTATTATGATCTGACTTATCTAATTAAGGCAAAACTTGAATGCAAATGCTTATTTTATGTTCTATGCAATGATAAACAAATTTAAGTTTTGTATTTTTGCCATAACAACATCTTTCTATATCCACGCATGTTTGGCAATTTTAAATGCATATTTTCTACTCGATATTAACCGATTTAAATTTTGTTTGTATGCCATAACAACTTGATTCTTTTATCATAGATATATATTTGGTGATTTGACGCATTAGTACAATTTAATTTTAACTCATGTGAGCAATTTTTGCCTAACTTTAATGATCTTTAGAAGGGTTAGCTATTTTGGCACCTTTTAATAAGGGGAAAAATTTGGCCGCTACTCCGGTTGGAGAAATCTTTCTCCTACTCGCACGGTAACCTAAGTCTTGCTGGAGTAGCTTGTTCGTGCAGTGCAAAACTATTGCGGCGTTTTTGTGTAATTGAGTTTCTTTGTCATCGTGGAGTTACTACTAGTAGACATGCCGAGGCATGAGCAATCTATTATGGTTTGAATTTTGGATGGAGTAGTGGTTCTCGTAAAGTTGTTTTAGAATCAGACTCTCGAGTGATCATTGATGCTCTCCCTTAAGACTACTCTCGAGATCCTGAAGATAACATAGTTGCTCCAACTCGTCATCTTTTACAGCACATTGGAGGTTAGGGTGGTCCACGTTTGTCGTGAAGGTAAAAGACGCGTTGATAAATTGGCTAAGGTTCGTAGTGAAGCTGCTCATGGTTTTCATTTCCTTCATTGCTACTAGGGAGGTGCTACTGGAAATAAAACAGGATATATTAGGCATCAAACGGATCTAACTAGTCTTGCTCTTATCTTATGTACTCCAAAAAAAAAAAAAAAAGAATTGTATAGCACAAATGCGTCTTAAAAGTTAAAAGTACTAATCGATCAATTGTGACTTTATTGTTATTTAAATACGCAATTAACGGTTCGAATTACTATACGCCTTTTTTTTTTGGCATACAGTTTTCCCATCATTTAAGTCGTGGTTCAAGATAGTTGATATTTCTTCTCAAAAAAGCAGACTTTCATACCTCAATTCTTTCTTCACACCATGATATGTCACTAAAGGTCGCATATGTTGTCACTAATTAGAGGTGTCAAAAGGGCCTGGCCAGCCCTTAAGGGTGAATAGTGCGGCCCTGGTCCATAGGGCCAAGAGTCAGCCGAAATATTTGGAAAACGGGGCCCGGCCCGGCCCTAAATAGGCTTAGGTTTGGCCCAGGCGATCTTTTTAGTTAAATTAATAGTTTTAAAAATGTTATTATGATCAGTATTTTCTTTAACATACGCAGTGAAGTGTGGGTGTGTGGTGAATGTGACGTGTTTTTGATGATTTTTGAGTGGACTTTCATTTAATGTTTTTACTACAGAATTTGCTTTGTGTTCTGCATTACAAGCCAACGGAATAAGTATAAAAAAAATTATCACATTTTCAGTTTATATGTGTTCTAAACATAAATAAAATTATGTAATTTAAATTTCTTTTGGTTTCAAACAAAAAAATATGAATTGAATTCTAAATTTAATTCCATGAAGTGGGTGAGTGCCAAAGAGTCTTGAGGAATAATCTCAGAAAGTGTCAAAGGGCCTTGAGGAATAATATCAGGATTTCAAAAATAAATAACAAGAATTTTTTGGAGAAAAAATTGTTGGGCCCAGCCCTAAATATTGGGCCTACGGGCCAAGGTTGGACTGAGCCTGGATACCCCTCTTCTCTGCCCGGCCCGGTTCCCCACTCCCTAGGCCCAGCCCAGTCTTTTTCTCGGCTGGCCCGCTGGGTCCGGGTTGGGCCAGCCCAAACCCGGCCCTTGACATCTCTATCACTAATGCACTTTTTAGCCAAAAATTGAGGCGTGAGTAACTTTTTTATTTTTGAGAGTGTGAAAATAGGCACTCCCTTTCGGTATATACCATATAGAAGCTTATAATAGCTTCGAATACAAACTCGAAAGCGTACTACATAGAGAATTTCAAGTTTTCTACACGTATAAGCAGAAAGGGAGCACCTATTTCGCATCCTCAGATGCTTGTGCGCATAACAAATGAGATTGGGCTAACGGAGTAACTGACTTTTGGCAAGCAGGCCCATTAGGAACAAAAGACGGCCTACGATGTTTGCAGTGCAGTCTGGTGGGCTTAGCTCTCTATCGGCTGAAAGAATTGTGTTTGTTAGCGTGGCTGAGTCTAGACCAAGGCCCATATTAAATATTATTGGCTGCTTCTTTTCCTAAAATAAAATAATGAAAAACTAATGAGTTGGCCAAAGGGGAGAAGGAAATAGAGAACCCCTAGTTTTCACAAAGATATCTTACAATATTAGACTTTTTTGTTGTTGTTAAAACTAAGAAAAAGCTTGATGTCAAGGAAAGTGGGTTCGTACTTACGTGGAGGTGCCACAAGGGACGCAGTCCGAGTTAGCTGTCAGATGTACAAAGTGAGAGACAGTGAGGGCGGAGAGTAAGGCTTCCCAGACAAGTCGTAAGGGGTGGCAGTGCTGTGGAGACAAAGCAAAGAAGAACAAGGCCGGCAGTTTACAATCCGAGCTAAGGTCCAAGTCGGGGTCCAAGTTGAGGTCTAATGTCACGGTCGATGTTATATCCAAAGTCACAAGAGATAATGTATTTCTCTCTCTAGAATCCAAGAGCTCTCAAGTTCTAGAGTGAGAAAGTGATTTTTGTCAAATGAGAGAATTCTGTCCAGAATGAGTCCAAAAGTCCACTATTTATAGTAATAAGTATACTTATGTCATAAAATGCCACATGTCATCCCCTGGGAGTGACACGTCACCAGGGGGTCCAAAAATGCAGGTTCTCTGTCGGACTGCCGGTTTCCAAATTCGTGCTACATGTCTCGCATAGCGTCGTTCTACCTATCTGAGAAGACTGACCACACCGCGGTAGCATGATCAGAGTAACTTCGTTGCCCCAGCCACCGGTCCAAGCCCGTACTGAATCTCACAAGTGCGTCAAGAGACACGTAGAGAATCTGACAGTGGCGAGGGTTGCCCCGGTGACCAACTGCCAGGCGGACTAGGCGCGATGCCCTCCAAAGATCTGCTCCCGTCTCGAAATGACCCGGGGGTCATCTTCCTGGGGCGCCGATGATCACCGGTAACGTGAGTGGACATGGTCACAGCTCAATGCCTAGTGTCACGCAAGTCACCCCAGGCGGCGATAGCTTTGTGGTAACGAGCCTATCCCGCTGCGAAGGGTCCTCGTGCCGGAGCACTACGAACAGAGCCCCCCGGAATGAAGACGGCGATAACTTTATGGTAATAAGCCTATCCTGTTGCGAAGGGTCCTCGTGCCGGAGCACTACAAACGGAGTCCCTCGGAATGAAGACAGCAATAACTTTATGGTAACGAGCCTATCCCGCTGTGAAAAGTTCTCGTGCCGGAGCACTACGAATGGAACCCCCCGGAATGAAGACGACGATAGCTTTATGGTAATGAGCCTATCCTGCTGCGAAGGGTCCTCGTGCTGGAGCACTACGAACGGAGTCCCTCGGAATGAAGACAGCAATAGCTTTATGGTAACGAGCCTATCCCGCTGTGAAGAGTCCTCGTGCCGGAGTACTACGAACGGAACCCCTCGGAATGAAGACGGCGATAACTTTATGGTAACGAGCCTATCCCGCTGCGAAGGGTCCTCATGCCGAAGCACTACTAACGGAGCCCCCCGTAATGAATACGGCGATAGCTTTATAGTAACGAGCCTATCCCACTGTGAAGGGTCCTCGTGCCGGAGCACTACGAACTGAGCCCCCCAGAATGAAGACGGCGATAGCTTTATGGTAATAAGCCTATCTCGCTGTGAAGGGTCCTCGTGTCGGAGCATTACGAACGAAGCCCCTTCGGAATGAAGACGGCGATAGCTTTATGGTAAGGAGCCTATCCTGCTGCGAAGGGTCCTCGTGCCAGAGCACTACGAACGGTGCCCCATGAAATGAAGACGGCAATAGCTTTATGGTAACGAGCCTATCCGGCTGCGAAGGGTCCCCGTGCCAAAGCACTACGAACGGTGCCCCCCCGAAATGAAGACGGCAATAGCTTTATGGTAACGAGCCTATCCCGTTGCGAAGGGTCTTCGTGTTGGAGCACTACGAGCGAAGCCCCCTCGGAATGTTGCGCACTCCAGAAAGTGGGTCGAAGCATGCTCCACGTCCATGGCGAGAGTGCATGGTGTGGTGAATAAGTGTGATGCCCGGAGACCCGTAACATGATTGTGGCGCATGGGCCCTGTGCCAATGGCATGAGACATTGATTGTGGCGCATGGGCCAGTGCCTATAGCACGAGACATTGATTGTGGCACATGGGCGCGATGTCTACAGCACGAGACATTGATTGTGGCACATGGGCGTGACGACGACTGTCGCGAGACCATATTTGGTGTGGGGGGCACATGTCATGGAAGTGGCACACGGGCATGGTGACGACTGTCTCGAGACAATACCTGGTGCGGAGCACATGTTATGGAAATGGCGCACGGGCGCGGTGACGAACGTCGCGAAACAAATACTTAGTACCGGGGACACATGTTATGGAAGTGGCGCACAGGCGCAGTGACGAACTTCGCGAGACAATACTTGGTGTCGGGGGCACATGTTATGGAAGTGGCGCACGAACACGGCGACGAACGTCTCAGAGGCAATACTTGGTGCCAGAACACATATCATGAAAGTGGCGCAGGGGCGCGGCGACAAACGTCGCGGAGGCAATACCTGGTGCTGGGGCACATATCATGAAAATGGTGCACGGGCGAGGCGACGAACATCGCAGAGACGGCGCACAGGCGAGTGTCGGGTGTACCAGAGATGGGACATGAGTTGAGTGTACCTGTTATATCAAAAGAATGAATGCAATAGGTAGTAATGACAAAGTTGGGAGTGATGGTACGCAGTCGTCGGTGATGGGTCATTCAGTTGTAGCGCCAACTCCCATGAAGGGAGGCCAAGGCCACTACCTCTTTCGGTGAACTTCGGGTGCGTCAGCGATAGGTGTTTTGATGGGCAATAACGAATCTGGAAGTTGCGTTATGACGAAGGTGTTGCCGTAAGTCGTACCCATGTGACGAACAAGGTGCCAAATTCACATACGAAGCGTACGAAGAGAACAAAGCGAGAAAAGGACTTTGCACAAAAAGTGAACAACCGAGGGGGGGAAGGCCAAGGCCTACCCCCCATGGAGGCCGAGGCCAACCCCATGGCCTTAGGGGAGGTCGAGGCCGACCCCATGGGGTGGGCCAAGGCCTTTGCCCCTTGACCCCGTAGCTCCAGTTGCGCCGTCGGTAGATGTTTTTCATGAAAAGGTGTTCGGGTGGTCGCAGCGTGACGATCGTGCTACCGTGAGTCACGCTAACGTGAAATAATTGATGACTAAATCACGCACGAAGCGTGCGAAGCAAAAAACGCAAGTGACTTGGGCACGTGTACTTTGACCGGTTCGATGCGTTGAAAAAAAAAAGACCGTTGAATTTGTTGATGTGTTCGTGCAAAGCGGGACCCCTAGTGGGCCCTTGGGTCGGACCAAAATAGGTTGGGAACAAAGTTTAATGGGTACCCCTGTTCAATGTGATGCTAGGCGGTGGCACATGAATTAAAAAGAAATGTTAGACTTCATATACGTATTTCAGTCTTGGACAGTTATTACGCTGTCTATTCTAAAAGACATGCACCCTACTTATTAAGTAATAAAATCGATTAACTTGAAAAAATTTAGGGAAAAAAAATCCAATTACTTTACCTCACACAATTTTTTATTCCTCTTACACTACGAACAATTAAATATAAGGGACTCCTACTATATGTAAAATATCTTTAATTTGTATAACTTTGAACTGCTAATTACCAAGATCAGACTTCGTTTACATAAGCAATGCTCTTCTCGCTTACATTATGTAAGACCAAACAAGGCCATCCACGTCGTTTCCCAACAACACCAAATGTCCACGATATAAACTTCAGAAAAGTTATTATTTGTTTGGGAACAAGAAGTGTTAGTTGAGCATTTGGCGTCAGTTGATATTCGAAATTTCTCGTAATTTTTTCACGAGACAAGACAATCAAACTTTATGCCCCAACAAGTAAAATGATGAAATTACACACATCAAATCTTCTTTTCATAGCATTTGGAATCAACTGCACCATTATCTCGAAGTGCAAGCAATTCTTCATATGAAAATTTTGATGAGCAATTTTCTCATCCATTTGGGGAACAAGTATTTGTGTCTTCCATTTACGATGAACAATTTTTTCGTTCGTCTGAGCGGTAGAAAAACTCATAAACTAGAAAAATTAGAAGAAATAATTTATCATTTATACGATACGATCAGGGATGAGAGATCACTTGGAACTGAACTAGCAGGTGGAGGACATGACAGTGACACAAAAGACAAGAGAACTGCGACCCTTGCTCGTACCTCTTTTACATTATATATAGGAAAAATCAGAGAATGACCTCCTCTACTTTACATGTTGTGCGTTTTCCCCCTCCACTTCAAACTTAAGTACTAAACTCCCGCCACAGTTTAAGAAAATGGGCACAGTTAACGGAAATCATCCAAACTAATTGTGTTTTTTTGGAGGGAACCATATGGTGCCCAAAACCTGATTTTTTAGAATCAAAATGTCCTTTTAGCTACTTTATAATACATAAATCTTTGATTCTTTTAGCAGGTCAATAAATAAATTATAATTATTATATAGATAATAAAATATTGGGGTGTTTGACATTTTGACTAGTCCTAGATCCACTGTGAAACTAGAGAGCCTTGAGCCATTCTCACTCAATCTTGAGTATTCCCTTATCCTTATCCACTAGTAGACTATGCGGCTTCAAATCCCTAAAATTGTACAAGATGCACAAAAAGTAAAACGACTAATAAGATGATAGGATGAGACACAATCGGATAAAGCAAAAGTGAAGTGATACCTGTGAAGGACACCGTGGCTGTGGCAATGAGCAATGCCTTTGCACAACTGAAACAGGAAGCTCTGGACGAGCGAAGGAGGGAGAGGGGAAGGACTGGGGCCCTTGCAGTGGGAATCGATGAACTTCTTGAGATCAGTGTCGAGGTACTCGAAGACGAGGTAGAGGAGGGGCTTGCCGTTCTTCTTGTCGTCGACGTGCTCGACGCAGAGGAGGCGGACGACGTAGAGGGAGTGGGGCAGCATCTGGAGGAGCGAGACCTTGCGGACGGTGGTGGGAGGGACGCCTTCCTCGTCCATCTCGAGACGCGTCTTCTTGAGGGCAACCAGTTGGCCAGTGGCCTTGTCCTTGTACACATTCCCGTATGTGCCCTTGCCTACCTTCTCCAGCTTCTCGTACTTGTCCTCCATTTCTCTCTCTGAACCTTCTTTGGTCTTTGGGGGAATTTGTACTGATAATCTTCAACCCTGGAAATTGATTTGGAATGGGATGTATAGAGAAGAGCCTTGAACAACCGCAAGATGAAGGAGATGAATGGGTTATCTCTGTGGTTTTGAGAGAGAAGATGAAATGGGAGAAGGCAGAGATTGCTGGTTTTGGGCAGTCTTCTAAAAAAATTAAGGGTTATATGGGAAGGATAAAAAAGACATTTGACAAAGATATGTTATGATCAGTTAATTGTGTCCATTTTCTTAAACCGTCGGGGTTGGTGCTTAAGTTTGAAGTGGAAGGAGGCAAAACGCACAACGTGTAAAAGTAGCAGGTTTTCCCTTTTATATATATATATATATATATGCAGCAAACCAGAAGTGATGGGCTCGTATGCTGCGAATGGCTTCTCCATGAAACAGACAGAGAAGAAGAAAAGGAAACAAAAACAAATTTGACCCCTTTACCATTTGCGTATGCGCTTACGACCGAAAGTTCGGAAGTATAAATATATTCGACTCGATCACCATTTTCGGCCACATAAATGTGTACTAAGTATTACTCCATAGCAGTAACTTAGATGGGCTGGAGAGGGATATTGGGGTTGGAGTATGGAGTAGTGCAGGGGCCATTGGGGCCCGACATATCGGGACCCGAGCTTGTTGCTGCCGTTTCTAATGCCGGTGGTCTTGGTCTCCTCCGAGCCCCTGATTGGGTCAGTCAATTTCCTCTCTCCTTTTCACTTTCTTGATTTACTTGATCGAGCAAAGTCGTTGTCTATGGTCATGTGAAACCCCGGTAATCATTACTGAAGATGACAAAAATTATGGCTATGGCGCTATGCCTTAGGCAAGTTGCCCACTTTGCCCTGCTTAACACTAATCTTGCTATGCCAAAGTTTTAATTTGTTGAGTCTGCGATTCTCTGGTAGTGTTGGATGCCCTAACGTTACTTTTCTTTTACTGGCACATACAACTGTGTTACTACCTGTCATTGGTTGATGTTCTTTTCCGTATGATTCTGTTCCCTTGATGCTTTCGTTTTATTCAAGGTGTTTTTGGGGTGTGTCTTAGCTGTTTCCTTTCCATTATTACCAACTTAGAAGTTGAAAGTGGAAATCGGTTGAGGGAATTGACATTTTCACTTTCTACATTTCGCGATTTTTGATTTGGCTGATCCTAGGACGTTGGAAGTGGGACTAGTGCTTGAGTAATTGAGTCATGAATTTGTTGTTCCTGATGGATGTGTTGTCTTATTAGCTCCTATGGTTCTTTCTCAACTAAGAAACTGGGACAAGGTTAAGATGATATGGGAAGAATATATTGGAAAACTTGAAACCGATTGCTAGTATTATTATATGCTTAACCAGGTTACCAATTCGTTTGCAATAGTGTGACACCTTGTTCTTCAGAGAGAAATGTTCAGAATTAACGGAAAGGGTCTAATTAGTACCATTACCTTAAACTATTTATTGTTCATTGAAAAGCTCCACAAAAAGGTTGAAAAAACGGGGTAACAAAAATTTGGGGACGGATGAGTGCTACTTACTTCACATCTCATGTTATTATACCCGTGCATGTAACAGGAGTCACCAGATCATGTCAGGGAGCTGATAAGGAAGACTAGAACATTGACCAACAAACCTTTCGGGGTCGGTGTTGTTCTGGCATTTCCTCACAAAGAAAATTTGAAGGCTATACTGGATGAAAAGGTTGCTTTCTTGCAGCTTTCCTGGGGTGAATGCCCAGAGGAGCTAGTTCTTGAAGCTCATAGAGCCGGGGTCAAAGTCTTGCCCCAAGTGAGTGTTGAAAGTTTTTTTTCAGTTTTCAGATACCCATAATGACTTTCTTTCTGATTCTGGAACTCTTTGACGTGAGTTGATGAAGGACTGCGGGTTTTGTGGCACTAACTTAGTTGAGGTCATCCTTATAGATGTTTATCTTGTCATTATATGTTTACATGCCTATACTCCTTTCTACTTTTAAGGTACAATTAGATGTTCTAGAAACTAGATGTTGTAGTGCCTTGAGGGAATACAGCCCCTCTAGGATTGGGCTCGATTAGCTCCTGATAATGACCAGCAATTGAGGTATAAGCTACAGATGGTAGGTCATAATCCTTCCCAGGCCAAAATATAAGCGCAAAAGCTTATGTCACATGATCAAATTATCACCATTTCCCAGCTTCTGCATCAGACAAGTAAAACCAATTGACTTGAATGCCATGTTACACCTGTACAATTATCTGCAATAACAAGAATCAGTTAAGACAAGCTTCGTTTTCTTAGATGTTACTAAAACTTGTAGAAAAATGTTTCATCGTTGGGTTTGCTATGTTGTCAGAACAACACCTGCAGATCATACAAAACCATACAATCTTTCTAGGAGTTACGATTTGGATCTTTAATACCTCATAACACATACTTTACACTTGAAGGTTGGGAGCTTGGAAGAAGCAGAAAAAGCTGCTCACGTAGGGGTTGATGCAATAATTGTCCAAGGACTGGAAGCAGGAGGTCATGTGCTTGGCCAGGTAAAAGTGCTACCTTCTTTCTTAACTATATCAATCATATGCAGTTTAAGATATTATATCTTATTTTCTCCATAAATGTCAGGTAGATGAAATATTAATCAAGGTTTTTCAATTCCTAGATTGGATCGCTGCTAGTCCAGTTCGAAAGATAAGATCTCATGAAATATTGTGTGCGTGTGTGTGTGTGCACCAAGGATTGAGTTCACAAATGGAGGAACTCAACTTTCTAAATATGCCACATTTCTTATAGACGAGAACGTCTGCCCAAATCACCATTCCAATTAAGATTTTCGCACTTGATATTGTACTATTTAACAAGCAATTTTCATTCACTATTGTGAAGACTTCAGCAAATATATCTTGCATACGGAAGTACATCAATTTGACGGTTGACTATTACCAAAAGTTTACTCCCAAATGGTGTGCTTCACAATTGTCCATGTATTCAACCAGTAGTAGACCCTATTTCTAAAATACTTGAACTTAGAGAGTGATAAAGTTTGGGAGTCAACTCGTCGTAGGATTGGGAATTCTAGCATCATTCGTTTATATAAATAACGCTATTATAACCAAGATTCTAACTTGACTGGCATATTTTTGGTCCACTTCTTCAATAAGGTTGAGTCACCGGTTTAAGGAGTTGCTTCCTCTGTTTGAGATGCATTTCGTTTCAGCAAATTTGCCATTAACTATACTTCTTTAGCAATTTATTCTTAAGGAATTTTACACTACCTATAGCTAATTGAGAAAGTTACTGACTTATAGCTAATTGAGAAAGTTATTAAGTAACCTGCAGCGAGCTGCCATAACAGTAAGACGTATCTGCGGTACTGCACGAAAATGTTTGATTTGTTGCGTGATTCATCTTAGTTGTCGTTCATATGAGGAGTATTTGAGCGGCCAACAACGTTGTTGCGTTATGTGTTGACAATTAGAGTTTATTCATGCTTACATCAATTCAACTCGTATGATCGTTGTTTCAGTTCAGATCGTTATGAATCAAGTAGTGATCTACTTGTCTTGTTGGAAACTTTACAGGCTGGCTTGGTATTGTTGTTGCCTGCAGTAGTTGATCTTGTTGGCAGTAAAGATATACCCATAATTGCTGCCGGGGGAATTGCAGATGAACGTGGTTATGTTGCTGCTATGGCACTTGGTGCTCAGGGAGTCTGCCTAGGCACTAGGTTGGAAACATTTTCCTCCTAGAGCTTTTATAAGAAAGTTGTGTGGGTATTCTGCACTTCAGTGTTGGTATTTAACTGCATCCTGCGATGCTAGTTCTTTCAATTTGACTGCATTATTCTTTTGTCCGTGTAATTTGTTGGAAGATTACCTTGCTGACTGCTGAGCTCTTTGAGAGTTTAGAAAAGAAAAATCAAGTTTGTTGAGGCATTTCAATCAAACCCTTCTCTCACCATGAAGCTAAAATCCTTCCATTCTAGTTTCTGTGTTTGGGTGCCGCTTTCTTGTGTTTAGTTTAGTTATGATTTACCTTCCATGTTCATTTGGTTTACAAGCCTCAGACTCTCAGACGTGTTACTTCATATCAGTTTTCTGTGTCGTGAATTTTTATCATTGCCATCTCCCTATGTTTTCACTAATCAGGAAATGGACAATAGTGTTCCTAATAAGTCATAACCCAGTCAAGTAAAGTTTTCTTTACCCATGAAGCAGCTGTCCCGCTTGCTCTCTTTTACTTTACAAAAATTGACATTTTTAGCAATCATTAATTGTAGTGACTAATACATGTAGTGTTTAAATAATGTACATTATACAGGTTTGTTGCAACAGAGGAAAGCTATGCTCACCCAGCATACAAGAGAGAGTTGGTTGAACTCGGCAAAACCGAGTACACAGATGTTTTTGGCCGTGCTAGGTGGCCAGGGGCACCACAACGTGTCCTGAAGACGCCTTTCTTCATGGACTGGAGAAGTCTTCCAAGTCATGAAAATGAGACCAATCAACCGGTCATTGGCCGTACAACCATACATGGCATGGTGAAGCTCTATTCTCCTCGTTACTAATCAGTTCACAGCAGTTTCTCTTTGTTGCTTTATTTTCCTGGCAATTCAACCTACAAAATTTGATTGATCTCATTTCACACGTTCAGGATAATTGACAGCATTACGAGTCATTCCATATCGATTCTGGTTATGGCTTGACATGTTAGTAGTGAATAGATGGATTTGGAAAGGAAATCAACGCGATGATATAACTTGATATGAATGCCAAGTACTTAAATTTGAAAATTTCTAATTACTCCAACAGGAAAAGGAGATTCGTCGCTTCGCGGGCACTGTCCCAAACGTGACGACCACAGGTGATATTGAAAGCATGGCGATGTACGCTGGCCAAGGTGTAGGTCTCATCAACGAGATTCTTCCAGCAGGTGAAGTAATAAGGAGGCTCGTTGAAGGGGCGCAACTTCTGATCCATCAACAGTTCGGCACGGAGAAATCCTGAGAAGAGCCCGTTCACCAAGCATATTAGGCGCTTGTATTCTGCCTACTTTTTGGGTTATGTAATAGAAGATAGTCTTGAAGAGAATGTACTATTGATAATGCTGGTCCATTGCCCAGCCCTCATGTAAAGCTTTTTTCTGTGTCCCATGTGGCGTTGTCTTCATTGCTCAGCTAGTTGAGCAAGTGATTGTCCTCTGCAATTCCTAGTTAAGGAGGGAAGTTTGACGCCGTAAATCGTGAAAACCCAAAATAGGTAATACCAGAGTGAACTCATTCTCCAGGTATTGGGTAACATTTGTGCCAAAAATAATGAGAAAGTTCATAGAACTGGCGGATCCATGTTAAGGTGATCAAAAAATAATGTTAGTGCAAAAACATAAGTAGAACAAGGTGGTCCATGTATATTTTATTTTATGCTCTCTCTTTCTAAAGTTTCTGTCTGCTAAGGGATGCATTCGGCAGTGATCAAGAGTTTTGGATAGATGATGGAGAGAGTGAAAAGCAGCCGCCTCCAAACTATCTCTCGGGGTCTTTGTCATTTCTCTGCAGTCTGATTCGCAGTGCGCAATCAATAGTTGGCGGCCTGAATACTGCTCAGTTCTCATTAAGTGAGTTCCGTCCAACTCTTCACCCCTCCTAACCTTTTGTTGGCCGGAAAAGGCGTGGAACCGATTGGTTGTTATATTGCTCTTGCAATGTGTGGAGAATTAATGTCCATACACCTTTATCTACCTCTCCCGCCTACCTTCTCCGGCTTGACATTAGGTAGGCGAGGCAACTATGGAAAGTCTAGAATCCGACATATGTTTGGCATATTATATCTCTGGCATCTATCTGGTTATAAAATGATGGAAAAAGTCCTACAGATCGGCCACTTAAGTTTTAAGGGCAAATTATACTAATTACTCCTCAAATTTATTGTAATTACATTCACCTCCTATTAACTTTTTTTTTTATTACAATGAACTGCACTTTTCAATTTTTAGTCCAGAGTTAACATAAATAATGAAAAGATGATTAATACCCTTAATAAAATAAAATAAAAAATTTGCAATATTAATGCTCTAATTCACAAGCCAAACCAAAAAAAAATTTCTTCCCTTTCTTCGGCCACTACCCACGGTTACAGCCACCCCACTGACAAATCAAGCTCCAGGTGCAAAAGCTAGTTTTTGATGCAAGTACACTCAGCTCCCGATAAATCAAGCTTCTTGATCAACACCACCGGATCTACACCGGCGAAAACGAACCACTTCTCACATGGGCGGATCTAGGAAGTGCAATCGGGGGACCAAAAAAGGTCGTAAAAAAATTTGACGGCTAACATAAAAGAATTCACATCACTATTGAATACGATAAGTGTAAAATAAATTGCTCAATTTGACTACTAATCATATAATTTTATTATTCATAATAATTTATTTAAGTTTCTAAGATTAGTCAACAACAATTGCTAATCGTGTTAAGAACAATAGTCACATATAAGTTAATATACAATAAGAATTTAGAATGTAAAAAAAAAAGAATTAACCTTGATCTCTTTGTGTTTCTTTGTAATCTAAAGATATAAAATTTAGAATTTGGAAGAATAAAGATGGAGTAAGGGAATGAGAATACAAAGATTATGACGGTTGGTGGCACAAAAACTCAAAAATACAATAAAATAAAATCTTAATACGTTAATTTTATAATATAATAATATTTTCATGAATATTTTAAATACAATTATCCATTATTAGAAAAATAAGAAAGAACTTTTCAAAATTTGGGGATGTCATGGTCTCCTCGGTCATGTCATGGTGTCGCTTCGCCCCTGACTGCTCAAGCAATTGGTCATGTGCAAGCAATCCACTACCGAAGGATCTACACCCTAACAAACCGATCTTGTGCTTCTTGATCTACACTGTTGGATCTACACCGGCGAAAACAAACTCTTCGCGGTCACTAACGCGAAGCTCGGTCCTGTGCTTCTTGATCGACGATGTTTCGGCATCGCTGCGAGCCAAAGCCTCTGCTCCACCATCACCTAATAGAACCCAATTCATTTGTTTCAAAACTGCACAAAATCATCGTCTTCTTCTATTAGTCTTCTCACTTTAACGGTGACATCTCCCAAATCCCCAAAAGAATATGATACGGCCTATAATTTTTTCTCTTAGAAATTCTCTCTCTCTCTTCTTGGTGGGCCTTCTTTGTTTATTCAGTAGTTAGTTCTCCGGATTTGCCCTTTATAATTTCTTTGATTAAGTTCTAAGCAGTGTAATCCACTTATGAGTTTTATGCTTGATCATGAGTTACGGGTATGATGGTGCTCGGATTGTGCGCGCCTTTCTAAGAGAGAGAGAAAGAGAGATGGGCAGTGGTGTTTGGGGGGGTGAGATAGTGTTTGGTGGGGGGGATAACAGTGTAACATGTGGGTGTTTGGTGGGGGGGATAACAGTGTAAGAAGGGGAAGGCAGTCTGAGGGCAATTTCGATAGACCACAAAAAGATACATAGTGTCCTAATTTTTATTGACGGACGCTTAACAAAATGAAATTTTGTGTAAACATATTACTACCACAGGGAGCGTAATGTAATAAAATAAGTTAGTAGGTGCTGAGTGTAATTAAGAGAAATCTCAGGACTATTTTGTGTAGTTTACCCAAGTTTTTAAACGCGGGTAAGTTCTGAATCTTCTGACTAACACCGGACCCGTTGATCACACAAGAATTTGGTGGTGACACACCATACTAGCTCTTAAAACACAATAAGTTTGCAATGTTGTGGAGCTTGAACCTACAAGAGCTTGTGAGAACCAGAGAATTTGGGAAAATGGGAGGAAATGTTACTGATGGTTTTAAGCTTTGTTTGAAGAGATTTAACCATGCAACTGAAGGTATTGGACAATGTCAGATACGGCTGGTGATAACTAGAAAAACCTAAGTTGTTTTGAAGGAGGTAAACATCTAATAGTTGTGACCGGCCTGAGTTATAAAACTTGAACGCTTAACTTGACTCATGAACCGTGGGAAAGTGGGAAACAGGCCCCGAACTATATGTTGGGGCTACAATTTGCTGGAATGGAACGAGCTTGGGATTATTTGATGGTAAGTTAAGAAGTGGGCTGATTTGGTGATTTACCTGATTGGAGGTGGATGATTCAAAGGGTCAGATGAGCAAGAACCAATATTTCGACAGACATGATAGAATTAAGTAGAGAAATGCTACCGTCTTTTGATTTGCGAAGGTCGATCAGAATTTGACACAATCATATATTTCGTGACAACTTAAGCGGTTCTCCAAATTTACATTTATATGCAATCATCTTCAATTAACTGTAGTTAAAAAAAAAAGCATCTTCAATTAAATCATGCAATCACGTTTCGGTCGGTTAAGATCTTCTCTATGAAAATTTTTGTTCCAAGTGTTCTAAACTTGCCATATGTGACTACAATTGTATTTTTTGCAACAAATTTTAGTGAGAATCTTTGAGGTCAATAACTAGCATCCGCTAATCAAGAGCTTACACGTATATATTTGTTTCTACCGCGCCCCGTCTTCTTCTAGTATTGTTTTTGGGTATTTTAATGGGTAGGGCATGCCTTGGCCAACAGACTGTTACTCCTTATGTAAAGGTCAGATATTATTATTATTATTATTATTATTATTATTATCAATAATTGACTATCATAAGGTCCATCCTTCCTGCCTTCTGGCACGATGGCTTTTCAATATCCGCTTGTGTAATGATGGTCCATGTTTGCTACAAGCTGGAGAATAAAAAATAAAAATAATAAAAAATTAAAGCCACGAATCGATAATCACGGTTCACTTTTAAACGTTAGCGTTGTTTTAAAATACAGTAACCTCAACGATCCAACAAAATCAGAGACAAGAATCACAAGACTAATGATTTGTAAATATGGTCCCCTCAACGTTTCAAGTAAAAAAGAGATGATATATATATATATATATAGTGATTACTTTTATTTATTGCTAATAAAATTAACAGAGTGAATTAGCCCTTTGCTAAAATAGAAAAATGTCGCTAGCTAAATTTTAGCGATAAAAAATATCAATATAAATTTATATAATAACTACATATAATTTTAAGGATAATTACTAAGAAGAGCAGAAAATTTGTGTCGTGATAGACTAGAGTTAAATTTAAAATCGAGTGCTAGTAAAATCCAAATTTACTTTGTTAATATAACACGATCAAATATTATATACGAATTTAAGAAAGTTGGAAGACCAGCCCAACTAAAATATAATATTCTCAATTAAGTACCCTCTTCAAGTGAGTCACGCAATACGACGTACAGGCCTAATGCCATCACACGTGGGCCAATAACTTGCCGCCAAATCACATGGTTTTCTTTCCGGCCGCCTGCATATTAAAATTAATGTCAAATTTAAGTAATACGGAGTACTCCACCAAAAAAGTCCTAGCAAATGAACCGACAAATCTTAAGGAGAGAATCGTTATCAAGAGCAACGTCTCAAATACTAGAACCAAATTTGGAATCATGCCTTCGAAGTAGGTTATCTTTGCCCAATCAAAGCTTAACTACTCTCACTATCAAAGGAGTAGGCAAAGAAAGCGGATTAAGCAAGGGCACGACCTTAATCCACGAATCAATTCTCTCGGCCACCACTGGAGAACGATCGACAAGACGAAACCGTTGCAAAGAGAGTAAAAGTCTTGCCAAGATAGAGAGAAAAAGCTTCCCAAACATGAGAGAGAACACATAAAATCAAATTAAAAGAAAACGTCGCAGTGGAACAACAAGAAAAGCAGATCGAAAAAAAATAGAAGCAGTAGGAAAATAATGGGAGGGGAGAGTCTCCATTCAAATCGGGAGAGGTATTAAGCACGATTACATTGTTGGACCCATTCTCTAACAGCTTAAGCTTTTAGGGCAGATGATAACTTAACATGCTATCAGAGCTCTAATTTGATAAGGTCCTGGGTTCAATTCTTCCCGTTTGCATATCATCTAGTCCCCAAATAATGCAATTTGCATTCTGATTATTTGTGCACTTGGTGGTCTTTTAGAGCAGGTTTGCATTTTGATTTTGGTGGTCTTTTACGGCAGATGATAACTTAACAGGTGGGACCCCCAAAACACGATGGTCGATTTTTTTTAATATTTTTTTTCAGTTCTAACCGTTACGATTTCCGTAGCGCTTTAAGTGGCCGCTATTGTAGTTTTGGTGGCAACTGATTAGCATGTGGCTGAGTTGATCAATCCCACGGAGGATGAAAGGAGGAACACATGCATGAAAAAAAATGTTCACATGCATTTGTCTTGGGCGATCGAGGACTTTCGCAACCCCACCGCACAAATCAGGAAAGAAAACTGTACGTATAGGCATGCCAAGGACACAGAATTATACCAACATAGCAATAAGTGGCCAAAATCAAAATAATGCGAGATCCAACTGCAACTAGGGTTTGCCTTGGCAAATCAATGTTAACTTTGTGGTCCTTAAATGCTATGGTGGAAGTTGAAGATTCGCACCTACTCCTCATGGAAAGCCATCCTAAAATGCTATGGTGGAAGTTGAAGATTCGTACCTACTCCTTATGGAAAGCCATCTATTTATGATCCAACAATTTTTGGCCATTACCCGCGTGTTGTAATAATATTCACAAGCAATAGTCGTTAAATATTTTTAGTGACATTTTAATTAATGATAATGTTAGCAGTATTTTTTTAGCGTCACAAAATAAATGTCACTAAAAATATGTAGTGGTCATTAATTGTTATTATATGGGGGTAAAAGGAAGATTTTTTTCCATCCGGATAACGGTCATATTTTTTTTTTTCCCTTTATTATGATTAGCTACAAGATCCGTGCGCAACTGAGTCTCCCTTTCTTTGTTATGATAGGCAGTCAACTTTAGTCATATATTTTAGTATCGCACATGTACCGCAATCGCGGAGGATATGAAACTAAGAAAAATACTCCATGCCTTATCTTTGCAATTGTTTAAGGATGCCTTGAGATGAATCCCGAACACTTGTCTTTTGAGAGTGCGGGCACATTACGTAGTTCATAATTTCCTCAGTCAAGCACGCAATGGTACCAAGATTTTGAAATGCTCAAGATGAAAAGTGGTACCAAAATTACAAAGCGGAGCACGAAGTTACCCAATTAAACTTCCATGTTTGAATTTACAAGCTCCTTCGTATGTGGCGTCATGTATTCACATTTCAAAACGGAAGCGGCTCATTTTTTTTTTCCCTATAAATAGAGAGAGCAAAGTCTTGCCTATCACTTAGAGGAAGAGACAAACACACACACGCACACAGAGATGGGTTCCATGGCAGCAGCTCAAAAGCCTCATGCTGTGTGCATCCCATACCCGGCACAGGGTCACTTAAACCCTATGCTCAAACTAGCAAAGCTGCTCCACCACAAGGGCTTTCACATCACCTTTGTCAACACGGACTTCAACCACGGCCGCCTGCTCAGGTCGAGGGGCCCCACCTCCCTCGACGGCTTGCCGGACTTTCGCTTCGAGTCCATCCCCGACGGCCTCCTTCCTTCGGATCCCGACGCCACCCAAGACATACCTTCCATCTGTAAATACACGCCCAAGCACTCCCTGGCCCCTTTCTGTGACCTCATCTCTAAGCTCAACGACGGTTCTTTTTCCGGTGTACCGCCGGTGACGTGCATAGTTTCCGACGGGGTGATGAGCTTCACGCTGGCAGCCGCTAAACAGTTTGGTTTACCTGAAGTGTTTTTCTGGACTACAAGCGCCTGTGGCCTCTTGGCCTATGCGCATTATTGCAGTCTCATTGAAAAAGGTCTTACGCCGCTTAAAGGTACATAAGAACTTGATATATCACTTTTTTATTCTGAAAAAATGATTTTGTTAGCTAATTAAGTACCTTTTAGCGAGAAAGTGGAAACACTTATATTGCGCAAAATCTTCCTAGATTTTTTGTTACATTGTATGTAGAAAATGCCGATATAGTTAGGTAAAATTTTTTAACGGACATGAGTGTGCTTATGGGCACAAATGTGATAAACGGAGATACATCTAACCAATGCAGACAAATTGATCTTATGTAGAGCTTAGAGAACCATCAAATCGGGTATAGTGTTAGGGAATAACGGGAAGTGCTACAACCTTGTTGTGAAAACGTCGTTAAGCGTATTTGGCGATAGTACTTCAGTTGAAGAGAAGATTGTAGTCTCTATGCTACGACAATAGTTACTAACTTTTATAGTGTCATTACCGCTGCGCTTATTTTTAACAGAGATTCTCATTTTTGGGTGAAGAGTTTAAGATTTCAAAGGTGATTAGTTGCGCACATAAAAAAATTGGTGTTGGTTTCGATTTTGTGCATTTAGGATTTTCTGATTGCTGCACTTGGGTTTTCATGGCAGATCTAGCGACTGTTTATACCAGTGGCAGAGCCAAGACTAATCAGTGCCAAATCAGAAAATCAAGGAGGTCAATGTCAATAATGTGCAGCTGAGACCTTACTTTAATTTTGCAAAAAATCCAAAACTTTCACCTTCCAAGACAGTATCTATCAGCCATTGGTCCTTGCAATATGTCACTGCTAACTACGTGATGGATACTTCGGCCCCAAAAAACCTAAAAGACAAAAAGGAGAGCTTCCGACCGACATGACCTCCACTAACAATTTCTTGGTAAATAATATAAATGTAGTACCAATTAATTAGTTTATGAAACACCAATCTCAACTAGTGAGCTTCAGTCCACATTTATTTGCTTAGATTCTTTGGCTAACCATCTTATAATTTGCAGATATGAGCGATGTGACAAATGGGTACTTGGAGACGACCATAGACTGGGTTCCGGGAATGAAAGATATGCGACTGAGGGATTTCCCAAGCTTCATCAGAACAACCGACCCTGACGATATCATGCTCAACTACCTCAAGACCGAAACCCAGGTCCTTCACAAAGCATCGGCTCTGATCTTGAACACCTTTGATGTTTTGGAGCAAGATGCTTTAGACGCTCTCTTGGCACATCATCCCAAAATTTACACCCTTGGTCCATTGCATTTAGCGCTGCACCAAATTCAGGATGAACGGCTCAAATCAATCGGATCAAACTTGTGGAAGGAGGATGCTACCTGCATTGATTGGCTTGACACCAAGGAACCAAACTCGGTGGTGTACGTGAACTTTGGCAGTATAACTGTCATGACAGCCGAGCAACTCACTGAGTTTGCATGGGGACTCGCAAACAGCAAGAAACACTTCTTGTGGGTAATTAGGCCGGATATTGTCGCCGGTGACAGCGCGATGATCCCGCCGGAGTTCGTGACCGAGACGGAAGGGCGGGGCATGCTGGCTAGTTGGTGCCCTCAGGAGCAAGTTTTGGGGCACCCGGCAGTGGGAGGCTTTCTGACGCACAGCGGGTGGAACTCGAGTATTGAGAGTATAAGTTGCGGCGTACCGGTGATTTGTTGGCCATTTTTCGCGGAGCAACAGACGAATTGCCGGTATAGCTGCGTGGAGTGGGGGATAGGGATGGAGATTGATAACGATGTGAAGAGAGATGAGGTGGAGATGATGGTGAGGGAGTTGATGGAGGGTGAGAAGGGCAAGGTGATGAGGGAGAATGCCTTGGAGTGGAAGAGAAATGCAGTGGAGGCAGCTGGACCTGGTGGAGCTGCTCAGTTGAACTTGGATAAATTGGTCACTGATGTGCTCTTAGCACAAAAGTAACCTACTTGAGTTTCATCAAACTTGTTGCAGCTTGTGGGATTTCACGTCCAAAAGTTTACATTTAGTTGAAGCTATTTGGGGATGTTATAGTAGTATTTGCTCCAAAAGTTTAAATTATTTAGCGATCTGTTGGCCGTTTCAAAAGTTAATTAGTTTCAGCTGTTAGAGAATGAGTTCAATAATATATATCATGCTTTAGCACTCTCCTTTACGTGTAACTTCTCGATTGCACGTGCAGAAATAAATTAAGGTGCAACTCGCACGACCAATCATGCAAGCGGGAAGAATCTAACCAAGATCAATTATGTTAGGGGGACCAATTGGTTCAACCTAAGTTATAGCAAGAGTCTGCCTTTGTCTGGCTATTAGATATGATTAGTAAACATTTAATTAGTGCTGCTAAAGAAGTGTCTTTAAGATAACCATAACATAAGTCACATACAAATACAGGATAAGCCATTTACCGCCCCGGGGGGGGGGGGGGGGGGGGGGACCTCAAGATCTCCAAATATAAGGAGAGCTTCAAGAGCATTACTTCAGCTCACATGGAGAGACGTCCGTCCTTGGTCCTACCTTGGATTTGTCAATCAACTTGTGTATGTGGTCGACGGAAGGTCGGATGATGGCTTTGATCTTATCACAAAATCTTGTTCCTATCGGAGAGTTCCTGTGTCACACTTTGCTAACGGTAGCTTTGGTGTCCATATACGGAAATAAATAATGAATAGGAGGAATAGGAGGAACGTTTTCTAAACTTAAGATCAAAAAACAATACAATGGTATGGATTTTCACGGTCGTTATAATTAGTTTGAGTAACTTTGGGGTTAGACCAAATTAAATTCTAAGCTTCACGTTTACGGTTTCTCCATGACTAGTTTGAAAAAGTGAACTAGCATGGTTAATATAAATTGATCTATGATAGTATTACCTACTATATGCTGTCTAAAAGTTCAAAATATATACCACGCAAGAAGGGCTACAAACCAGTTGGTTCATGTCCAGATTCGTTTAAAAAGTTTAGTGACATGCATAAATTTTATATTTTTGATTACTGTCCAAAACAAAAACAAAGAAATGCATGAAAATCCCTAAAAACTCCCAAAAGAGTACTAAACGTAGCTTAGAGCTTCAAATCTCTAGACAAATCACATGGGTCAATGAGTTAAATCAATACGACTTCTCGAACCTCTATTTAGCACAGGACAGCTAGGTCACGACCAGACTCATTTATTCGGTCAAACCAAAGATTGGCCAGAGGATAACCTGATCTTATCATCATCAATCTTGTTTCCATTGGGAAATGTATTAGAGATTGCCTTCACAATCTTTGGAGCAGTCCCAAAGTATGAATCATTTTTTTTAGTAAGATATTGGCTGGCAATACCGAAGATGACACAGAGACGGGCCTATTCTAGATCTTGTTTGTTTTGTTCTACTATATTTTATTCGACGCCGCAAGAGATGGAGGAACAAAACATGTGGAGGGGCGGGATATGTTTGAAATCACAAATAGTTTTGATTTTCAATTTTCAGTAAAGCTGAAACTAAAATTAATTTAATTTTTATTTTTTATAAAAATAAATAAGTGTTTATCTATTGTTGTAACTAAAAACTGGATCAAGAACCATACCAGAAAATAAGTCTGCAATAGAGAACACGGAGTGACACTGGGTGGGGTTCTGGCGGGGAACGCTCAGAGAGATTGCTAACCAGGTAGAACTCTAAAAAGCGATAATAACACAGTGTGTATGTGTGTGAGCTTGTCCATACTTGAGGGTTAAACCCCTTTATATAGTAGTAGGAGGAAGACTCCCAACGGGTTTGTGAGTCTTGATAGAGACGGGGCATGTCAATCAAGATCGCGTTAGGATCCTTAAGGATCGCGTCACACTCCTTCATGATTTAGTTAGGATCCTTTTAGAACCCTAACTCCACCGATATGGTAACCACCAAATTCGTAGTTAATCAAGATTGACCATAAATCACAATTACCACGTGTCGTTCATAGATAGAAGGTATAGTTTTAGCTATATCAACTATCAAGTTTTTATTTTGAATTTTTTCTTTCATGGTGGTTGGGTGGCAGTGGCCAGCAGGTGTCGGCGGCCGGCAATGGTGTCGACAGGTGGCAAGCGATGGCGGGTGGCTGCCACGGCGGGGGTGAGCCTCAAAACTGGAAACCCAAAACTCTAAAATAGGAGTTTTAAAAAACAGTCATATTTTAAAAACTGAAGAAAAAAAAAACAAAAACTGTGTACTAAACGCGTTTTTTCCTCCAATTTATAAAATTGGACCGAAAACTTAAATGTTACCAAATGCTACCGAAGTCCCTCTTACCAATTAATCAAATAGGTTGGCCCTCCCACATCAATAATCTTAGTAGACAATTGAACAGAAAAACCCGTGACTACCTTCGCAACATATTCATCAGTCAACAAGAGGAGAGCTTAGCATGTACTAGTTGTTAGTCCCGTTTACGCAGATACATTATTAGCTTATAAAGAAAAAATAATAACAAATTGTAACATAATACAGTAAGTGTAAAAAATATCTGGACATTTTATGTGATTCGATTATCACGTGCCTATCTCCATGGAATGTACAAACTACATCGTACTATAAGATTATCAAGACAAGTACAAGAGAATAGTTAAAATTTTAATTTCAAAAATACGATCCAACTGGATAGCTCATGTACACCACACTCACTATATAAAAAAAAGAGGAATCTAAAGCTCTCTCTCACTCGGTCACTCACTCACTCACTCACGTATGGAGATGAATTTTTTATAAAGCATTGACTACCTTTATAGGCTTTGTTTTATTGCAAAATAGGTAGCTAGGTGGCCACCAAATCTACAGAAATTAATATTCACATGCCGAAAGACATGGCCGAAGCAACAATGTCTTGCTTGTTCAATGGCACATGCCACCAACCAAGCAAGTCAATAATGTTGAACGCTATTGGGGATTATATAGTGTGGTGACAAAAAGTCACAAACAACACTTTAAAACGACAAATTACTTCAAAAGCAGATATTGGCAATATTGGATAAAGATTTGTTACACTTAGGGAGGGGTGGCAATGGGCGGATTGGGCATTTGGGCCTAGAAAATGCGGGTCAAAACAGGTCCAGCCTAAATCTGACCCAGTTGGCACGGGGTCGGGTCAAAACGGGTTAGACAGCGAGACCCGACCCGACTGGTTCCTCTTTTAAAAAAAATTTAGAAATGCATTTACTATAATCATTGAAACATTTTTGTTTTGGCAAAGCATAGATATAGGTTTTTGTTTTGGCAAAATCAGTCCCTGCTATCAGAAGTTAGGCTGCTAAGTTACATTAGTAACCTCATCCAAATGAAATCCATTGAGCAAGCAAAATAGAAGTGAACAATAAGTGTATTTGAGTGAAGAAAATGAAGAGATGAGAAAAAGAAGTGCAGCAGTCTGAACTCTTAACACAAGTCTTTCAAAATTTAAAAGTCTTGATGAAATGTTAAAACTACGTAGAGCAAAGCTCAAACGAGAGCATCATCACAATAGGACACCACCAACCCATCAAACTCATTCTTGCAGGATATCCAAGATAAAAAAAACATTCCATATGCTCAACGAACCAAGGAGCACCTGCGATTATAAGCAACGTCACTAAACGTTGTAAAAGTCATTTAAATGTCAAATTAAAGCATTAATGCGACATACTAGCTCACTGAAAATTTCAAACTACTAGCTCATATGCAAAAGCAACATACCAGCTCAAAATCTCATCCCATTTAACTCAACTACTCTCTAATAACCTGAGTTCTAGATTCCCAGCCAAATTCTGGAAATTGGGTTAGCTTTTAAGGGGTCTAAAACTCATCCAAAAACACCTCAAATCCCAAACTTCAGTTACACGGGGTTTAGCAAGCGCAAGATCTGAAGGAAAGAAACTAGCAGAGACAGATACAAGTATATGACAATCTCCAAAAAGATATTTTTACACTAAGGTTTCTGTGATATAACTGGAACAAAGAAGTGTCCATGTTGAACACATGTTGGATAGAACACTTTAAGGTCACCTGTCGGAGCCATGCATGTCCATCAACCAATTACACAAACTCTATTTTCAGGCCCTTATTTATCAAGCATCCTAAACACATAGATGCCCAAGTACTAAAAGCTTTACCAACTAACTACACTGAACTGAGAAACTAAGTCAAGAAACTGATGCATTGGGAATGAAATGACAAAACAATCTGAAAAGAACACTACTGGATGTGTTGTGAACTTCCATATTCACTTAGAAAAAAGGTTTGTCAAGTACAAGATGACAATCGGCTCCATTTTCCAATTGGACATCACATGAAGTATTCATACACATGCGTATGCATGAGGACAGCATGTTGGTTAAAGAACAAAAAACTCCACATTTCTTTTGAACAAGATATAGTTAGTATCCTCTTACTAATATACCTGACTTTGGAAACCACTGTCACTAATGTTTATCAAGCGGAACACAGTGCTGAAAGGTCTGCATCATGTATTTCCTGTGTTTGTGATGGTGAAGAGAGGAGTTGTTGGGTATGGCGCCGGAGATGGTGATGGTAGTCGCTCAGATCTGTTGGGTTGCGACGGTGAAGAGAGGAGTTGTTAGGTATGGTGCCGGAGGTGGAGATGGTTGGGCTGCAACTGTGAAGAGAGGAGCTGTCAGGTACAGCGCCTGAGATGGGATAGTTGGTTCGCTGTAAGCGTTATTTCAGATTAGGGATTTAGAGTATTTTCTTTTATTATTTATATATATATATATATATATATATATATATATATATATATATATATATATAGTGACCCATTTGGAGCCACAGGTTGAGCCACCCAACTAGAGATGTCAAACGGGCCGGGCGGCCTGCGGCCCGGCCCGGCCCAGCCCGAAAAAAGCCCGGCCCGGTTCCGGCCCGGTTCTGGGCCCGGTTCCGGCCCCACCTGTTTGAATTTTTTTGTTTTTCCCCCCCTTTCTCTCCCCCTTTTCCTCCAACGGATATATTCCCCCAAAATTCCACTTTTACCCCCCCAACAGCAATATAACGACTAGTTATGTGTTCAGATTTTATTAATAAAGATCACCAAGAAGAGTAAGAAAAGATTTAACATATAGCAAAAAATAAAATGAGAGACAAATAAATATATCTATACATACATACATATATATGAATATTACATATAATGATAAAAATTAGATTTGTCAAAATTTGAAAATTGGACATGCCTAAAGATGAAATTTAAAATTGAATAACAAGAAAATTTAAAAAAAAATTAAAAAAAAAAGGGCCCGGGCCGGCCCAAGTCCAGCCCTAGAAATTGGGCCTAGGGCCAGGGCCTGGACCAGGCCTAGCATTTCTCCTCAATCGGCCCGGCCCGGCCCGGCCCGGATGGCTGCGGCCCTGGCCCGGCCCCGGCCCGGTTTCGCTTCAAGCCCGATGGGCCCGGGCCGGGCGGCCCAAGCCCGGCCCGTTTGACATCTCTACACCCAACCCACCATGATGCTTGTTTATATCGGCAACCCAAGTCTGACCCGTGGGTCAAGTGACTCATCCAACGGGTTGACTTGGGTTGACCCACAGAAGCTAAAAATAAGCGAGTTGAGTTGGGTTATGTGAGTTGGGTCATATTTTGTCAGCCGTAGTTACACTGAACAAATCTTTCTTAAAGCAGCGATTCTTTATGCTAATATGTCACCTACTTCACGAGCTTCTCTACTTCATCTCTACCAATAACACGTGCAAGCTAAAACTCTTGTCGGCGAAGATCTTTTAGTTGGTGGAATTTATCATCTCACACTCTGAAGATCATAAGTGAAAAAGTGGAGTGCAATTGTTAAAATGTGAAGTGCACAATCAATTTAGTTTTAAAAGAGCAAATTCTCACTATTTTAGAAAGGGCAGCGCTATTGACAGTCCCATTCTTTCTAATAGCATTCTTTTGCAGCTGCATGGCGAATACCTCCTTTGCATGAGAACTCCACACTAGTGCGGTTGGCTAAAAAAAGGAGCACCTTCTTTAGAAACGGTGAACCATACTAATAGCTTGTCCAGATTCAAGGATGATGAACCATTTAGACTAATGGCCTCATCAGCCTCTCTCTTCCACTCCATAGCTTTGTTCCTCATCTCTTCGCCCTCTTTTCCACCCATCAATTCTCTCACCTTCTTCTCCACTTCATCTCTCTTGACATCTCCATTAATCTCCATACCAACACCCCAGTCAGTGCATGCATACCTACAGTTGGTCGGTTGATCAGAAAAGTATGGCCAACAGAGCATCGGCACGCCGCTAGACAAGCTTTCGCTCATAGAATTCCACCCGCAATGCGTTAAGAATCCCCCACAGACGGGTGGGTGAGCACTTCCTCTTGCGGGCGCCATCTGGCAACCAGGCTCCTTCCTTTAGTTGCTTCTACGAATTCTGGTGGCAACACTGCGGCCGCACCGGAAACTAAATCGGGTCGTATTATCCAGAGGAAGTTATGCTTACTATTTGCAAGTCCCCATGCAAACTCAATGAGTTGCTGCGGTGACATGATTGTGATGCTGCCAAAGTTCACATAAATAACTGAGTAGGGTTCTTTTGAGTTGAGCCATTGGAGGCATTCTGGCTCTTCTTTCCATAAACTGGATCCGATGGAACTCAATGGCCCCTCCCTTTTGGAGTTGATTTGTAAGCAAGTGAAGAGGTCCAATGGAGAAAACTCGGGGGTACATTGACGAGATGGCTTCTAAAGCGTCGTGCTCTAGTGCATCAAAAGTGTTGAATATGAGAGCAGATGCTTGCGATGTTCTATTTGTTTCTCCCATGACAAAGTCAAACATAGGATCCTCCAAGTCTCTTGTTCGGATAATGGTCGGCCCTGAGACGCATGCTTTTCGTTAAACCTTGTAGCCAATCTATGGTTGTGTCCATATACTCGCATGTTATTGCATCTGCATAACAATTAATGAAAATCATTGCTTCCATACATAATGATGCAACTCAAGAAAATGGTACGTCTAAGCCTTTGTCGACTTAAGTTATGCGTGCAATCGCACAAAATAGAATCCTCAAGACCAAAATCTCCTTAATTGAGACCAAAAGAATCCTCAAGATCAAAATCTCCTTAATTGAGACCAAATTAGAATCCTCAAACTATGAAGAAATATTTTGTAAGTTAAACGTCGTACCTTTGAGAGGAATTAGACCTCTTTCAACAAGACGTCCACAGTGTAGATTGCACACAAAGCTACATGCGGCTGAAGTCCGAAAGCCTACGCTAGGGACACCAATTTCTTGGGCAGCTGAGAAGGCGAAGGACATGATGGCATTAGAGATTATACATGTCACCTTAGGGGAATCTAAAGAAGAACCGTCGTTCAGCTTTTTCAGCACCTTGCGGAACGGGGCCAAGCAGTTCTTTATTTCTGGTAGAGTAAAAGAGAGACGCGGTGTCTTGGGTGGTATCGGCGGCTTCCGTTAGCCGTAGACCGTCCGGGATGGTCTCGAAGCGGAAGTCCGGCAAGCCGTCGAGGGATGTGGGACCCCTCGACGTGAGCAACCGTCTGTGGTTGTACTCAGTGTTGACAAAAGTTATGTGAAAGCCTCTGTGGTGAAGTAGCATTGCTAGCTTCATCATTGGGTTTACGTGACCCTGAGCAGGATACGGTAAACACACTGCATTAGCAGGATACGGTAAACGCACGTTGTTTTGGTTGATTCCATTTCTGCCCAAATTATAGAATAAATTTTGGTTACTACATAAAAATTTTCCTCAGATTAACTTTGTATACAGTGATAATTAACCGTTGTTCAATATTTTTAATTATTTTTTTACTAAAACTTTCAGTAACAATTCTTAACAGCATTTTTTTAGTGTCACAATAAACATTTAGCGACCTTCAATTGTCGCTATACGAAGAATAGGAGAAAAATTCCTGCAACCCGAGAATCAGCCAAAAGTTTTTTCCAAAAAAATAAGGCTGGATTATGGCCAAAGGTGATTGCAATTTTGACAAACAATAGAGGTGACAGAATTAAACTGTGTTGGGGACAAGGGACTTGGACACGCTTTACCAGAGGATGCCTGGAGTTGGTTCTGCCTTTGTTGTGAGTATAACCACCATGAGGTTTAGGGGATGGAGGAAAGATGGAGGAAAATTCTAAAGTTTGGGAAGTTGGGAATATGGGTGGTGGTGCTGGTGGAAACATTGGCCTGTGGAACCACAGATAGTGGACACTCCATCCGAGTCTGATGAGTTAATAGTAGGGCATAGAGAGTGTCAAGGGAGAAAGGCACAAAGCGTGATGAAACTGACAAACGACTGACAGTAAGAGCCCAAACTAGCAAGAAGAGCATGAACAAGGTCGCATCAGAGATAAGTTGACCAATCGCTGCAAGAGTATTCACGAATCTCTTGCCTTTCTGGAACAATCATGCATAGAGCGATCATCTTTACTGAGTCGATGAAGATCCAAAAACAAATTAAACACTTTTTCTTTGGATTGAGAGGCAAACATCCGATCAAGACAGCCGAACAGCAGAGCAAGTGTCCAAGCCGAGAACTTGGGCTAATTAGATGGGTTCAATGTGAGAGGTAAACAGCCAACCAAGCAGCAGTTGATCATGTTTGTGCCGCGCAATATATAAGCTAGATTAATCTCCGGCAATAAGTGCAAAGAGGAAGATGAGGCAACATTTCTCTCAGAAGTGCGAGTACGGCAATGTCGTGAGATGGAAGGTATCTGAGTTGACAAGGCAGAGAGTCATCAACCTAACCAAGGAGATATCATAGCCACGAAGAAGAGGCATAAATTGACTCTTTCATAACAAATACTAGTTATCTGTAGTAAGTTTAACCGATTTACAAGATTTTGAACGTGACTGGGGGGAAAAACTGGGGGTGTGTACAAAGCGAACGAAGAGGAGGCCATGGAAAAAAATGAAGAGGATGAACAAGAACAAAAGATGATTCTGGAAAATATCTTGTTAATTTCATCAATATATATGTTGAGCTATGCATATAGACAGGATTACATCGCATGGCTAATAATTTTGAGAAACAACCTCGGATTTCACCACATGGTTATGATCTGAAAACCCTATAACTATCTCTTCGATATGGTTTTACCTTAACTAACATCAGTATCGTTTTCTGTGTTTTGAATGGATTTGGTGAATCTTGAGTGAGATCTGCTTAACTCCTTAAATGTTCCAATAATATTTATATGAACCCTTACGTTCAGGAATCGGCCTGAAGAGTCGGGCAAGGCTTCCCTCATTGCGTTGAGGGGTTTAGGGAGAATTGATGCACATTCTCCAACTTTTGTGGAGATGTCATTTTCAAGTATTGAGCCCTTCACCTCTAGGTCCCGATGGAGCAAGCTTTAACGTTGCGTCAAGGCTCACTTTCTTCTCCAACCCACTTGATTTATAATGTCAAGACCTCCTTGAATTTCAAACCCATGTTTTTGTGCTTGAGAGTCCCTGAGGCTCGTGAATGAGACAAATTTTTTTTTACTCTTTTCACAAAACTTTTGTGCTTTCCATTTTAACAAGGTATTGTATGCATGACTTTTTGTTTCGCCTTTGTCCGGGAATGTCTACTTCCATGTTGTAATGGACACTGGGATAACTTTACTTTAACTGCTCACATATTACCAAAATTTAATTTGGTTTCTATCATCTATATCTTTTCGAGTAAGTCCGTGAAGTTCATTCATTTTGCCATTAAGTCCATGTTCACCTATACTCATTTACCAGTGTCTCTCAAAGCATGCCAGAGGAAAACTTTGGCAACATATTGATTGCTTCTAACAACTACTAAGCGATTGAGTGACAAAAACATAGCTTGATGTTAACAAAGTGTCATAAGTCAATGTTTAGCAACGTTTTCGTCACATGCGGATCCTATACTTCATTAGAAGGCCAAGACTGAACTTCAGTTTTAGGGACCAGTTGGGAGATTGTGTATACAAGGGACTTGATCATTATATAATATGTTAAACATTGAAGCTGAACACGTTTCAACGGAACTTCATCAATGATTACTAACACTACAATGTACAAAGATGAGAACTTATATGCCACCATCTATACATCATAAGTTTTTGGATAGATTCCCAGAATGTAAGCTAGTGCTCGAATAGCGAGAAGTGAACTTGTTTGCTGACTGGTTGGCACGGGCTAGCAGAGCCGGAGATAATGGGAGCGAACTCTGTGTTCTATGAACCCTTGTTTCCGTGAGAAATGCAAGAGGATTTCGTGGTGTTCAGCTCATGAGAAGAATGATTATGTAGGCTTGTTTTTCGTTTTTCCTTTCCAAAAGAAAAAGTATTTAGCACTTAGTTACTTTTTCTTAAAATAAAAGAAAATGTGCCATTTTGCTAGACGGCGTAAGTTTCAACAAAGCTTATCAGGACAAGATCGAGAACTTGCAACAATATAACAGAAAACCTCTTGCAAGAGAATAAGGGGAAATGGCCAGGGTTAGAATTCTAGGATTTTTTTTACTGTCCAAAACAAAGAAGAAGCTCAACATATAACAGGACTAGTTAATATCTAGCAATGACAAGTAATATATGTGATCGCTTCTTCAAATATCGTACATTATGCATCATACTTATTTGTTTTGCAAGTGAAAGTTGAGTTGCCTTACCTGACTCCATGTACCACAAATTGAAAGAGCTTACGCTTGTTTGAAGGTACCTCATCTTGGAGGTGCGTCACCAACATATCAAAGTTGATATAAGATGACCCACCTGGCCTTGCAGCATTTTCAGCTCTTTTCTTCCATTTCATGGCCATTTCTCTCATCTCCTACCCTTTTTCTCCCTCCATCAACTCCCTCATAAGCCCCTCTAATTTGTCTCTCCTAAGATCAGCATCAATCTCCATCCCAATCCCCAATCTAGACCTCAAAAAGCGCAATCCGTGTGTTGCTCGGCGAAAAATGGCCAACTAATCATGGGCACATATGCCGATTACAAAATTATTGCGCTACCACGTATGCGAAAACATACCGTATCTCAACCGACGTGAGTTCCAACCGCACAAGTACGAAAACGGCTACAAGACCCCTCCAATTGAATTATGGCTAAGCACCTTCTCTTGTGGACACAATCCTACCAGTAACCGGCCTCTTCTGCTCACCTCCTCCGTAAATGACTTATTTAGAGTTTCACTCCCACCACTTACAACAAGATCAGGCCTGATCATCCACAAGAATGAGTACCTAGTACTGTAAGCTAGTCCTATGCAAATTCACAGATTAACTCCCATAGTTCACGTACAAAACCGAGGCGGGATCTCTTTTATCTAACCATTTTAAGTATTTCCAGTCTTCCACCCACAAATTTGATTCAATGGACAATAACTTTGATTAGCAAAGTTGTTGATGAAGTAGAGATAACGGACCGATGGTGTAAAGGCTTGGGAATTTCGTTTTAATTGCATCTAAAACTTCTTGTTCGAAAATATCTACCGTGCTGAGGATTAGGATTTTGGTTTTCAATGCATTGTTGATAGATTCTAAGTTGCAGTCGACATTATGTCACTGAGATCCGTGGTTCGGATGAATGTGGGGACATCCATCAACTGGATATATGCCTCTCATTGCCGGTATCCAATCAGTCCTAGTATCCAGATATCCATTACTTAGGCCGCTCTTATCTACTAAACGATAGAATCTTTGAGAAAGTGAGATTGAACACTGTCTTTGAATTCTATATGTGATTCTACGAATAAGATGATTTTCAATCATCAACAGATAGACACACAACAGGTTTTGGTTCAGATTGAGGGTTGTGTGAAGTACCGAGTGCTTAGCTGGAAAAAGATGAAAGCTAACACTGTCAACAAGAAACTGAGCGAGTGAATCGACAGAGATAACTCATGCTAAAATGTTGTATATGCTTATTTTGTAATAATAAAAAGGACCTTTTAATTACCAAAAACAAAAAGAAGAAATCAAAGGATGAGGAGTTTACTTTTCAATGGAATATAGGGTAGAGATGTTAAAAGGCCGGGCTGCCCGCGGGCCGGCCCTAGAGGTGTCAAAAGGGTCGGGCCCCCTGCGGGCCGAGCCAACCATACCCTAAATAGGCCCGGGCTGGCCCGGCCCTAAAGATGAATAGTGCTGGCCCAAACCCTTAAGGCCTTGAGTCAGGCCAAATATTTTTCAAATTTGGCCCGGCCCGGCCCTAAAAAGGCCCGGGTCAAGCCCTGCCCCCAGCTATGTTCTGGCCCTCTTTTTGGCCCTATTCTGGACCAGCTTTTTGGTCCTAAATCTGGCCCTAAACTATTTTGAGTTATTTTTTTTTCTTTCCCCTTCTTTCTCGCACCTCATTCTCTCTCTACCTCATATTTTTCTCTTTTTTACTTAACTTTTTGGACATGCACATTTCTTTTCCGCTCATGATGATGGTTCCTACTTCTTTATCTACTTTTTCTTGCAAGGCTCCTCTATATTAGTTTCATAGAATTATGAAGATAAAATATATGTTTGTTTGTTTAGGAACTAGAAACAACACAATTTAGGCAATGAAAATGGGGAACATAACTCCAGAAAGCACAAGAAAATTTATGGTAAAAATGGTTTAATGATGCATGTTTCTAATAAGATACATAATACTACGTAAAATGCAAAGCTAAAGGTATGTTTGAGTAAAAAAAATTTAAAGATATCATTGGTAAAAGTTTTGTAGGTATCCATTGTTGAGTTTGGATGACAAAAAACTTCATGACAAAAAGTTATATTTTTTTCCTGTGAAAAGATTGTCTTTTTACGAAGACCAATTACTCTATGTTGCTGATAAGTATTCTCAAATAGAGTAAAAATAAAGCTTTAAGGCACTTCATTAACCACGAGAGAGATATTGAATAGTTTAGAGCCTATCAATTACATTTATTTTTCGTGAATTAATATTTTTACAACACAAAAAAAAAGAAGTTAAAAATTAAAATTAAAAAAAAGGGGCCCGGGCTCAGCCCTGACAGGGCTCCATTTCCTAGATTTGGGCCTGGCCCGGGCCCGGTCCGATTTTCAAGGCCCAAATCCCTAAAAGGCCCGGCTTATGTTTTGGCCCTCTGGGCCAGCCCAAGCCGAACCCTTTGACACCTCTATTATAGCCCCTCTGGAGAAGCTCGTCGTAGTGAAGATAACATAGCATACCGCAACCGCTAGGACTAAATAAAGAGCATTTCCGGTAAGCCAAGTTCCTCGGCTACCTTCAAAGTAAAGCTCATGACACCGTCACAAAGTACACAACTAACCGGAGATACACTTGGGGTTGGTTTGACAAATTATTTTTTTTGGTTTTCAGTTTTTAAAGAGCAGTTTTTAAAAAGCAGCTTATTTTTTTTTTTTTACAAAAACAAGTGGGTGTTTGATAACTTTTTTTTTTTTGTGTTTGGTAACCCTTTTTATTTTGACTTTTTTTTTTGGTGGTTTGCGGTGGTCGACGGTGGTGGCCGGTGGACGGAGGTGGCTGCCGGCGGCCAGCGGTGGCTGCCGGAGGTGGTCGCCGGCGGCCGGAGGTGGCTGCCGACGACCAGAGGTGGCTGCTGATGGCCGGCGATGGCCGCCGGCAGTTGCCGGTGGTGGTCGCCGGCCGCCGGAGGTGGCTGCCGGCGGTGGCTGCCGGCGGTGGGAGGGTGGTGGTGGTGGTCTCAAAAAAAAAACCAAAAGTGAAAAAAAAAACAGTTTCTGGAATTTATTTTTTTTACTCTTCAGTTTAAAAACTGGTTTTTTTAATTGGAGAAGGAAAAAAAATGGTTACCAAACGCACTTTTTTTTTTCAATTTCCAAAACTGAAAAAAAAAAAAAGAGAAAAAAAAAGGAGTGTCAAACCTACCCTTGGTAAAGCTTAAGCTTGGTTATGAGATCTCTACATGATTGCAGGCAGTGTATTGGCATGAATACACACAAGGCAGGAAGATCAAGTATCTCGTGCGTTAAAAGGTGGCACGCCATCCGACACGGTTTCAGTTTCAGACCGGTAATCGTCGATGCCCACGAGATAATCTGAACCTCTAGACTTCAACAGGCGGTTGAAGTACTTAAAATCAGTGTGGACCGATGGTGTAAAGGTTTGGGAATTTCGTAGTGAAGATAACACGGGCATACCGCAACCGCTAGGAGTAAAAAAAAAAAAAGCATTTATGGTATGCCAAGTTCCTCGGCCACCTTCAAAGTAAAGCTCATGACACCGTCACAAAAGTAAACAACTAACCGGAGGCAAAGCTTAAGCTTTGTTATGAGATCTCTACATGATTGCAAGCAGTGTATTGGCATGAATACACACAAGGCAGGAAGAACAAGTATCTCGTGCGTTGGAAGGTGGCAAGCCACGCGATTTCAGTTTCAGACCGGAAATCGTCGATGGCTACGAGATAATCTGAACCTCTAGCTAGACTTCAACATGCGGTTGGAGTACTTAAACTCAGAGTGGACAAAGGTGAAGTGAAAACCCTTACGGCATGGAGGAATTCTGCTAGTTTTAGCACTGGGCAATATGTGACAGGAGTCAAATAATGCTCTGTTTGCCATGTATTGTCCATTCAAGTCAAGTATATTACAAATGCCAGCTTATTTTGGCTATATGATGCAATGGGCATATACGTACAAACTTAGCCCTACCGACACAAGGCAATTTGTCTCTCCACCAACTGTTTATGGAATTGACTTGATATTCAACGTAGGATCCCTTGGATTTTGGTGCCTTTTTTGAGGTACTAGTGCGGAATACATGCGTTGCTCGAGGATGTGGTCGAGAATAATTTTTTAAGTGATATCATTAATTTTTTAGGATCAAAATAATATAATTTAATTATGTTTTTATTTTTTTATTTTTTTGTGACTTATTTTAGAAAAAATGCATATTTGATGTTCGTAATTGTAATCGGTTCATTATTTAAAAATCTTTTTGTAAGCTTCTAGATTAAATACATGTTTGATAGTGTTCCTGAAAAGAAAAATTAAAAGAATGAATCTACATCTTTGTTTTTGTAATATTTTACATTGGTTCTGGTATACTTACGATTTGTAATTTTCAAGACTAATTAAGCTTTGCATTTTAATTAGAGTAAAAAAATGTTGTACATCATGCAAAGCACCTGGTGGTCAACTGCAATAACTGAACAGATTTTTAATTCAAATTGGTTTTATATTTAAGCCTTGCTTTTTTTTCCCTTCATTTTTTTAGGCATATTTAACTCTGTTTTTTCTTTTTTTTTTAATTTTTTTTTATTTTAAAGTGATTTTTCATGTATTTCAACTTTTTGTTTCAGCTTTTCAATTAATTAATTGTTTACTAACCTAAAGATGCAAGGAAAAAAATCACAATTCTCATTACCCAATTCATTATCCAACATCTATTTCACTTCGACCAAATAAAAAAGGGAGTAATAAAGGAATTTCTTTATTTCTTCTTCATCACACTTTTCATTTTCCAATGTTTAGAATAGATACATTATCCAATGTTCATATAATTTCAACCAAATTTAAAATAGAGTCGTAAAGGAAATGTAAAAGTGTTATTAACGTAACTAATGGAGGACAAAATCGTCCAGAAATGATTGCAATATTCGTACTTTTATAAGTTGTATAAATGTATAAATATGGATATAGATTATTAAGAGCTTGTTTATTACTATTGTAATGCCATTCATACTATGGTAAACTTTTTGTGTACTGCAGTTCTTTTTTTATGGAAGAGAATGATTTTATATGCCATTACATTGATTATTCATGTAAGTTCTGTTGGAAAAAAGTTTTCGCTTAAATTTTGTCGTCAGACATTTTATTATTGGATTTGATAAGTAGTCACTAAAGCATACTATTTGTAGATATGATCGATAATGTGTATCTTCTTATATGATCAGAAATTTCAACAAGCAAAACTCACACCAGCAGGCATCAGGGAATGTCACTTCCAATTAAAGTTGTTTGGCTATGATATAGCTAAATATGTCCACCCAACCAAATGATGACACGTGGCGTGGTTGACTCCGAGATCAACCAAGGAGCCTGTATCAGGATAAGCTCTAAAAGAGGTGATTGAGCCCTTGTAGGGCTCGACTACTAAGGGAGAGTCCTAACATGGTTCTAATACATCGAGAACCTATCAGAGAAAATTTTGGAAGAAGGTAGGATTCTGGGAGGGACCTATATGATGAGCAAAGCCTCAGGTATACGGACAGGTACACACACACAAGCACCTAGTGCATTTCTGCTATTTAGAGCTCTACCAAGGTAGCAACGTTCTGACTTTAGTATTGGAGCATCCTTCACTGGAATACCCTCGGTGGTCACTCCGTGTTATGTTTTGTAGGTCCATTTCCCGGCTGTGGTTCCCGATCAATATTCAAATAGCAACATTTTGGCGCCATCCGTGGGACCGACTGGGAACATGGCCAGGCAATCATCTTCAGACACTCCCCCAACCAGTCGCTTCGTCCAGAATTGAAGAGAGAGATCAGGTGGCTCCCGCCGAGGGGGCCGACAGCCAACACCATCCCAACGATATTCTAGTACCGACCAGATTAATGTAACCTCAGTCACCCCTAAGTCGAGTGGCAGCTCCCAGGGAACTCGTTCCCTGACCCCTCTTTTAAAAAGGGGGGACCTATGCCACCGCCTGACCCAAAAGTTGTTTAACACCCCGAACGCGGATCTGACAAGGGAAATCGACAAACTTAATAGCATGATAAATACCCTACAGAAAACGCTTGAAGGGGTGGCCCCTACGGTTTTTACTAATCAGATACATCTGGACCCGAGCGACCTTCGTCTTAGATTGACCTCAAGGTCAAGCTACGGTCAGAGGTATAGATCAGAAGCTGATCCTAGTTATCAGCCCAGAACGGAAGCCAAAAAGCATGTCACTAGAAGTGGCTCCTGCTTCCATCATGAGACATCAATGAGAAACAGTACGAATACGTCCCCCATTCTGGATGAAGGAACCCATGGCCGACACTGGGTGGGCAAAAAATGATGTCCCCAAGGACAAAGGCACTCCGAAAAATGAGAAGCCCCTTGCTACGAGCGAGTTTCTCGAAAGACTGTCTTTGTACCCCACCTAAAAAAATTTACTCCCCCAATGGAAGATTCAGGGTATCCCCTATCCAAGGCAATCGAAAAGCAAAACTTCCTCTGAATTTTCGGATGCCACAGTGCGACTTGTATAATGGGAGCGAGGAGCGGGGACCTGGGAGAGCATGTCTAACAATTTCAAACGAACATGCTGCTACTCCAGGTTTCAGATGCCGTTATGTGTCGTGCCTTCCCAACCATTCTGAGAAAAATAGCACATGCTTGGTTCAAATCTCTCTGCCCAAGGTCAATCCATTTCTTCGCCCAACTCTCTGATTTGTTCCAAAAACATTTCGTGAGCAGCAGATCTCGGAGAAAAAATTTGGCGAGCCTCCTTAATGTGGTTCTAGAGAGAAACGAGTCCTTGTCGCATTATTTAGGGCGTTAATGCAGAGACTCTAGAAATCGACAATCTGGACGAATCAATTAAGTACACCGCCTTCTTACGTGGGCTTCGTCCTACTTCCAAGTTCATTCGTAAACAAGAGCCTCCTAGGGAATATGACCGCCTTGCTTGACAAGGCCAACAAGTACATCCAGGCGGAAGAGTACTTGGAGACCCACAAGGGACACCATGACGACAACGGACAAGAGCCTAGAAAGCGAACCGAAAAAGACAGCCTAAGAGGAGGATGAGGCCACAAACGTTCAAGAAGAGATGAACGACATCCGAAGAAGTTATTTGACATGAAGAATTTGATGCCATTGAACGCCAAGCCGTCACAGATCCTTCACGAGATCAAGGATAAAGAAATGTTGGAAAGGCCAGACGAGATGAGGTCCGCACCCAGTAAGAGGGACAAGAATTTATGGTGCCGTTACCATAATGATCATGGCCACACCACGAACAACTGTGAATCGCTCAAGCGTGCAATAGAGGCTCTCATCAAACCCGAAGATTTGTGAAGGTATGTCAACCGAAGAGATGAAAGGAGGGAGGCCACTCCCCTAGCAGGACGAGAAGAGGAGCAAGAAAATGTGGGCGTCATCAATATTATCTCGGGAAGAATCGCCGCAGGGGGATCATCCAGGCAAGGATGAAAAGCTTACGCAAGGGAAGTCCTCACCACTATGGGGTCGTTGGCTAAAAAACAAAAGGTAAAACCAGCCCCAACAATATCCTTCTCTGACGAGGATGTAGGAGACACAAAAACACCCCATGACGACTCACTGATAGTTACACTTCGAGTGGGAAACTTTGATATGAAAAGAACCTCGTGAATAATGGGAGCTCAGTGGAGGTACTTTTTAATGAGACACTCTAAAAAATGAACATTCCGTTCGACCGCTTGTGGAAGATAGATACACCTTTCTACGGCTTCTCTAACCACAATGTTATTTGTGAGAGGATTATTGCATTTCCAGTGACCATAGGTGCCCCCTAGCCCAAGCCAAGTTGATGCTAGATTTCGTGGTTGTACACGTTCATTCGGCCTATAATGTGATTCTAGGCCGAACAGCGCTAAACCAGTTGAAGGCGGTGGTATCAACATACCACATGAAAAGGAAATTTTCTATGGAGAACGGAGTTAGGGAAGTCAAGGGAAACTAAGTGGTGGCTTGGCAGTGCTACATAGTGTCATGCCAAAACAGAGCCAATGAGACCCTTATGATTGAATATTTGAGGGATGAGACCAAAGTCAAGAGAGGCAAGCCCTCTGAAGACCTCATGGATATCAAGTTATATCCGGAGAACCAAGAAAAGACAGTAAGGATTGGAATAGGGTTGACAGACGACCTCAAGCTCAAGCTTATGGACTTATTACAAAGCTACTCAGACTTCTTTGCTTGGACAACATCAGATATGCTAGGGATTGATCCCAAAGTAATCACTCATAAACAAAAGAAGAGGACGTTCGCTCCTGAAAGGCAAGTGAAGATTGAGGAGGAAGTCAACAAGTTGTTGGCAGCCGGATTCATTAAGAAGATCCATACCCTGATTGGATCGCCAATGTCGTGATGGTACCCAAGTCGGGCGACCATTGGCGCATATGCATCGACTTTACCAACCTCAACAAGGCCTACCCAAAAGACAGTTCACCACTTTCGCGAATCGATATCCTAATTGATGCTACTTCGGGTCATGAGCTGCTGAGCTTCATGGATGCATATTCAGAATACGAAGCAAAAGATAGGAGAATGGCCCAGTATCTTCAAGCTGTGAAATTGGAGGCAGCTAAGTTCAAAAACTTTGCTATCCGCCACATATCAAGAGATCAAAATGCCCAAGCAGATTCACTCTCAAGGTTAACTTCCACAGATATTTCAGAGTTTTCCCGGGCAGTATACATTGATTTCCTTCAACAAATGAGTATCCAACCCTTGAAGGAAATTGACGTAGTGGAACACGAACCTTGCTGGATGGACCTAATTGTTCAGTACCTCACTTCGGGAATACTATCTCAAGAGCAAAGTGAAGCACGCAACCTACGTGCTAGAGCTGCTCGGTTTGCTGTCGTGGAGGGGGTGTTGTATAAGAAATCCTTTAGTTTGCCATACCTTAAGTGCTTGAGTCCCAAAGAGGCAGATTATGCGTTGCGTGATGTTCACGAAGGTATTTGCGGGCAATACCTGGGCGGAAGAAACCTAGCACACTAGATTTTGAGACAAGGCTACTACTGGCCAGGATTGCAAAAAGACGTGATTAACTTCACAATAAGGTGTGACCAATGTCAAAAGTTCGCCCCACTCCCACACAAGCCGGCTATTCCCCTCAATATCTTGACCTCTCCAATTCCATTCGCGATGTGGGGAATGGATATTTTCGGCCCGTTCTCGATGGCTGCGGGACAATGACATTTTGTGATAGTTGCCATCGACTACTTCACAAAGTGGATAGAAGCCAAACAACCGACTACCATAACAGCGTCAAAGTGTGAAGAATTCTTCTGAAAAAATGTTGTTTGCCGCTTTGGGGTTCCCAAGGTTTTGATCACCGATAATGGAAAACAGTTTGACAACTCTAATTTTGAAGTTTTTGTGAAGGCCTTTCCATCAACCTCTATTTCACATCGGTTGCTCATCCCTAGTCAAACGAGCAGACAGAAAACATGAATCGCTCTATCTTTCAAGGTTTGGAGAGAAAGCTAGACGAGGCTAATGGAGCATGGGTAGACGAACTCCCTAGAGTACTCTGGGCATACCACACGATGCCCCATTCTGTAACAGGAGAGACCCCATTTCTATTGTGTTTTGGGACAGAGGCACTGCTACGAGTGGAAGTAGGTCTCCCCACAGTTCAAGTGTTACAGTTTTGGAAAGCAGAGAACAAGACGAACCTTCGAGGAAATCTAGATCTATTAGATGACGTATGCGCCCAAGCCCTGGATCGAGTGATTTTTACAAAGCAGAGGGTTGCGCGGCACTAAAATCGAAGGGTTTGAATAAGGATATTTTGAGTTGGCAATCTAGTCCTCAGAAAGTTAGAAGTTTTGGATCCAAAGGCTGCTATCAGGAAGTTGTCGCCAAACTGGGAAGGACCTTACAAAATATCGAAGATGCTTAGACCAGGCGCTTACTCATTGGAAACTCTTTCAGGAGATGCAGTCCCGCGAACATGGAATGCCAAAAACTTACGATAATACTACCAGTAGTGTCTGGTACAAGAAACGCGAAACTTCCCTTTTGGGGGGAGAAAAGTAGAGTAGATCACAGTTAGAGGAATAACATGGAGGCATAACTCCCGTTGTAATCACGGTCTTTTTCACTTTGAAATGGATCACTTCTTTTATCCTAGCATGCTATCTTTCTCATTGTTTGGAAGAATTATTCTTCACGTTAACACGATAGTATGCTTTTGCTCAAGCAAAGTTATTCAGGTTCTCAAGAACAATATACATTAGATGTGGGGTTAGCCGAGCTGCTTGCCCGAGCAGCTTGCCTAAACAGCACAATCACAAATGCTACTCAAGCAAATATCACCCAATGTGATAAGGTAAGACACAAGTCTTAACTGACACAATCTAGCTTTAGTTCTAGCCCGAGAAATGGCAAAACCAAGTGGGGGATCGTCGTCCTACCCTGTTTTGTTAATTCAAAATCTGGCCGAGCGTGAATACGAGGCTTCTTTGCCAACCCTTAGCTGATGATAGGGGTTCGTGTCAAAGTAAAAACAATGCAAGATGTGAAAAAATAAAACACAATTGCAAAAAATAAAACACACCCTTTCAAGGGATAAAGAGAACAATATCCTTTAACAAGGGCGATCAAAGTACATGGGGCACATCAATAGGGAACTACAAAATAAGGCAACAAAGACAAGCCGTCCTAAGATGCGGGAGCATTCCCAGATCGAACACTTTTCCCCCAGGGAGAAACAGCGTCTCCAGCTTCGGTAGGCACGGCCGTTTCCCCTGATGGTGACTCAAATGTGGGTACCACGATATCATCCAGGAAAAGACTAGGATATTTGGCCATCGTCAGTTCCTTGGCTTTCTGAAAGCCTTCCTGAGGGATAGAAAGTCCATCTTCTGTTCGCTTCCGCAACCACTCTTCCCCAGCAGTGCCATCAAGGAACGCTTGAACGGCCTTGTTCCCAGTCTCTGTCTTCTCGTGCCTTAGTTTCTCACACCTTTTTTCCAGACGACCGAGCTTAGTAAGTAGATCCACATTCTCTGTCTAAAGGTCCTTAACCTCCTTATCAAGCTTGTTAGCTCTGCCTACGGCCGCTCTCTTTTCGGTCCCAGCATTACGGCCATTGTGAACTTGTCTTATATCTGGCTGCTATAGCAATATGCTTGAAAAGAGAAGAGAGATAAAGGCGATTATATGACTGAAGGGCGGGAGGAGTTTAGTTGAGAACTTTAAAAGAATAAAGTAACTCAAGTTATATTGTAAGCAGCTTGGACGTGGGCCATGGCAAAGGCTGATTCTCCAGAATGAGTTTGTCGCTTGGTAACATCCCATGAACTAAGTGCTGAACAGAGACATGCGAGCTTGGCATTCCCGAATCACCTTTCTTAATCGTCCATCTAGGACGAAAAATTGGATCCTTGTTGATAGGAAGGTCCTCGACCACAAGTGGAGGTACTGGAAGAGTGGGAGCCCGGGGCCTCTTACCAACAGGAGAAAAACCTTCCCCTGTGCCCTCCTTCCTTTTTCCCTTGGAAGCCTTCTGTAACAAACCTAAAAAGTTGCTTTTGTGCCTTCACCTTTGCCAGCCATTTCTGTAAAAACAACGGAGTTAAGTAACACGTTCTCAGTTAGAAAGGAGGGGAATATATGAACATAACTTCAGACTCTACCTAGACTCGGAGTCCTAAAAGACGACGTCCCTGTCTCCAATCCTCGAGTCCTATCCCCCTAAACAACTCGAGACTCTATGACATGGGTTGGAGGAACTGGTATAGTGGGGGCAGGAGGAATGACCCCGCATGCCACATCTCTTGATCTGTAAGGGGTTCATCAATATTGAGACCACCCCTCCTTTTTATATGATCAATGAGTTTCTTCGTGGTGGCATTAAGAGCAAAGAAGCATTTCTTTTCATAATCCTTATAGAAACCGTTCCACCTTCTTATAAACTCCCATTTACCATTTGACCGCTGAATGAAAAAGTATAGGGAGTGCCAACCTTTGTTGGATTTAGGACCCCCCTTTATCACTCTGACCAGGTTATGGATATAATACCAGCCAACATTGTTGGCCACATTCTTTATAAAGCACACCTCAAGGTATAACCTCATAAAATTGTGGATCATCACTGGGTATCCTGAAGTTTGCTTGAGGTAGTCAAGCCAACTAGTTTTCTTCACCCATTGGGCACAAGTTGACCTGGCGCCATTTTATAGTAATTGAAAAGGGCAACAACGAATGGATGCATTAGAATTCTATTGCCAGATTTTATCTGACCTTCGTAGACACTTGTCTCCAAGTCTATACTATAGTTGGCAGGTTCTTGGAGTGCAGGAACCCGAGTAGAGAAGGAAGGAGGCAAGGGACATTCTTCCAAAAGCTCCATTATGTTTTTTTTCGTCATCTTGTTCCTCTTCTCATCCGCGGTGAACCAAGTGTCTTCATCAAATTTGTCTTCAGCTTCGTCCTTGATATCCCCGAGAGTATCTCTACGGGGTATCGAAGTGCTGGCCTGAGCGGTAGAGGTTCCTACTTGACTCCTAAGGGTCGAAGTACCTACCTGTGAAGATCTACTTTCGGAATTACTTTCTAAGGTATTTTCTTTTGAACTAGCCGCGGACGACGAAGAACTACTTGACGATGTTAAGGACATCTTCTATGTGGAGTTATAACACTAGAACTACTAAAGAAAAATAGATATGCGAGTTCCATGCCTGGGCACGATGTCCGAGCAGACTGCTCGAGTAGGATCTCAAAGAGTGCTCAAGCATAAGCTACATGCCGGGGCAGAATGCCTGAGCAGGACCTCAGAGAGTGCCTAAGCATAAGCTCCATACTCGGGCCAAACTTCCCGAGCAGACTACGTGAGCAGGACTTCAAAGGCTGCTCAAACACAATTCCATGCCCGAGCAAGACCTCAAAGAGTGCTCAAGCACTAGTCCATGCTCGAGCAGACTGTCTGAGTAGGACCTCCGAGTGCACAAACGCAAGACCCTGCTTGAGCAGACAGCCCGAGCAGGTCTCTCCCAATGCTCATGCATCAGAGTTCCCGAGCAGAGCTCCCGTGTATAGCTCCCGAGCAGAACTGCCCGAGCAGGTCTCTTCAATGCTCAAGCATCAGAGTTCTCGAGCAGAACTCCCCTGTAGAGCTCCCGAGAGTAGATCTCCCGAGCAGGCCATTCAAGTATGACATCCTGTAATTCCTTATAAGTAATGGATAATGGATATGGGAAATCTACAACTAAACTGTCTTTGGTTGGTCTTCACACCATATGCTTTTGGCTGTTCTCTTGGAAGAACCGTCAAAAGCAGGGGGCATTATGCTATAGCTAAATAAGTCCACCCAATCAAGTGATGACACGTGGCGCGATTGACTCCGAGATCAACCAAGGAACCTGTATCAAGATAAGCTCTAAAAGAGGTGTCAGAGCCCTTGTAGGACTCGATTACTGAAGGGAGAGTCCTAACATGGTTCTAATACATTAAGGACCTATCAGAGAAAAGTCCGGAAGAAGGTAGGATTTTGGGAGGGGCCTATATGATGAGCAAAGCCTCAGGTACACAGACAAGCACCTAGTGCATTTCTGCTAGTTAGAGCTCTACCAAAGTAGCAACGTTCTGACTTTAGCATCCGAGCATCCTCCATCGGAATACCCCCGGTGGTCACTCCGTATTCTGTTTTACAGGTCCATTTCCCGGCTGTAGTTCCCAATCAATATTCAAGTAGCAACAGGCTAATTTCGAGAAATGGCTAAAAACTTAAGGCTACTCAAATCATTGAAGAAATGTGGTATTTTATCTTAGTCGTGTTGGTGCTAGAAATTTTGAATAAAGTGGAACCAAGTTTGTGAGATTACATTCACGTGTTGTGTTAAAAAGGAAATAGAAAGATGAACCTTAATATATTTCTATGAGAAATGAAAATCGCACTCCCTTAATTTTCGGTCACTTGCGGTCACTCTTTGCAATAAAGTGTCCCTAGGAGAAATTAGAACAGTGTTACTTATAGTCTTCAATCTCGTGACTGAGTTGCTCTATGTCATTTGGCTTTTGGTTCGTAAAGTGGTGCTTCAAGCGATGATCTTCATTAATATGGGCAAGAATGGGCGAGAGTGACAGATAGCGATCGATGAGAAGTGATAATGGTAATGACATCGGCAGTTATGTAGTTGACCTTTGTACAATTGACTCTACAAGCTGACTCAATGGCATCTGTTTGTTTCTTAAAATGTCCCTGCTAAACTAGTGGCGGACGTATGATCTTGTGTTGAGTGTTCAAAGTAGGTGAAACAAGATATTTGTATTTTCATCACCATCGTATAATGTTATTTAATAATAACATTTGAACAATATTCAAAATTACACAAACATAAACATACTTTAGACTATTAATTACGTTGAAGAATCATCCAAAATAAAAGGTAAATTAAATCACATTATTATTAACATTTTGTAGGAGTAAAACAATATTGCGACCAATTGGCTTCTTCGCCTAAATGAGCATGCTTCGGTATGTTTTTGACTTCTTACATTGGTGTTTTAATTGTTTTTTGTATTCACAATATTTTCATTATTAGGTAGAGTTAAGTTAGAGACAATAAGAACGATGCATGGCTTGATTTAAGGAAAAATACATATAAACTTAAATCCGTGAACACATTGGAAATTGACTCTCTGGCAGTGGTTGCAGCCTTTAGAAATATTGACGAGAATCTATTAAATATAGTATCGTGGTGAAAAATACGAAACAAATGCTCGCATGTGTCCAAATGTCGGGAATTGTATGGATTAAAGAGACGAAATTATGTAATGCATTTATTAACAAGATTTGCTGGGATTCATAAAGATTACGTAATTTAGATAGAGGAAGCACCAAATTTTTTAATGCTAACTATGCTTCAGATAGGTACGGAATGTATTGCTGAATAAAATCCCTTTGCATCAGGAAAAGAAAAAAAGAAATCAAAATTGCAACTGAGAGGAAAAAATAACACTATTAACGCAAAAATATTGAAAGAAAAAGATTTTCCTATTAAAATTAAAACAAACATAAAGATACGGTAACAAAAACCGACCCGAATCTGATTCTTCCCGTATGTTAAACCGCAGACCTCAGAGCGAGTTAAGAGTAGCAAGACGGGACCAGTTGATTAGGGTTTTAGAACAGCCGTGTTATCTTCCTCCCAACATCTCCACACTTCTGATATCCGCCGCCGATCCTCGCCTCCGCAACAAAACACAATATGGTGAGTTACCAAAAAAATATTCGCAATCCTTTGAACACGTTTCACGCGTTCCATGTTTCTTGGAGACATTGCTGAGATAAATCGTACTTGGTTGAAATCTTGTTGTTTTTTTTTTGTTTGCGTCAATCTTACTTGGTTGAAATCTTCTTGTTTTTTGTTTTTTCGTTTCTGTGAATTCGTATTACATACGGAAGCCGTTTGTTCATATTTCATTTGTTTGAATGTGTTCAGTTCTGGGATTGCGTTTATGTTGATTGTAATTGGAATAAGAATTAGTTAAATCAGGATGCTAGGTTTGGAAGGAGCGTCATTTGTTTCGCTTATGTGCTTTTCTATACATTGATTGCCCGTGTTGTGCGCCTAAGAGCTTTATAGTAGGGTTTAATCTGCCTGGACTGATGATTTGCTGGTTAAATTTGTAGGCGGGGCCGGAAGCGCAGCTGCAGGTTGAAGACCTCGAAAAGAAGAAAAAGAAAGAAGAAAAGGTGCGAGAGTTGACAGTTTCTCGCACTCGATAAACTGCTCCTGTTATTTTTTTTTTATTTCGATTCATATTTGTTGACTATTTCGATGGTAAAGCTGAAATATTTGTGTTTTTATCTGATGCAAAAATAAGTGGCTTTATAATTTTGGGGGCACAATATAATAGGGTGCAAATAGTATTGAACTTTTGGGGCTCGTGCATTGCTGCACAAAGTAGATCTCAAAACCTTAATGCTCTTTTCACCCATATGGCTGTACTTTGAAGGCGGGTTCCCTAAAAAGTAAAAAGGCAACTCTATTAAGTCTTTGGAGTCTTTTGAGAATATATCCATGCAACTTTTGAGATGTTGAAACAGCAGTTTGCATAATTGTTCTGAGGAGACACTTATTTACCAAAATAACCTAATTAAGGCTTGGTCCGTGGCAATCTCTCCTCGTTGTTTGTTGCATTGCCAGGATATTGTTGATTGTAAACTTATTCTGAAAACAACAGGAAATCAATTTGAAGCTTCTGATTTTGGGTTGGTTGTAGGCCTTGCTTCTAGATTTTGTTGATAGCTCTGCAAATTTGAAAATTAAGAAATTGGGATCATCATAGAGGGGACTGTTTATGGGATACGCTGAACACCTATGTCGCAGTTGAGATAGATAAGCGGCAGCCGATACTTTTGCCCTACACCGGTGAACTGCTATTGGTGTCAGTTTGATATAATTTACTTTTTGGAAAAGAAAGAGCACAGAATATGCGGAATCGAGTAGATAAGTCTTAAAAAGCAAATACTAATATTTCCGTATTAGATTCACTCATAACCATCATAAAAAGCAAAGGAAGAGAAGAATGCTGAGCGGAAAAATGGCAGGGCCCTGTACCTTCCTATGGCCTGCTTTGGATGACTACATGCTTCGCACAGATTGAAACATGACCAACTGAGCTTCGTAATCTTTATGGCAAGGATAGATGATACGGAACATATCCTAAGCCCAGTAAAATGACACATGAGAGCCCACACTACAGCGTTTCAGGCATGAATGTCCAGAGGTGCTTGTGTCCATATATGCTTAAGCGATTAAGCCTGAAATATCCATTCCGACTTCAATATATCCATCTTTTATTGTTTTTGACTCCTGAGGATTTTTTGTGGCCCAGGATGGAATCCCCTATCTCTATCATGGCGTTTCTAGTTTTTTAGATGAATTATGCCGGTGCTGTGTTGTAGTTTTTGTAGCCTTCTACGCGAGGCTGGATGGTTTTGTTTGGCGGGTCCTTATTGGGTCTTTGGATACCTTAGCTTTTTCAAGTTAGATATTCTTGGCATACTTCAGGTGTACATAGCTTTGCTCCAACCCAATTTGACTGGAAGAGTAATTATGTCGAGGACTTGGCGTAGTGACAAGTTTGTTCGATTGTGACCAGGAGGCAAAGAAATTGGGTCACATGGGTAAGGCTGTGCATCCAACCCCACTTTGATGGGAGCCTTGTGCGCGAGGGCTCTGTAAAGGCATGTTTTAGATTTTTTTCTTTCGCATGATGGGATGCTGCTGCCTAGAGTCTACCATTCTACTGATAGCGTTGAGCCATTTCCCTGTAGTCTGGTTAACCTTAGATTCAAACAATTAGCTGGATCAGATATGTGTCATTTCTCTCTTTTCTCCATAGTTGAATAGCACTCACTAAGTGTCAGTTCAAACACTGCAAAGAGGCCACATTCCTGAATGTCATGTTTATAGAGTTCATCGTAAGCAGCTTCCTTCATGTTCAAGTCTAATCATTGGGGTCCTTTATATTTTAGAAGCTTCTAGGGCGTCCCCTGTCTGCCCCCCTCTCTCTCTCTGTGGATTTAAAAATGGGGGGAGGGGGGGAAGAGCAGTCATAGTAGATTTTACTTGGCCTGTACCATAGTAGTCTTTCTTTCAATTGAGGAGCCTAGATGGCACATTAGCCATGGCCATAGCACTCCCCACAGAAGCGCACTCACCAAACCTTCAATACCCAGACAATCCTTCTTTTTATATTTTGTTACATTCCCTAAAGCGTAAGAAACATTAGCTACAAATGCCTTCGTTCCTGTATTTCAATCCATCTGCTTCTACAAACTCCTCACCTTGTGCTGGGGTAGTACCTATGAAGTTCTGTATTTGGACATATGCGAGCTGCTGAACTCTTTGTTTGTACATCTTTTCTCTTGGTTACTATTTTCAGTTAGGAATGTTGTATTTGCCACTTGTATGCACTGCTGTTGTGGCCTGTGTATTTCCTTGTGAATAATTTCTCTTGTTTCTATGTAGGCAAGAGAGAAAGAACTGAAAAAACTTAAGGCTGCACAAAAAGCAGAAGTAGCAAAACTTCAGGTAAAGCTTGATACCAACCATTTCTCACAACAGAGTTTGATTTTGGAAAAACACCATCATTATGGGAATGTACATGCAGTAGAAAAATTACGTCAATCCATTGAGATATGGTATGCTACAAGTGAATATTTGCGACAAGAAATGAATCCAATTTTTAGGATGACCGACCCCTTTAATCCAGTGAGTTATTTATACCAAGCATTCTTCTTACGGCTAGATCCAATCTCCTGGTCCCTGCGGAAAGGAAAAAGAATTTCACGCTCTTCCTTTCGGTAAGGGAGGATTAGGGAAATCCTATTGATTGCAGCTTTCTCCAGACCTCCGGGAAATTGGTGTCAATGGTTCTGATATGGTGTGACCATCGTATTAGCCTTTGTCCTCAATGCCTCTGTCCTAAAGTAGTTGGGTCACATGGACCCTTTTCTTCTCTTCTCCCTTATCTAAGCATATGTTTTTTGATTAGATCTTAGCAGTCAACTCTTCTCTCACTACTTCTCCCATTATAATCTGTGTCTACCCTTACCTCGCCTTGGACATTGCTAACAAAAGGAAAATTTTAAATTTTGGAGCTTTTTCGTACTTATTAAACTATCAGTGTTTGATTCACTTGGTTTATCTGCATATAAGGCACAAGTGTCTAGTGCTTCAAAAGTAGGTAAAAAGAAGAATGTAAAGAGGGAAGCGGAAGAAGAAAACCCTGAGGATTTTATTGACCCAGAAACTCCTTTTGGCGAGAAGAAACATCTCGCTCGTCAAATGGCAAAGCAGTATTCCCCAAGTGCAGTAGAAAAATCGTGAGTGCAAAACTTCCTTTATTTTCTTGACTTCAACTTTATGCAGTGTGTAATCTTATGTTCTGTTTTTACTAATTTAGATGGTATGAATGGTGGGAGAAATCACAATTTTTTACGGCTGATGCTTGCAGTTCCAAAGCGCCATTTGTGATTGTGAGTTTCTATTTGTACTTTTAATGGCTTTTACCATAGCCACAAGCTCATTTGATGCTAAGTTGACTTGTGCAAATGTAATTAAAATCTTTTGTTAGACTTGCTTATTTTCTTCTGATTACCAGCGTGCTGATGTACCTGTGGCTATTAAGTATTAAATCACTAGGTAGCTGTATTTGACTCCACCCTCACAAGACTGCAATAGCGGGGGCCTTGTTTTTAGAATCATATACCAAAGTTTCTTAATTTATTCTTGTAGTTGCATTCATAACTTAAGGGGTTTCATGATACTTGTATGTAGCCAACTTAATTTCTAACAGGCTCTAGGATGTCTGACGATCTTGGATGGCTTGGTGTGTTTACCTAGGGATTTGATCACTTATGCAGCTTTGGGCTAATCTCCGTTGGAACTTCAACCAATCAGTTAGTGGTTAGATTACGCAGGTCGACCTTGAAACATTTTTATGAGTTCTCCTCTTGCTCTTGGTCTGGCTTCAATGTTTTGGCTTGGGACGTGGGAGTTGCAATTTACTTAAAGGTTGCATTGAAACCTTACTTCAGCCTTGTATCCAAGATTGGTGAGTCTGCCTTATGAATACGTATTGAGGAAAGGGTGACCATTGTGCGGTATCAGGTAGCTAAGGCAGCTGCTGAATCTGCAGAACCTACTGATTATGGACCCGTGCCCCCAACCTTTAATTTAAACGAGAAACAGGAAAAAGAAAGTATGAGTATGTTGTTGGAAGTACTGCCCCAAATTGGAACTAAATTAACTTCCATATCATTTTAAACACATCTTTTTTTTATTTGAGACAAACTTATATTTCTTTGCCCGAATTGCAAGTACTGCCCTGAAAGACTGCATTTATATATTGATAATGGTGAGTGCAGACAGTTCTCTTCTTGGAAAACTATTTTATATTTCTATGAACTTAAAAGATAGGTTAAATGCCCTTTTCTTGTGGAATGTTCAAATGGCTCCTAAAACTCCTTTTAGTTTTGGGAAGCGAGTTGAGGGGCTGGGAAGAAAAGGAGGCATGAAGATTTTCCATCCAGTGGTAAGCAGGGGAGAGGAAAGGAGAGGTGGAGAAGGAAATTTTTTGGGTCTGCCATATTATTCTCATTGTAAGTAACACGAAGTGGAACGAAACAAGGGACCTTTTCTTTTACTTTGTAAGACTTATTTCTGTTTATGTCATATATGTATTTTTGCTAATAAAGTAGTCTCCTGAAAAAAAGATAAAATAATCCCATTTTTTCTCTTTTCCTGCCCTCTTTCGTATTGAACTAAACAATTGGAGCTAATGGCACATTAACTTTTTGGGAAGGGACATTTTAGGAGAGTGGAAGGAGAGAAGGGACCTTTTGTTTCAAAATTCAACATATAGATACTTGTATGCGCAACCTTAATAACTGCTAAATAGTGTTAAGATGTAGGAATAACTTTTTCCGCATTTCCTCTTTCTCTTCCTGCTCAACTAATGAAATAGAGCTGAAGGCCTCCAACATGTTGTTGAAGGGCGCATCGAACAACTTCCTATCTTCCCTCATTATCAACTTCCATCCCATGATTTAATTTTATTTATGATGCTCTCCTCATCTCTCGTGCTTGGTTCTCCACAAGCTTCTTTCTTTTTGTTTTCTAATTCTTTTTGTATAACTGCAGGTTTTTCCACCCCCTAATGTAACAGGGGCCCTACATATTGGCCATGCCCTTACTGCCGCTATTCAGGTCTCGTGCTTGCAATTTGAAGTTTCATTTCAGTTGGTACCTCTTGCTATTTTTCTCAGTTTACTGTTTCTATACGTGTCGTGCAGGATACAATCATTCGATGGCGGAGAATGTCTGGCTACAATACTTTGTGGGTGCCTGGAATGGACCATGCTGGGATAGCAACGCAGGTTCTATCTGAATTTAATTCTATAACTTGTTTATTTCTTCTTAGGCTGTTAGTCAATCTTTGAGGTTGTGATCATTACTGTGTGGAGAGGAGTGTGGGCTGTTGTTTCATCCGCCGTATGTGTAATAGGGAGTATCTGTTAAGAACACATTGAGGCTTCAATTCATGCCTGGTATCAGTAATGGCATTATGCACATGGCTGTATTTAAATGGTGGGAAAGGGAATAGCATTTCTATTTAACCTCAGTCCTATGTTTGAGGTGTGGAATTGTTGACAGGAAAGCTGCAGCAGGTGCAAAAAGCGAATTTAAAAGCAGGATCTTCACAATCCAGATATCCTGAAAGTCCTACCTAGGGAGTAGAAGTTGTGAAACAGATATCCACATTTCCTTCTGCAAGCCGTTGCCTTTCAATCTCATGGAGGACTACAAGTATTAAAATGATTTCCTTCATCTGTCTTTCACCTTTTAGGTCCCCATTGAAAACATCCTCACCCCAAAAACATGCTCTATGAGATGGTCCTTTTACATAGGAATGGAGAAAATAAAAACGAAAAAGAAAATCTGACTCTATAAACTTTTTCGGGTTTTTTGTCATTGTCATTTGCCGTTGATGACTTTGCCAATTAAGGGAGGGGAGCTCTTCTTAATCAGGTCCGGGAGGTTATGTTTGACCTTGATTTAGTTGAGCTGCACTGTTTGGCTAAGCTCTCAAAGAAGCCTTATCAAACTCACCTTTCCTGTAATACTGGTGGTTGATGGCTAGTATGATTTTAGGCATTGGTGAACGTACTAATAGGGGAGAGTGTGTACCTTACTAGTCCAAGGCAACTTGCTGAATGCTAGTAACTAAGAACATGTAATTTGTGTCATTTTCACAGAGAAAAAAAAGACACTTTAACTTATGTTTCTCATCTCACCGAACTGAAAGACACTAATGGTGCCACTATTCCTGTAGCGACTTTCTCCAGGCCGGATTCACCTTAATGCCACCGTCTAAATCAAGCAGTTCAATCAGTTAAATTATTAGATACAGATTTTTCACACCCTTTCTCTCTCTTGCCATCATTTTCCATCTTGTAAAGGTAAAAGTATGAATTAGCAAGTTGGTTTTTTTACTTTCAACTTAATGAATTTTAACCAGTTAAAGTTAAGCAGCTTTATAATACCTTTTATTCACTATCATCCATCATCAATTAGCAATTCCTCATTGATGAATCTTGAAATCAACTAGTTGAATGAACTCCATATGCTGAAAGAGGCATTGCTATTGGCTGTCATGTCCTGCAGGCTTCAAACCAAGCAATTAAACGGGTGAAATATGCTGTTAAGGATCTTTAACTCAAATTTTGCGATTTTCTTTCTCATCATTTACAGAATCAACTTAAAATTAGCTAGTATCTGTGGTTTCATAAAGACCTTAGGGCTAAGCAAAGGAGGGGGGATGACGTTGCAAATCGCCGTCATGTTAATGTAGGTTTCTTGCTTCTCCACAACTATGGTATGTGTTCATTCTTTTTCCTAATGCTCAATTGCAGGTTGTGGTGGAGAAGAAGATTGCAAGGGAAAGACATTTGAGCAGGCACGACCTAGGACGGGAACAATTTGTATCAGAAGTAAGTTTAAGCTATCACAAATTCGTTTTAGCTTTATTAAAAATTTCTATCTCTTCAAGTTAATCTCATTTTAGTCAGGTTGATGAAAGAAATTTCTGCTTTTGTTGATTCTTTGATGAAAGGTGTGGAAGTGGAAGAATGAGTATGGGGGGACTATACTAAAACAACTACGTCGCTTGGGTGCTTCTCTTGATTGGTCTCGTGAGGTAGGATTCTGGATTAAATATTCCACTTTTTATTTCGCTGTCAATGCAGTGGTGTTGGCCTCTCTATTGGTTCATCTGATCTTTTTTTTTTCCTGATGTTTTCTACTTACCCCTTGTCCCGAACAGTGCTTTACTATGGATGAAAAAAGATCAAAGGCTGTAACAGAGGCTTTTGTTAGGCTGTACAAGGAAGGTCTGATTTATAGGTATAGTTACATATTGCATATGAATTGCATTTGAACAGTCATCGGTCTTAAATTCTTTCCTTTCCCTTTTCTTCCAAACTTTATATTGGTACTTTTACACGATGACTGTTTCTTGTGTAAGGGATCATGCTGTTGATCACCCCTTAAAGTATGACCCTTGCCTTTTCAACCCTTCAATCTTGAGGTGCTATTATGAAGCCCCAGCAAAAAGACCAAGTTGGAGCTGGTTAGAAAGAGTAAGGTAGGGTGCGTGAGGTGGAGGCGGGGGGTTTTGGCTGGTGTTGGCAGGTCAAAAGAAAGCTGAGAATAGGTAGGGTGGTGTGGAGAGGGTTATACATGATTAGTTTAAGGACGAGTCTCAGAGCATTTAAATCCGTGCTAACAAGGCCACTGGTCAGATCTGCGGTTAACTTCTCTGTATCTGATACTTGCAACATTAGGCGGTACCCTGATGATCGTTCTTTATGTTGTGCAGCTTATCCAAGAGAAGAGTGGGATGAGAAAAAAGTGGGATTATAGTCTATTTCTTTTTTTATAAAATGCCCTCTTTCGTACTTTTGCCTTTTGTCGGTGCATCTAATTACTTTCTGGCTCCATATTCTTGATAGTACATTGTCTTTGGTTTTTCGAGTTGATGACCTCTTTATGTTGATGTGTTTTCTTTTCCGTTTTACCTCAGGGATATGAGGCTTGTGAATTGGGACTGTGTCTTGCGAACAGCAATATCTGATATAGAAGTAAGCCACAGCAGTTTGACCTTGAAGTAAGAATGCCACAATCAAGATTGTAATTTTCATTTTTTAAGTTTTGATGAATGTAGGTAGATTATCTGGATATCAAAGATAGGACACTCTTAAAGCTTCCTGGTTATGAAAAGCCAGTGGAGTTTGGTGTTTTGACATCATTTGCTTACCCTCTGGAAGGAGAACAGGGAGAGATTGTCGTGGCCACTACTAGAGTGGAAACAATGCTTGGTGATACTGCAATTGCTGTACATCCTGAGGACCCAAGATATTCTCATTGTCACGGGAAATTTGCCATTCATCCATTCAACGGAAGAAAACTTCCTATAGTTTGTGACGCAATACTTGTTGATCCAAATTTCGGGAGTGGCGCTGTTAAGGTACAAATATATCTTTGAGACCAAAATTTATGAAGTTTCTACTGATTAGTGTTTGCGTCTCAATGTTAACGAATCTATCTTGGTAGATTACTCCAGCCCACGATCCAAATGATTTTGAGGTTGGCAGACGCCACGAACTTGAAATTATCAACATTTTTACTGATGATGGAAAGATAAATAGTGATGGTGGTTCAGAGTTTGCAGGGATGCCACGCTTCAAAGCTCGCGAGGCCGTAACTGCAGCTTTGCGGACAAAGGTATGCTCATTAATATCATACTCAAGTCTGTGTTTGGTTCATTTGAAGCGACCATACCTTTAACAGGGAACAGTTGTTTTTAAAGTTTGTTTTCATTCTAGCATGCCAGCGGTGGTTGCTTTTTGCTTTCTTACCCTTCGTTCTGGATATCTAAACTGGCGAAAATATTGGATCTTGTCTGTATATATTACAGAAAAGTTGATCTTTATGTTCTTCTTGCATCTAGGGCCTATATAGAGGTGCTAAGACTAATGAGATGCGCCTTGGCGTGTGTTCAAGAAGCAATGATGTCGTGGAGCCTATGATAAAGCCTCAGTGGTATGTCAGCTGCAATAGCCTGGCAGAGCAAGCCCTCCAAGCTGTTTTCGATCTTGACAATAGGAAAATGGAGATCATTCCGAAGCAGTATGCTGCTGAATGGAATAGGTACTTTCATCACTGATCTTACCATGCCCAATACTGAGTGTTTAATGTGCTCTTTTATTCCAATTTTCGGAACATTGCAAGGGTCATAGGATTGCGTTTCCTTTTAATGCATTATGTATCTGCAACTTCAAATTCAGCTTCGTTTACATAGATCCCATTGCAGTGATCTGAGGGGTTGAATTGAATCAGTTGTATTGGAAAGGGACTTCCGATTGAAGGGTTCTGCAGAGGCATGGATTAGCGAAACGGTATGTTCTCCTGTTTGGCAAGAAGTGGAAAGGTTAATGTACATGGTTGTGAGGGATGCCTTGTACAGGTGTAGCCATGCATGAATATTTTTAGTCATGGCTTGAGTTGCAGCATGGTAATAGCAAAGGTTTAGAACAATTGAATCATCGTCCAGTTTGAAGCGGGCAATGGTTGTTGTCCCCGTTCCTGGGATAATGTGTGGTTAGGGGAGGAGGAAGGCCATTTGGAGGACTCTTAACACCCCTTAAAGTGGGGATAGATAACTTGTTGGCTTATTGCCTGGTCGTGAGAATTTATGGTCTTATTCATTCTGGGAAACAGTTAGCCTTGCCAAGTTCGGTTAATGAGTTTCTCTGCTGTTGGTCCTCATATAAGCAGAAGAGGGGGAAGATGCTTTTTTGGCCAGAGAGTGATATGGGAGTGTGAGGCAGAGGAAATGTGTATCTCTACCTTTATGGCAGCGTCATGCTGTATGCAGCTATGCAGTGCCTACTAATGCCACTTTTTATTATTACTTACCAAAAGTATGTAGTTGTATATCACAGGAGATCTGGAACCTCTCCATGGTGTCTATGCTGTCCAGATCGATCAGGAAACTTGTTCTGGTCCTGATCTTTTCTTTTCTTGGGGTTGAGGGGACTTCTTTTGTATGCTTAAGTGCTTTATCGATTAAGTGGATATCTTTAGCGGCGTTGTTCTACTGGCTGCGTTGTACTCAGATTCTCCGTTTCAAATGTCTCAGGTGGCTTGAGAACATTCGTGATTGGTGCATCTCGAGACAACTTTGGTGGGGTCACCGTGTTCCTGCATGGTACGTGACATTGATGGATGATGAACTTCAGCAACTTGGAGCACACAAAGACCGCTGGATGGTTGCTAGAAACGAGGAAGAGGCGCAAATAGAGGCCAACCAGAAGTTTCCTGGGAAGAAGTTTCAGTTGTCTCAAGATCCTGATGTTCTAGACACCTGGTTTTCTTCTGGTCTTTTTCCTTTATCTGTGTTGGGGTGGCCAGAAAATACAGAAGACCTGAAGGCATTTTACCCGACCTCCGTCCTTGAAACCGGGCATGACATTCTCTTTTTTTGGGTTGCGCGTATGGTCATGTTGGGAATTAAATTGGGAGGTGATGTGCCTTTTAGCAAGGTGAGTTATTTTAGTTTACTATAAGCATAGTCATGCCAGATTCAGTTCTGTATCGCGCCATCACCAGCCTTGTGTTCTCTCTGTTATTTACAGGTTTATCTTCATCCCATGATTCGTGATGCTCATGGTCGCAAGATGTCCAAGTCATTGGGTAATGTCATCGATCCTCTTGAAGTAATAAATGGAATAACCCTGGAAGGTCTTCATAAGAGACTGGAGCAGGGTAATTTGGACCCCACTGAATTGACGGTCGCCAAAGAGGGACAGATGAAGGATTTCCCAAATGGTATAGTTGAATGTGGTACAGATGCGCTTCGATTTGCCCTGGTCTCTTACACAGCTCAGGTTCGTACTTAAACCATCATCCCCCCCCCCCCCCCCCGAATATTGACCTTTGCTGCTTTTGGTTGTTCACTGACTCTGTTTCAAGTTGCCGTTGTAGTCTGATAAAATAAATTTGGATATCCAAAGGGTAGTTGGGTATCGCCAATGGTGTAACAAGTTGTGGAATGCTGGGCGATTTGCCATTAGCAAACTTGGAGATGATTTCATCCCTCCAACAAAGATAGTTCCAAATAACATGCCATTTAGCTGCCAGTGGATACTCTCAGTACTGAACAAAGCCATACTTAAAACTGTTTCATCCCTTGAGTCGTACGAGTTTTCAGATGCAGCCAGTGCAGTATATTTTTGGTGGCAGTTTCAACTGTGTGATGTGTTTATTGAAGCAATCAAGCCCTACTTTACTAGCAAGGATCCAAACTTTGTATCTGCTAGGAGTTCGGCACAAGATACCTTGTGGGTGTGTCTTGATAATGGGCTACGGCTGCTCCATCCCTTTATGCCATTTGTTACAGAAGAGTTGTGGCAGCGCCTTCCTTCGCCAAAAGATAATACAAGGAAGGAATCCATAATGATATGTGATTATCCGTCAACTGTAGAGGTGAGCTCTAGTTGTGCGTGGGAAAGTAAGGCTTTGTTAATCTGATGACAATTTATTTACCCGCATTTTCTGGTGATGGTTTTTGTATGGATAAATTAATGCATCAGAACTTAAACTGTTGCTGATATAAATTTTGCTATCAGGCTATCTACAAATTTACTTTCTTTATCAATGATCTCGTAGTGCTTCTATTTTTAAAATCCTTTTTTTTTCTGGTGGGGGGTGGGTGGGAGGTATAATGTGGTGGTTGGAATTTGTTGTGCCAAAAATTACTAGCAGTAATATAATAACCTATGCTACCTCTAGATTATCAATTATCCTGCTACTGAATGGTGGTTCTACTTTTATAGTGCTGGTCGAACGAAAGGGTCGAGAATGACATGGATACAGTTGAGTCTGCCGTGAAATCACTAAGGTCGCTTAGAGAATCATTGCCTGCTAATGAAAGACATGAAAGGTAATTGTTTTTGTGATCCTGCTCCCTTTACTTAGCCATTTTTTTACTGTGAAAGGTGGTAATGTTGCTCCACTGTAACCAGAAGGTCAAGGGTCGAAACTGGGAACATTGTCTGGGCTACCTACGTACCCTCCCCAGACTCCTTAGTGGCTGGTGCCTTGTGCACTCGCTCGCCTGTTATTGACATAGATATATATTGCTCTTTGAGATTCATTGAATTGCTGCAGAGTTGCGGTATGATTTCAATAATCGTGGCCTTTTTTCTTTTGGTGTACAGGCGAGCAGCTTTTGCACTTTGCAGAAGTGTTGCGGTTGCGGAGGTTATTGAAAGCCGCGTGCTGGAGATTTCAACTCTTGCCAGTGTATCATCTTTGAAGGTAGGCCCTCTGATCCCCATGTTAAATGAGTTGGTTTCCTTTTACTTTGTAAGACACCCTTCTTATGTACTGGTTGTGCATCGAAATTTTCTTGACCAAGCATAGAATTCATCTAATGCTCTTGTTTGCAGATAAGATGGCAGTTTTTGGTTTTCTTAATTTGGTTGTTTCATTTCCACACCCTTTGGTGTACTCAAGATGCAGTTATAAACACTATAAACTTGCAGTTTCTCTATAACGCGCTTAACACATACTTGCAATTCGATACGAGGCATGTCAGAGAGCCCTTTGTGTACATACGAGGGAAGTAAAGAAGTGTTTTAGCAAAGTGCTTAATATTGGTTATGAGACATGCTCGAACGTGCTTCAATTATTGATCCTTTCAATGGGGTCCTTGGGCCTGTTTTTTAGGCTGCTTGATGTCTAAGGTGGGTGTTGATGTGGGCTGTTCTGCAGCTGGTCAGGTTGGCTTTTGTTTTGATGCTTTGGTAGGGCAGAGCTGTTCAATGTTGCGGGAGCGTGTAAATTGCTTATGGGTGTTTAGCCCCAGAGGCAAATTGAGGCGGTTCCGGATTTAAGGTGCTCCTTAACTGCGAATTCAGAAGGATGAGGAGTGTTGAAAGGGTTGAGTTTTGCTGTGTACTCTTAATATTCAGATTTCTGTCTAGTTGATTCTTATCCTTAGTTGCACAAAGCGGGGGCGGGGGCGGGAGCGGGGAAGCGTAAGCACCAAGAAGAATCTGAGGTTGGGAGCGGCTTGAATAAATAAATGCGTAAAGAGTATTATCATTTGTTTAGCATAGTTTACATAGATAGTAACAACAGACAAGGAGACTTTAAGGACTTGAAGGAAGAGAGAAACAAGGAATTGAGTTGAAAAGAGCTTGATTTTCATGTATTCTATCACTTGTTCCATGCATCTCTATCCAGCTAGCGGGATCGAGTTCCCATCTTAGCTTGAGACGAGATCCCATGGAGCTCCTAACTTGGGATCGCAAAAGCGAGTTTCCGAGAGAGAAACGTCGCCATATTAGGAGTTTCCTGCAACTAAGTTCTTATCTCCCTCGTACCGTCTCGAATGTGGAAGGGTTTGATGGTAGGATTGTAAAGGTACACAATTGCTTCTAATTTCCCAAATTTGCTATAGTTGCTCCTTCTTTTGAGCTTGACGGGAGAAAATATTTGGCTGGTACTCACAGGAATCTCGAACTGGAGTCCGGATAATGGTTTAGAAACCTACAGTGACTATCTGCATACAGATATAGATGGTAGCCAGTACTTTAAAGCCTATCAAAATAGACATATGTTTGGTGACCGGTAAATTTGCCTCTAGATCAGCTCTACCATCTTGGATGGGAGGTCATCTGATAGTTCATACCGTTTTTCAAATAACGAAGTTCAAGAGTTTGAACCTTATACCTGATATCATTGCTACTTTTCCAATGACAGACTGACTACATAAAAAGTGAGTGAGCCAATTCAAGTTTGAGAACAACCAAACTACCATTAATTGTTGCCATAAATTATGAAAGCGATTACAAACTTGTTTTGTGTCTAACCCGTAGCTACCCCCCTGCTACATATATGGCTAGATACTTTTGGTTTATCTCTTTGCACTGACTCGGCATATAAGATTTGCTTTCTACTGATGCTCGGTTTGATAGAAATATTCATCCGTTGATTTGCTGCAATCATGTCTTCGATAATAGGGATTTTCAACCTGTTGAGATAATATCAATCTTTTATAATCAAAATTTTTTCTTGCTGTTGTATTTCTTACCAACAAAAAACTTATCTCTCAGGTTTTAAGGGAGGACGATGCTGCTCCAGCTGAATGTAAGGTGGATGTTGTAAATGAATTCCTTTCTGTTTATCTTAAGCTTCAAGGAACTTCCTTTAATGCCAAAGCAGAACGTGAAAGGCTGAAGAAAAAGACGGAAGAGATACAGAAGTAAGTTCTTCTCTAAATATGCTCTTAAAGCTTAAGGTCTTTGAGAATGGTGACGTGACATGGATTGCCTTATGACATCTTTATGGAATAACTACATTTCATCTTCTATAGTTGGTGGGTTCTCAAGGTTCTTTGCAGACAGACCTGACCCTGTTAATCAAATAGAAAAACTTAACACGCATGAGATAGTCCAAAACTTCTTCAAGTTCTGAAAGCCATCTTATTTGAAAAAGCTATTTAAAACATAACCTGATAACACGGGAGAGGCTATTCCCAGTCCTGAATAAGGTAACCCACCCCCTTGTTTGTTGCTAAAAGGTCGACACTTGTCATAAAATACATTTTTAATTTTTTATCGACAAAAAGGTGGTGGAAATAGCATTTCCCTGAATTGTGTATTGGATAAATTAGGGCTGGTTATAGACTAGGTACTAGCTTAAGGTAGATATGTTGATAATTAGAGCCGAGTTGCACACGAACCCCTTTTTTCTTCTCTCTGGCATGTAATCATATGCTGATGTGATTTTTCGCGGTTTAACTTATGACTTGAGCTTATATGGAATCAGCATCCTTTATGTTTATTCAGTTCTTCAGTCTACAGCAGACTTGTCGGTAGGCGCCACCCTTTGATCATCGGCATACAATTTTTTTCATTTATATATCAAAAACAAGTTGGCACTCTATCTTCAGTGTGGGTGGAGTAATAAAGTTCTCTTTTCTCGCAGGCAACAGGAGAGTCTAAAGAAGATAATGAGTGCTTCTGGCTACCAAGAGAAGGTTCCGCCCCATATTCAACAAGAGAACGTAGCGAAGCTTACCAAGCTCATGCAAGAACAACTGTCTGTTGAAGAAGCTGCAGAACAATTGGGAAACGAAAGCAAATGATTTTTCACTTTTTACGCCCACTGGCTGGGAAGCAATATTACGGTGTAACCAGCAAATGGAACAATTTTTGTACACAAATTTGTGAAGTGTTGTTTTCGCTGGTAGATGGGTTGCTACAAAAAAAGGGTCGTCCTTTTTTTTATATCGTTTTCACCATTTCATCACATAAACAGAAGCCGAATCAAATGCCTTGCATCCTTTTGTTACTTGCAACAGGGACGGGGGGGGTTCTTATTCCTTTTGTTACTTGATATCAATACCCGCTTAATCGTGTATGTTTTTTCACGATTAACTGCTTTAGGAGAGAACGGGACTGGTGTTTCAGTTTTTGATATCAAAATCCCGTTTTCTTAAAGAAATGGAACACAATACTTCGCACAGAGCTTTAAAGGTCTATTTTTTTCCCCTTTTTTTCTTTTATTAAATAGACAATTACATTGATCTTAAAAGGATACAGTGTTAGAGCGTCCGGGCCTGAGGGTCTTAAGGAGGGTGTTACAAATATATACAAAAACATACAAATAGATACAGAAAACCTTTGATCGGTAGAAATGATTTGGGTACCTCCTCTTGTGGATCATATCTTCTCTAGTAATGAGGTCGAATCATCCGGTGCTTGGTTCTGTTCGTTGTTAAGTAAACCTATCAGGCGCAAATTGCTAGCCTCATCCGAATCTCGTTCCTGCTTTGGGACATTTGGATTGGTAGAGATGCTTTAGTGTTTCAAACTATGCCTTTTAGTCTCTCTTCTATCCTTAGGAATTCGAATGTTATGATTCATAACCTTCGGTTTTTCAAAAATTACCAGAGCCGATTTTGGAAAGATCTTAAATATCCAATTACTGATTCCCTCTAGACCCCCAAGCCTTTTATTCGATTCAATCACTTTTATCCTCCTCTTTATCCGTTATACCACCCTTCCCAATGTTCTTGGTCCACGATGAGTAGTCATGATGGCAGCAGATTTGGGTTCGTTTGACAAATTTTTTTTTGGTTTTCAGTTTTTAAAAAGTAACTTAATTTTTTTTTATAAAAACAAGTGGGTGTTTGATAACTCCTTTTTTTTTTGAGATTTTTTTTTTAGTGTTTGCTAACCCTTTTTATTTTGACTTTTTTTTTTTTTTTTGTGGTTTGCGGAGGCGGTGGTGGGGCGTAGCGGTGGTCGACGGTGGTGGTGGCCGACGGCCGAAGGTGGCTGCCGGCAGTCTCCGGCGGTGGTCGCCGGCAGCCGGAGGTGGCTGCCGGCAGTCTCCGGCGGTGGTCGCCTGAGGTGGCTGCCGGTGGTGGTCTAAAAAAAAAACCAAAAGTGAAAAAAAAAACCAGTTTTTGGAGTTTTTTTTTTACTCTTCAGTTTAAAAACTGATTTTTTAAATTGAAAAAAAAATGGTTACCAAACGCTCCTTTTTTTTTCAATTTTTAAAACAGAAAAAAAAGAGGCAAAAAAAGAGTGTCAAACCTACCATTGGCTTTGGGCTTGTGCTTTTTAACCTTCACCGGTTCCTGTTGGTTCTTATGTTTCTTCCTCTACACTACCGAACTTGAGCTTGATCGACGAGCATGTTTTCTTGCTGGCTCTACAGTGGTTATCTAAATTACGTTGTGTTCATATCATCATTTTAACAGCTTCAGCGACCATGTTTGCACAGTTTTGAAGCAGTAAATCTCATCTCAGGGACCATGTAATAAAGTTTGTACATATGCAGAATAGTAAGTCAATTAGCCGTTGCTTTTAATGCACATCCAGGAGAGGTATAGATCGAGTTTAAGGTTTGGCTTCAGCACTAGCTCGTTTTAGGTGACATCACAGGGATGGTATCCAATAAGATTGGTTTGATGCTGTACAGGCTAAAGTCTCTCTTTCAGTTGCTGTTGCTACTTCCTTTCGAGCTCTCCCTCTTAATTTCTATAGACTTTAGTTAGTCGGCTTTTTGAGACAAATTTTTGGCTTATGTGGTTGGGACGGTCTCCTTTTTATGTTGCTTTCTTGTTTTCTGGTTTTGTAAGTTTTTAGACTTAATTTAGATAAAGATACATAAAACCATAAGAAGGCTTGCTGCCTCTAATACCGGTGCACCCTGCGATTACTTATTTCAACTACAAGCCATTACTGTTGAGTGCTTACAGTCTTGTGTTGTCAAGGACCCAATCCTAGTGGTGGTACTTCTAGCCTGGCATACAGAAGTAGCTTGCTATCTCGCCTCCTTTGATTTTCGCGTGCAAGCCCTGTTGATGCTAAAGTGATTGAAGTTAGATACAATATAATAATTCTTCCGTCTCACATAATTTAATCAATTTTTTTTGCACACAGATTAAGGATTTAAGTAATATATAGTGTGTTTTTCATTCTATCCAATAGAGTGAGGAAGGAAAGAAAGAGGATCAGGAGAGAGAAAATGAGTTAATGGTATGTTAAATCTGAAGAGATTAATTAATATAAAAAATATAAGAAAGTGAGTCACGAGAGAGAAAATGAGTTGATGAGAATTTCACTGTGGAGAGAGAAATAGAATAAAAAAGTGTAAAAAAGATAAATATTTAAAAGTACCTACAAAATCTTTTTTAATTTAAAAATGATTAATTTTTTTGGGACGGCCCAAAAGAAAAGTTAATCAAAATTACGTGGAACGGAGGGAGTAAAGATCATAAATAATGGGTGTCACTGTGTCTCAGATCCTGACATCTGGTTCACTAGAAGACGAGACATTTCAGTACCTTGATATGCAAATAATTATGTTTCACGGCCAACGAAGAGGATGGAAGCAGCAGGTAATGTGATCAAGCAGTATATAGATCTGAAGTTATATTTAAAAATGTAGTCACTATATAACACTAGCATCTTAACTATCAGACAAATACAACCATGGTGATTAGCTAATGCAATATGCGAGATCCGTTCACAGACTTTCTTTGTCGGTACATGTAGTCTTTTCCGTTTTCCTCCTTCGTCTAGTTTAATTATGTATGTCAACACACCTCTCAAACAAATACTAACCACTACATAATGCAAACCTGTTACTTGTGTCCAATGAAAGAAATTTTAGCAATACGTTATATAACGCGTAAAACTACAGGATGACAACTGGGGTGGTGGCGCAGTTGGCTAGCGCGTAGGTCTCATAGCTTTCTGAGTAATCCTGAGGTCGAGAGTTAGAGCCTCTCTCACCCCATTTGCCTTTTCAATTTTCACAGAATGGTTGGCACTTCTCGTACAACATATTGAGCCCAGTACAATCACGTACTTTGGTTATACTTTGGGTCTACCTAGTTGCTACAGCCGCTCAAAATTTTGAATAGAGCAAACTTTAGCTTTTACTCTGGTTATATGAATCTTCTTCCAATCCCGTGTATAGTGATAATTAACGGTTGTTAAATATTTTTAGTAACTTTTCTTTTAACACTATCAGCGACAATTAGTAGCAGCACTTTTTAGATTAACTAAATAAATGTCATTAAAAATATGTAGAAACCATTGATCGTCTCCATATAAGGGGTAGAAGAAAGATCTTTCCAATCGGGTGAACACTTCTCGTTTTCACTTCTAGTTCGTAAATTAGATGGTTCTAACACTTCTAGTTTTTGCCAGTTTTATTGAATTTTTTCCTTTCAACCTTTTACGAATTCAAAAATTAAGGATCTGTTTGAAATTACTTAGTCTTAGGTTTCAGTTTTCACAAAAAAAAATAAAATCAAAACTAGTTTAATTTTTATTTTTTACAAAATCGAATGAGTGTTTGATTACTCATTTATTAATTTGAACTTTTTTCTTCTGAATGTTTTTTCTTTGATAGTAGTGGCGGTGGTATTTTGAGTTTCCATTTTGGCGGCGGCGACGACAACGACAATGTTAGACACACACACACACACATATAGGTGTCAATGGGCCGGGCTTGATGACTGAAAAATGGGTCAGGCCGGGCACGGGCCTGAAATCTGGATATATGGGCACAGTCCAAGCCCTGGACTTAGGCCTAATATTTAGATCCGGGCTTGGGCCGGGCCCGGACCCAAATTTTTTTTTGTTTCTTCCCAACTCCTTATTATTTATTTACGTCGATGGCCAACAAGAATACATCAAATTAATTAGTTGAGATTGATATAAGTTAATTTGATGTAATATTGACAAGCCTTTTTTGGCCTACTAACATTATAATTTATAAGTATCATTTTTTGAAAGTTTCAATTCTAATCAGTTTATTTCAAATTTATACTATTAGTTTAATTTGGTGTAAAGTTTTAGCATATATTTTGAAATCCTAATCAGTTTATTTCAAATTTATGCTATTAAGCTTTACTTTTTTCACTAAAGTTGAATTTTTGTTATTATAATGTACCACTAAAAACTAGTTGGAATTTACAAGAATTTAAATTTGGAGTATAGTTATTAATTCCCTAGACGATCTTAAGTAATAAGTATATATTTTGACTAACAGTTTTTCTCTCTACTTGGTATCATATACTTTTTTTTGAGGGGGGGGGGGGGGGGGGGGGAGTAAAAGTGGAATTTAGGAAAATAATGGGGAATATAGCCGTTGGGGAAGAGGGGGGGGGGGGGGGGGAATCATTTTATTCCGTTTTTGTCATTCGTTAATCACTCTAATAACAACCCTACCCTTTCGTAAATACTATTATTAAGTACTAATTTTATAATCATATCCGATTTTACCCTCCGTTAGTTATTTCAATGAGAAACCTACATTTTCTTAATTATTTTTTACTGCATTTAATGAACATTGTTAGGTCATAAATTTAATCTAAACCTATATTTACACATTGAGAAACAAAATGTGTGGTTACAAAAAATATATTTATATATACGTATGTGTGTCTGCGTGTGCGTGTGTATATATATACTATTTATAAAGGTATGGATGTTGTAAATTATTTTTGGACGATTATGTCCTCCGTTAATTACGTCAATTATATTTTTACCTTTCTTTTATCACTCCCTTTTAAATTTTGATAAAATTAAAAGAACATTGGGTAATGAATCTATTCTATATATTGAAAAATGAAAAGTGTGATGAGAAAGGAAAATAGAAAAAAAAATTTCTTTATTATTCTCTTTTTAATTTGGTTAAAATGAAATAAACATTAGATATTGAACTGTTTAATAAGAACTGTGAATTTTTTTCTTGCATTTTTTAGTTTGGATATTGTAAATCATTTTTGAACCATTATGTTCTCCGTTAATTATGTTAATAACATTCTTACTCTTCTTTTATGACTACCTTTTAAATTTTGATAAAATTAAAAGAACATTAGGTAATGGATCTAATCTATACATTGAAAAATAAAAAGTATGATGAGAAAGAAAAACATAATAAAGAAATTTCTTTATTATTTTCTTTTTACTTTGGTTAAAAAAAAATTAAACATTAGATATTGAATTGGTTTCTTGCATTTTTAGGTTAGCAAACAATTAACCAATTGAAAAACTGAAAAACAAAAATAAAATGAATAAACTGAAATACGTGAAAAATCAATTAACAAACAAAAAATTATTAAAAAAACAGAAACAAAAGAAAAACGAAAAAGGGTTAAATATGCATAAAAAACAAGGCTTATATATAATGTCAATTTGAATTGAAAATATGTTCGGTTATTGCAGTTGAAGACCGAGTGTTTTGTATTTCTTATTGATGAAATGTAAAGCACTTGATCTTAAAAATTACAAATCTTAACCGTAAACCAATTTAACAGATTACAAAAATAAAGACGTTGATTCATTCTTTTAATTTATTAATTTATCTTTATTTTCAGCAATATCATCAAGCATTTCTTCAAAGCCTACAAAGAATGTTTCTAAATATTGAATTGTTTACAATTGCGAACATTAAATATACATTTATTCTAAAACAAGTAACAAAAAAATAATAATAACATAATTAAATTACATTATTTTGATCTAAAAAAAGATAATAATATCACCTCAAACATTACTTTCGACTATATCCACGTACAATGCTCATGTTCTATACTAGTTCCTGTAAGTGATCGACCCTCTCACTCTCAATCCTTACTCTCGTATCTATTTTGAACTGCACTCTCACAACCTCATATCCTCACTGTCAAACATATCTTACTATATATTTAGATTTAATTGACATTTTCAATGCCTTCCACACCTCTAATGCCATTTTCTCGAATTCTTACAATTTTAAAATTGAGTTAAAAATGTTAAATTTTCTTGGGTCATAAAATAACTTCTAACCCATAACCCATAATCTCTCCCGTGATTTTCCTTCCTCCCCGTGCATAACACAAGATTTAAGCTAGTAAGTGTGTGTGTGTAACTTGATTAGTTAAAAGACACTTATTTAATCTGAAATTGCGACATTTAAGATGTCCAGGACATGGCGAGGCCTGAAAGGACAGAATGCATCCCTCTCATCTCTTTCCTCACTTTCAATTCAAGTAAGACGCTTGCATGATACAAAAGCTTAACCCACTAAAAGTTCCCTACTAAGTAAGAGCGAGCGACTGCGTGCAGACCGACAAAGAGATCAGTGCGAAAATTGCCGCTCATTTTTTCAGCATCAAAATCAATAGGAGAATAGCAACACAAAAAAAAAAACGGGCATCCTATCTTTTACTGTTGGGAGCTTTGGCATTTTTGAGGTTGGAAAGTTCTTCAATGAGCTTTCTCTCTTCACCACTCAGCCGTCTCGGTATCTCGACTTGCACTCTCACCAACTGGTCACCCCTCATGTTGCTTTTGTTCAAGAAAGGCACACCTTTTTTTGCCATCACCAGGGTCGTCCCTGGTTGTGTACCAGCTGGGATCTTCAAATCTACCATCCCATCAACCGTTGGAACCTTTATCGTTGTTCCTAGAATGGCATCGATGTAAGAGACCTTGCTGGTGTAGAGGATGTTGGTATCGTCGCGCTTGAGTACAGGGTCTGGAAGAACATCAATGATTACAAAAAGGTCTCCAGGGGGTCCTCCTCTCCTGCCTGCATCACCTTCTGAGCGGACCCTCAAACGACTGCCAGCATCCACCCCAGCTGGGACTTTCAGGCTAATCCGCTTTGACTTCCTTACTCGCCCATCCCCACTGCATGTGTTGCAAGGGGATGATGTCTCCCCAGCCCCGCCACATGTAGAGCAGGTAGTCACCTGCTGGAACACACCGAGTGGGGTCCTTGCCGATGACACAACTTGCCCTTGTCCACCGCACGTGTTACAAGTGGATGGTCTTGTCCCTGGTTTGGCACCTGAACCGTCACAGGTGCTGCAGCTCTCAAGCCGAGTTATTTCAATCTCCTTTTCAACTCCAAATACAGCCTCCTTAAAATTCAAAATAAGATTGTAAGCCTGGTCATTGCCAGCTGTGGCCCTGCTTCGAGAGCCTCTACCTCCCATGCCCATACCACCCATACCGCCCATACCACCCAAATTATCAAATAACGACTCAAACAGATCAAAGGGATTGCTGAAATCCTGTCATAGTGGAATCAAAAAAATGGATGAGCACGTAGTATACAATAGCAATGAAGTTAGAAAGACGGAAATTCTGTAGTTCTTTGCTCAGGAAAAAGACTCACCCCTGTGCCCATGCCAGCACCTTTAAGCCCGGCCTCCCCATATCTGTCATATATGGAACGTTTCTCATCATCTGACAGAACCTGTAGCACGAAGCTTTCATCAACCAATAAATTGCCACCACAAAAGAACTTCTATGCAGGATTACAATTAAAGGACTGTGAAATTTACCTCATAAGCATTGCTTATGTCCTTAAATTTTTGTTCTGATCCAGGTTCTCTGCAGGAAAATAAAAGTAGAAGTTCAAGCCAGCATCTTCTGAAATTGTTAAGACAAAAAAGTATATACCGAATCCAGACATATGTCCAATGAACACACAAGGTTGCACAAGTAGCATATATAAACCTTTCTAAACTGACACAAATTTCCCTCTCAAACAATTCCATATTTTGTTACATTGACTTAAAATCTTCATACTTTGAAGTAAAAGATCACATCATAAAGCAAAGTAAGTGCACACGGGCAGTGTATAAACAAACAAAACTGAAGGAGAAAAACCTAGTTCTAGAGTGTTAAAGGCCAGAAAACAAGAATGGGTAATCGCGGTTGCCCATGTATGGATGACACCCGCACTGAAACAGCCAGATCTGCCCCAGCCTGCGTCTACTTGGACGCCACTTCAAAAAAGATTGTTGGGCCCATTAGCGTTAACCACTAGTGGTAAGGCACGATATCGATTTTTGGGTCCATTCTCTTGATGGGATATCCAACAGGCAACAAGTAAAATGCTACAGATCAATCGTGGCTTTAATTAGCTTCTAGTTAAGCAGTTAAACTGTCCAAAGTAGTAACAAAAGGTAAAACTAAAGAATACAACTAATTTTCAGTTTTCCTTTCAACAATTAAAACATTCTCCACTGGCATATGCAGGAGGCCTAACGCGCAGAAAGAATATAACTTAGCAACCTGGAGTTGAAGCCTAAAAAATTCACAAGGCCACTTCAAAGTTGTAGTCCATTAAACCTGAAGTGGCAGCTCAACTTACTTGTTCACATCAGGGTGGTAACTCCTGGCAAGCTTCCGATAAGCTGAAATGAAAGGACAATATCAAATATATGATGCAAGTAATTCAGGAGCATATAATTATGACCCAAAACGAGTAAAAGCGAAGAAATCTGAAAGAACACTTTACACGGCATGCACTTCCTAAAAAATATAATAGCAAATAATCAGTGTTCGAACTAGCTAGTCTAAAGATGCTAAAAGATGGCAGTTTTGAATACCCATCCTCTTAGCTAAAGAATTCTCAGTGTCTACTCGTCATATTCACTAAAGCGATTCCAACAAAGCTTGCCAGCTGTCTTTTGCATACAATGCTGATGGACAAAGAGTCGGATTTAGACACATATGTTCTTGGGGACCTTAGTTCTTTAGATCTTAGTCAAAATGGTGAAGACAGAGTACTCTTGAAAGTGATGCTAAAGGTCTTCTTCCAATCAAGTCTGTTAACTCTTTGTTGTCAATTTGTAATGGAGCCCATTTTCCTAGGCAGCCAAGTGGTCATCTTAAAGTTTGTTTTTTTAACTTGGGAAGCAGTGAGGAAAGTGGTGTTAAACGGTGATAATCTAAGGAAAAGGGAAAACACTTGGAATGGAAGTTTGGCATATCGTTTGCAGCCTCTTGGGCATTTGCTGGGTTATGCTCCATTGACGTTCTGAGGAACTTGTTGCTTTCTAAGAAATGGACGTCTAAACTGAAAGTATCGAATTTTATCCCTCGTCCCTTGCCAGTTTTTGAAAGAGAGGGCTTGTCTAGCTTAAGCCTCTATTTGGCCGACTTTATGTCGCTAAGCTGAGGAAGAAGATATTGGTTCCGTAAATATCTACTGGGTAAATGATCTATAATTCGCTATCCATCAAATGTTTCAATGTCATCCTCTATCTACTATTCCATGACCTTTTAGTTTATTTTGACCGTTTGATGGTCAAAATGAAGGATGAGATATACAAATGACGTTTTTGGCCATGAAAAAGAGAACGGAAAATTCACTTAAGCTCTAAGTGGCTGACATGGACAAAAAAAGTTGGCAAAATTCACTTGACCCGGATCTTCTCTGTAACCACCACCCTGAACCCAGGCGCCGCCACACCAACCACCCCCGGTGTCGCTGCCGCCGCAAGTTACAAACCCTAGGTGCGCCACAGCCTCCACCTCCAATGCAGCCAGACACCCCACACACTACACGTACACACACACCCCAATACACAGATTGACAACCCCCAGCGATTGGAGGGTCTTAATCAAGATCCAATTGGTTTTGTAGAAAATAGAAGGCAATAAAACCACTGATTGTGCTGGTGGTTGTAGCAGATCAGGATGGTGGTGGTGGATTGGGACAGTGGTTGTGGTGGATTAGGATGGCTGTGGTGGCCCGGATGGCAGTGGTAATGGGCAGTCATGGTGCCTGTGGCGATCGCAATGATGCTGGTGGTGGATTGGGATGGCGCAATGGTGGTAGAGTGAGATAACTTTGGGGTTACAGATGAGGATGCACCATGGTTTGGAAAAGGAGGTGGTGGTGGCAAATGATAGTGGTCCAGGCGGTGGTGCATGGACGAGGGGAAGGGAAAAGAAGGAACTCAGGCGGTGGCCGGCGGGGATCAAACCCAACAGTGAGTTCACTCACGCGAGTTCACGCAGTAAGTTTGGTATCCAATTGGCTTAAAAGTTGTATTTCAAAGACATCGTCATTTTAAGGTTCTGCCCTCTATTTCGACCATCAAACGGTTAATTATCGAAAAAGATCACGTGGTTCATGGAATGAAAGATAGAGGATGACATTAGCACATTCACCCCATAGATAAAAGGCCATCTTTGTAATTTGCCTGATTAGACTATTTGGACGCCTTTGAGCTGTATATAGATAGGTGAATACCTATACAAAAGAAGAAGGCATCTAGATAGTTGAATTAGTATGCAGCTTTTTTCGTAAACAGGAGCTGCCTTCTTTGGCACACTTTTATGGATAAATCTTAAAATTTGGGAGGAAGGAAAAAGATTAAGCCTAAACTATGTCAAAGCAACAATAAACTGATGATACATGTCAAGTTCAACCCCGGAAATGAAAATATTATTAGACCAGACTTAGCTTCCCCTTTTGTGTTATAAAATAAAGACCACCTGTTGGTAGTCAATTTAAGCAAGGTGCTACTCATTTTTCTGGCTGGTGCTAGGATGTCTCAACTAACATAAAGCAGTTTATTGATGGTAAGATGCGATTGGCTTTACCTATGACTCCTAAAAACAGCCCAAAGAAACGCCATTGCGCCCTTTACGATAAGAACCCCTCATCCAATATAAGCGGTAAATAACCACAGTATCGACATATAGAAGTACAGGTAGCATAAAAATGTGCAAGTCTGTTCAACATCATATTTACATGCCAATGTTTTACTATCCAAGAGAATTGAGAAGCCAAGCAACAACATCAAAGCAAAAGAAATATAGGAGAAAATACACATGCACAAAATGCTGTGTAAGAAATGAACCTAAAGGAGAGGAAGTACTCACCACTTTTAATTTCAGATTTGCTTGAATTTTTTGAGACACCGAGAACAGAATAGAAGTCCTGTATACAAAGAAATCTCTACAATTACTTTCAAGCTACAACATATGTAATATATCACCATAATGAACAGTGCAAAACAAACAAAATGCAAATAGCTAACTCACAGTATCAGCTCTAACTATAAGACGAGATCCCCGATGGTGGCATGACTTCCTAGATAACCTCGAATCAAATATTGATTGCAAGGAATCTTGAGAAAAGATGGCCGAATTTCGTGATGCCAATACTTTTGTCTTGGTTGAGATACTACACACAAAATAATTATTCATTACTTTGTTACGGGCAAAGTAAAGAACTGTAAAAGAAACAGGTAAAACAACAAACATGTAGTGGAAAGGCTAGACGACCACGAAACCAGCAAGTGACAAGCAGATAATAGGGAACAAACAGTACATCAATTTAGCTACAGAAATACATCATTATGACAACTTGTGGTACTTCGCTAACAAAGTGAGGACCTGCAAAGAGCAAAGCACAAACCTCTCTATGCTGCGGTAGCTCAGAAAATCACAAACAAACAAGAGAAAAAGGAATTGGGAAGACAGAATATCTATGCTCTCAAAACTTGTGCACCATATAAAATTTGTTGCCATGCATATTCGCCTCTAATCCCAAAGAAGCAGGTTAGCAAAAGCATACTCAAGTAGACAAACTGAGATCACTTCCTGTTTCATAATTGTCCATTTTTTGCTTTAAAACACCTATCCTTTAAAATCAGTTCTTGACAGAATCAGCATATAAATGAGCAATAGTGTTAACAATTCATATTCTACTTGTTATCAAGAAGACTACAAGAGAGCAGAAGCAAGTCCCTATTACGATATTTTGCCACGACTTGCTAGTATAGTTGGTCTCATCATGCCACCATTGACTAGGAGTTTCTTCAGAGAGTTCAGCGAGTGAAATAAGCAAGTAGCCAGTGCTCATTATTGGATACGGAGAGTAGCAGAGCAGTTGATTAATTAGCAAGTGCGGCTCCGGAATAAACCGCCTCCTTGGCAATGTAGAATTGCCAACAATCAAGGGCGGACCTACGTGGTGACAAGGGGGGATTGAAGCACCCCCTGAAATTTTGAAAAGAGAAAAAAAAATTGGGAATCGCACCGAGATCCCGTTCCCCGATACCCCGTTCCCGAGACCCACACTCGGCAGTCTCTCTCTCTCTCTCTCTCACCGTTGTGACTCCGTGAGGACCGTGAGTGACCGCCGGTGGACTAAGCTACTCCGACCAGATCTGGCCCCTGCCGGTGACTGCGACTGAAGCCGCTCAGGAGACGCGCCGACGCCGCGACGGCCGACGAGGCTCTGCTCTTCGAGACTTCGACTGCTACTCGGCTAATCCATAGTCTGACCAGATCTGGCCCCTCACGGCCTCATTGCTGCTGGCGACCGCGACTGAAGCCGCTCAGGCGAAGCTGCAACGACGCCAACGAGGCTCCCTGCTGGCTGCTTGACCTACTGCTGCTTCGAGTCTTCGATTGCTTGTGGACTTGTGGTCTCACTCTCTCTCAGACTCTCAGTGGACAGTGTGGGTGTGCCTTGTGATTTGTGTATGTGAGTATATCCGAACAGGTTTTTGGAAAATCTCAATCTTTTATTGTACTTTAAATATAATCAGCTTATCCAGAGATTTTATTGAATGGTGACCAAAATTGGGGGATCGGGGTTGGGAGAAGGAAGACATTAATTAAGGCCACACCCCTAAGCATAGAAACCTGCAACCTCAAGAAATTAAAAATACTCAAAAATAAAATATAAGCAAAAAACAAACGATCTTTACATGCATCATAATACCATCTAGAACACTTAGGAGTGCTAAAATCATTCTCGTCTAAGTTATAGAGAGAGCTAGCAACAAAATTAGGCAGGAAACAAAGGTGGAATAAATTTCATTAGAATCGTGAGTGAAGGCAAGCGAGGCAAGGGCATCCGCAGAGGCATTTGAAGGCAATGATGTTATGGTTTTTCTGTGCAATGAATTTGCAATGCATCTCTATACTCTATCACAAAATTTTTCTTGTCAATTCTTTTCTAATATGAAAAATAGTGTGCAATATGAATCGTAAAAAATGCCTTCACATTTTGTAAGTATATGTATGTGATATGAAACAGAGAAGTTGAGAGAAAATCTAATTTCTCATTTTCTTTTCTCTCTTTTTATCAAATTAATGCAGACATAGGGAGGTTTATACCAACACCTGCCTTGGTGGCTCCAACTGCTTATCATAACTCCTCATCGGCTATTGTGACTCTCTGAGGTAATACTTTAATATTAGTGTAATATGTTAATATAATAATATGTACATTTATTTAATTATGTGAATTTGTGTTGAGAACTTGAGATATTGAGATTTTATTCCAATTTGTGTTTTTTTTATTAATTTTATTTTAGTAAAAATTTTTGGTGAATTCGATATAATTTTTGCAACCCTGAAAAAAATTCCTGGTTTCGCCCCTGCCAACAATAGACAAAAGGTATCTCTCTCATTAGTGACATGGCCTGGGATGACAAAAAGGATTTTGCTTAAACCTTTGTAGGTTCACATTGTAGATAAAACGAAAATATCATGCCTCAATCCGTCTAGCAGAGTTTGACTCATCAATTTGTTGTGCGGCTTAAAGGAACCAATCTGTTTCAGCTGCCTGGGATGACACAATGACTTATTTGAGGAAGGGTCCACAAGACAAGTGTGTCAACCTCAAAATTGCGTGCAATAAATAGATACGATTCAGGATCTTGACGTCATGGATAATCCTGTCTTGTCTGGATTAACCATATAAGGTAAGTATAGCTTCCTTGACAAGCACTAACATGACCCATCAGTCCACCACGAAACAACTGTAAATGAGTAAAATTACTCCCTCTCTCTCTTTATGAGAAGAGTAATCACCTTATTTTATATTTTGAAAGTTAAACCAGGTATATCTATAATCCTTGGAAATGACACCCCAAAATCACAAAAGCATGAAATGAAGTTCAGTGTTGGAGGTTCACAAGTTTCAGCCAGAAATAGTCCTTGTGTTTCCCAACACCATTTACATATTTTATGTTTCTTTACAATGTTGGGGAAAATGACATGAAAGGAAACCTTAGAAACCCATCAAGCCTTGGAAAAGTACACGAGTGCAGGCACAAACATACATAGAAAATAAACAAGAACTATGACAACAAACATGTAAATGCAAGCACTTAAAAAAACAAAAAAGTTACAGAGGGCACCACAATTACACCTACACGAACAGACAAGCTAAAAATGCTCCATCTGCACTAAATGTATCACAAAAATCAATGTTAGAAAGGCTCACCAATGCGGAAGTGTAAATAACTTGTTTGTGATAGAAGATCTCTGCAAAGGTTGAGGTTGACTTCCCCACAGGGCAACCCATGTACTTCCACAAGGTACAATAGCCATTCAATATAGTCTACAAGAAAGAAAAGAGAGGAAAAAAAAATAAAAGGCAAACAATTATTTGAGTTTTGTGATGATTGGAAGTTGAAGGAGGCAATCACGCAAGCTAAGGATGCAAGAAGAATAAAATAGCAAGGACGATCACTCAACTCTCAAAAGACAATCTTTCTACCATCTACGTAGCTAGAACTGGAGGGAACACCAAGGTAGCCTCAGTCTCTGCTTAAGGAACTAAATGGACCTGTGTGACCTGATACCGCATATGCAAATTAACTAATTAGTAAATATGCATGATGTGGGTTTTCCCTCAATCTCTCTTTCTCTCTGGAGACCCATGCATAGAGCCAACTGGAACCATCTCAATCTTAGATATACTCAACTTCAAGCTCAATCGAGCCTGAAAAAAGAGCAGCCAAATAAAAGCACCTAAATTCACTAGACTCCGCATAGTAGAACACAAGCACATCAACATGGGATCACGACAAAGCAAGTGGAAAACATGCATAGCATTGTGCTCTAATTCCTTGCAGCAAAGCCCCGATTAAAACCACCTTCAACATCCAAATCTGTCAACTAAATAAAAGCCGGCATCACCAGGAACAAGACAAGAAAAACTTGACTGGAGGAATGCAAAAACCACTTTTAACTGTTCCAACTATTTCCACAACCCATCTTCTCCATCAAATAGATTAAAAAAAAAAAAAAAATCCCCGTTAGATCATACGCCGTCTCCACGTCCAGCTTGGACAATAAACCCATAAGTCTTAGCTCACCCAAAACTCTCGTCTGCCTCCCTTGAGCATTGTAAAAAATTTGAGTCAGAGGTAGGACCTAAGAAGCACGAACACCTCTCCTAGGTGGAGGTATGGTGTCCTAAACGGACAGACACCCCGACACCCTCCGGACACCGCCAATCGGTGTCGGAATTTTTTTATTTTTTTTTAATTTTCCGACACCGTGTCGGACACTTCACCGAGGAGTGTCGGACACGGCATGGAGCAGTGTCGGACCATTTGCTTCTCTTACCTCACGGCCGATTCCTTCTCACTCACATCACAGGTGCCCTTCTGAGCCATTACCGACTCGGAGCTGTCGCCGGAGCTTAGTCGCCAACAGATCCAGTTGTCGGAGCTCAGTCGCCAACAGATCCAATCGCCGAAGCTCAATCGCCAACAGATCCAGTCGTCGGAGAAGCCAAGGCTGACAGATTTAGTCGCCGTCGCCAGATACCAAAGCAGCTGTCGCCATTGCCGGAGCTCACTTGATCGTCGTCGGAGGTCCTCCGCCGCCGTCGCTGACCCACAGATCCTTCTTCCTCATCTCTTCTCCTTTTTCTTCTATTCCCCGTTGTTTCTTTCTCTGTGAACTCTTCAGTGAAGAGTCCTTCCTTTCTTCTTTTTTTCTCCTCTGTCAATAGTCATTTCTTTCTTTCTTTTTATTTTTTCTCCCTCTGTTTCTTGCATTAGTACTGATTAAGTGAAGAAAGTCCCTCTCTTTCTTTTTTTTTTCTTTTTACTTAGTTATTTTATCCAGTACATTTTAGAAATATTTTTTTGACTTATTATTTTAGATTGTGAAATGTATTTGATATATATATATGTAAAATAAAAATATATTAAAAAATAGCGGTGTCCTGCGGTGTCCAAAATCTGATTTTTTGAAAATTACGGTGTCCGGTGTCCCCATCGGTGTCTGTGTCCGACATCGTGTCCGTGCTACCTAGGGTAGGACCTTCCATCAGTCTAGTAGACTCTACAATCATACATTTCAACGTTGAATGATATCTCGTTCTAAGTAATAATCTTGTCAATCAGGTTCACCTTCTTACAGGCATATAAAATACTTTAGAGTGGTTGTCGCCTTCCGCCAACCTAAAAGCCTGAACTCTAGTGTCCAACACACATATTCAGCTCACTCTTCCTGTGCACTCCACCAGAAAGAAGCTCCTCGTTCAGTCAAGCACATGCAACCTCTGAACCTCAACAACAAACCTCATGCCTCCAGAACTTCACATATTTCATTATGTTTTACTTCTAGAGTTCAAATTTCCTGGTCATATAGCATACATTCTCATCTTGATACATTGATATCACAGCAACAAGATTTAAAGTGAAAAGGTTTTTTTTTTGTGGTGCGTGTGTGTGTGGTTGGGGGGGGGGGGGGGGGGGCATTGTTTGCAAAGCGATTTTATGGCACATTCAACAGGTCAATTTCAGTCCATAGCTTCCGGAAATTCTAGCCCGTCCAAATTAAAATCCTTCGAAGTCCAACCACTGAATAGCCCTACTTTCTAAAGCTCCAACCATTTGGAAAATATGAACTTTATTTATAACAGAAATCCACCAACGGAACTCAAGAGAAAGACATTTTCAGACATATCAACATATAAAACCTTGTGCAGATTGTTTGTCATAACTCCACAAATCAAAACAACTGTCCGAAAATTATTCAAGCAATTCTAATTTACTTTACAATCTACTGATTACGTGTTGTGCTAAAAAATTTCAGAATTGCATTTACAGGTCAAAGTTCAATGCTTTTGCTCACATTAATAAACGCAAACAACAGAGATCTATGTTAAACCAACAATTCCCAAAATGTGGAATACTGAACTGGTCATAACATAACAAAGTGAATAGCATACCAGAATGATGCAAGGCTGGGCACTTATGAATCTACAAAATGAAAGACTGAGCTCTTTTACTTGCCCCACTCTCTAAAGGTAATTAGATTCTTCACTCACTAGGGGATGATATGCATTCAAATTGCGTTCCTGCTAGGCGCTAGCACTACAAAAAGATCCAGTTTTTAACGCCCCTACTAGAACCGTGCAGCACTTCCTCAGGTTCGTAGAGTCGGGTTTCCCGTTTTCCCACAAAGGAGGAGCCACTTACACGCCCTTGTTACCCAATAGAGAACTTGCAGTAGAAAAAAATTAAAATAAAAAAACAAGAAAAAAAATGCACTTTTACCGTACAAAGCTAAATATAAACAGCAAAACCCAAGCAGAGTACAGGATTCTTGGACAAAATAATGCATCTTTCTATTCCAAGAATTTACTAGAACCAGTCAAGAAAGAAAAGAAATTAGGGTTTTGTTCAACTCCAGTTTTGATGCTTAAGAACCGAACAGGCATAGAAATTTACATACACACACATGCGAGATATGGGTATAGCAATTAAGAGCAAATTAACTGCAAGAAAACGAGTAGATTAGATGATGAACCTGTGAATGCGCTAATAGAGTCGAGTCTGTAGAGCTGTTGTAGTGGGGTGAGGGGTGTAGACTCTGCGAGGAAGATGAGGCTCCAAGGAGGGAGGCCTTCGAGAAACTACACAAGTTTCCTTCTAGACCTGATTAAGTGGTTGTGTTGCCTGATGAGTGTTCTGTGTTCCTCTGTTCTTGTCAACAGGCACTCTTCCCTGCACTTGGGCTTGGTTTTGGCCATTGATTCCTATAGATCTCCAATTTTGTGGAGCTTGTCGTGAGGAATTAACGGCTACGATCCTCTGGGTGATGCGTGTTGTCGCTAAGGGTCGGAAGAGTGAGGTTAGATTGATGTCATTTTCTTTTTTTGGGTAATAAAATGCAAAATAACCATAATTTTTTCACTTCATATTTTTTGGGTTTGATGATGAATTCTGTCGCATAACACCTTAATCTAAGTTCGTTGCAATTGAATTAGAAATTGTCTCTCTGTTAAAAAGAAAGTGATAGTAGTCTACGTAGAGTGGCAAACACATCTTTTTAAGACGAACACACCCAAACCCCACAAAGTCACTGGCACCCCCACCGCGACCTTGTTGGTGGCAACATCGGTTCAAACTTCTATGCCAACTTGATGAAGAGTGAGAGTGTCGGGCAAAAATTAGGAGGGAGACAGACGCACTCGAATGGTGAGGAAGGTAAGGGGACGCGGAAATGTTGAAAGAGGTGCGTGAGTAAAAGTCCAAAGACAGGCGTTGCTTTGATTTGAAAGGACAAGCATGTGATTTATCATGATGGTTGCGAGGTTTAACGGAAGAAAATGAGTAAGAGGAGTGAAGTCAATGTAGGTAAAGTATGCGAGTGACCTGAAATGGGCAACGACATTTTAGGACAAAAAATGGAGAAGACGGGTGTAAATCAAAGGATCCTAGTCCCTAAATAGTTGCTCGACCAAAATTGGTTAGCTTACATTAAATGTAAGATATAAAACTTTTGCTTAAAACAAACATTGAGATGGTGAAAAAGGGTTTCAATCGATCTTACAAAGCAACTTGAGCTGACATCAAACCAAGGTTTCTTTTTATAGTCAAATTTTCATTTTGTAAAAAGTAATATATTCCTTGTATATTGTGTGTTTCTTAATTTACCAATTTAAGCAATTTTGTTACAAGAAAACAAATTATATCAATATGAGCGATAACTTAATTTACGCAGAAGTCTGTTTATAGAGATTCATTTACGATGTTGAAATACATCAAATCTAGGACCTCAGTAGTCTTTTTTGGTTAAACAAATTTTAAGTTACCAAAATTTTCTTTCGAGGAATTATGTTTTCTCTTATCAATGCTTTTCACATGTTACACCATGATAAATTTTGTTAAACTCATTATCTAAAGACGTTATTGTTGAGCTCATAATATAACAGTTTAAGCTTTTAAAGCAAGAAGTAATTTAATAGGGTAACGTCATAAGTTCAATTATTCCCGCTTTCTTATTTGTTTCGCATTCCTAATTTAAAGCATGATAAATATTATTTACCCTTTATTGATCCAATAAGAGGACGAAACCGTATATTATGGAGAGAAACTAGACCGTCTCTCTTTACTTTCTTCCCTTGTCGTAGGAATCATTGAATTGTCAAGTTCGAAATGTCTACAATACTATACGGTCAAATAATTATGCCTAGCCTAAGATAACTTGTACAAATCTTAAAAAAAATGTCCTCGAACTTATTACTTCTAGTCTCTTTGGAATATAATGACAACAAAATTTCTTACAAGCCTCCTTTATCGGGTGTGGATGATCTGTCTTTGACCCGTTCGTATCCTATGATATAATAATCTTATCATTGAACAAAATAATCAAGACTATTTACATTTTTTTGTGTTCTTTTTCCATATTCGATGCATTTTTCAAAGTCACCGTTTATGGTTCACATCACATGAATGAGGCGTTATAAAATAATAATATAATTGTGTTTCCATATTCTAAATAATTGATTATGAAAAAAAATTGAAATTTGAGAGTGGGATTTGAGATTTGGCAATATGTCATTAGGTGGCTCAGTTTAAACATAAGATATATAAAATTAATAAAACAGACATAGCACTTGACCGACCTTAGCTCAGTTGGTAGAGCGGAGGACTGTAGTTGGAGATCCATCAGTCATCCTTAGGTCGCTGGTTCGAATCCGGCAGGTCGGATCCTTTTTATTTTTCTTTTGCCGTATTTATAGCTGGGATTAATTTTATTTTCCTACTTCAAACAAATGTGTCTATGACACCTTGAGAATTAGTGAATTGACCTCTGACAAACTAAACAGCTTTTTACCAATGGAACAATTACAACTTTATATATTGAAAATAACCATGAGTTTAGCATCTACATAATTAGTAATGTTGAGACCTTTTGAACGTCTTTCTTTTTTATAATCTTTTTATTTTAGAACATAATTTTGCCCTTCCCCTTTGTTTTGAATCAAGATTTCTAACACCGAGTATCAAGTAACATAATGTGCCAAATCAACATACACTAGAAAAAGAATTCATTTGATATGTATCAAGCCTGAGTCTGCTTTAATTTGTAATGTTTAATAAGGAGTAATAATAATGTTTTAAATTTAACGCGCAGTATAAAAGTTTTTAGTGAAAAGTCATGACCACTACAGTTTACAACTCTAAAAGAGCGTAAATTTGAACGTCAAAATTTTTAATCACATAATTTCTAATTTTGTAATAAAGTGATTGCAATTTTGGAACTGTACAAAATTGGAAAAAACATAAATGGGAAAGAGTACTAAATGTAAGGGCTAATTATACCTATGTTCCTAAGGTTAGGGAGGTAATTACAGTCAAGGATACAAAGTTGCAAAATGTAACATTCCGTAACCAAAAGTGTTTCAAATGTATCAATCGTGTCCATCCGTTAGGGTTCCGTCCAAAAAGTCTACTTGTCATCAATACGTATTTTTAAAATGATGATACTGCCCTTGTACTGTATATACTGAATATTTTAAAAAAATTAAATTAAGATTTCAATCTGCAAATTAGGGTTTCAAAACCCTAATTTGCAAATTAGGATTTTGTTGAAACCCTAATTTGCAAATTAAGGGTTTCAAAGCCATAAATTTTCAAATTAGGGTTTCGTTTGTTCAAATTAGGGTTTTTTTGTTCAAATTAGGGTTTTTTAAATGCCATTACTTCATCGCTGGCAGTTCCCTTCCTCGCTGGCAGTTCCCTTCCCCACCGACAGCCATTTTCTCATATTTTCTTCCTTCGTCCCACTTCCCCTTCTCCACCTTAATCGGTGACCCAACAAATCCAACTCGCCGCCTTAATCAATGGCTAACGATGACGACCGAGTTTTCGCATAGGAAATGGGCCTACCCATCGTCGATGACCGGAGAATCAACACACCATGCTCGAGGTCAGCCGTGCGTCACAAAACATTCTGTCGGGTCTTCCGCGGAGGCCAGCTCGAGACGACGTCGTTTAACAACCACAACTAATCTGTCGGTGGAGATCGACAAGGAGCCGGATTCGTTCGATTCTCGGAAGATCCGGCTGACCGACAACGAAGGCGATTGAGCGGAGGAGGACATTCAAGGTGGTGTCCTCAATGCAGTTGAAGGTGACAACGAAGGGGAGAGGGGGCTCCCAATGCTGCGGCTTGCTCAGTGGGGAGATCTGTTGTGGTGGCAGCGAGGTGGGGCTTGGGTTACCGACGACATGGGTCGAGGGACGGGGCTGGGCTGTCGGCAGCGTAGGGCGAGGGACGGGGCTTGGGCTGCCGGTGGCGTGGAGTGAGGGAGTGGGCGAGATCTAGAGAAAAAGTTTGAAGAGATAAACCTAATTTAAAATTTAGGGTTTTGATAGGGATGGATGTCATTTTATTTTAAAGTCAGGGGCAATCAAGTCTTTTTGTCAAAACTGTTAAGTATTTTTGTATTCCGTTTGGCCAATGGGCATAAGTGTAATTATTGCAAACTATTGTCCTCGCGTGTAATTACTTCCAAACCTCATGGACTTAGGTGTAATTAGCCCTAAATGTAATTTTATTGTCTACAATTGAGGAATTCATTTATCTGAATTTTTTTTATTAAAAACGCCTAAAGAAAAAATCACTCCTTCAATTAATGCGATATGATTAAAGGGGCTACTTGATATTGCTTGCAACTTTGGCTTTCATTCTCTAAAATAGCAAAATAAAAAATCTTTTTAATTTTCATTTTTTACAAAAACAGTTGAATGTATGACTCAACTGTCGTCCGTTGCTCATTTTTTTTAACATTTTTGGTTCTTATTTATTTATTTTTTTCCTTCTTCCCTGTTACACAACATCACCATCTAGCTATCCTCTATCACTACAACTGCCCAACATCGCCCATTACCATCAACTATAACCACCGCTGGACCAAAGTCGAAGCTTTTTCCGATTCAAATCAATGCTTCAAAAACCTTGTAATAAATGCATATTCTGTAAGCAACGAAAAAGGGTCAAAAACGGATGGAAGGTGTATATTTATTAACATTTTTCAATAACAAAAATGTCATGAGTAAATGGATGAAATCTATGGTTCATGACCAAGCCATGGATTTTTTTATTGCATAATAAAACGTGGTTGGAATTTCGAAAAGGATAAATCAGCGACAATTGGAAGGGGAAAAAGGCGAATTGACATGAATAACCTCAGACTACACGAATCAAAGGCATCCGTCTTTTTGTAAGGAAAGGAAAGTTCAGACGCCTGTAACTCCTCCCGGGCAACAGTCAGTCACCACCTGGAACAAAAATGCCTCATTAACGCACACTTCCCCAGTAGCAACCCCCCGCCACCGCTACCGCCATGTTCGGCGTCGCCTCCAACTCACCGCGACCAGCCTTGCGCCCGGAATCACTCACGCACATCGACATCACCGCGCTCTCCCAGTCCGAGCTCCACTCCCTCTCCCTCTGCTCCTCCCCCGCCTTCGACCTCCGCCGCTCCGACGACCTAATTATCCCCAGCCTCGACCCCTCAGTCTTTAACGAGAGCGCCGGCGGCCGCCGCCAGACCTACTCCCGCCCCCGCTCAGGCCGCCGGCCCCGGCCCCGGCCCGCCGGAAATCTCCTCCCCCTCCCTCCCATGACCCCCACCGCTCCGAGAACACCGCCATCGTCAATTTCCTCAAGCACCTCATCAATCCCGTCTCCACTCCAACCGACGCCGGCCTAAGGAAAAAGAGAGTGCGCAAACGGAAGGAGAAATGCGAGACAAACGCCGGCAAGATTGAGCCGGAGATTGTGAATAAGAACGGCGTCGTGGTAGATTTTGCAGCGCTGGTGGACGGGGACGACTTGTACGCTGCGGAATTGAGGAGGCGGACGGTCGGATTGGATGGGGAAGAGGAGGTGCTAGGATTTCTGAGGGGTTTGGAGGGGGAGTGGTGCAGTAGGAGGAAGAAGAGGAAGATCGTGGAGGCGAGTGGCTTCGGCGACGCGCTTCCTGTCGATTGGAAGCTCTTGCTGGCGTTGAAGCGGCGGGAAGGGCGCGTGTCAGTCTACTGCCGCAGATACATAAGGTGGGGTTTAATCGATCGTGTTATTTGGCAGTTGCTCTACATACATTACGACCTTCGCACACGCACACCCAGATTGAACGTGTTTCGTTGATAACTATCTGGCTGCTATAATTTGTCCAACCTAAGCTGTCATTGCATGAAGACTAGTTTAAAACAAGTTGGTAGGTTGCGTACTCACTCCCGATGTGTATGATATCATGTGACTCAATTCATCTATATAAAAAGAGACCTTCTAACATGCCCACTAGTATTATCTGTGAAGGTGGCATATTTTTGGGCTCTTGATGCTTGTTGAATTGTTGTTGTCTTTGACTCATCTAACGATACAAAGTAGAAACGTGATACCGTGAATCCTGTAGTAGAACTACTTCAATGCACCTTTCCACTATACACTTCTCCCTTAAGCCAAACAATCTCCTTGTTGTGCTCTCATATAACCTTTGGCCTCCCTGCTTCTCAGCTGGCAGATTTATGCCATGGGCTATGCCACCCGAGCGGCTGATGAACGTTGCTTTCATTCCCATCGCAAGCACCTACAATTTTCATGATCAAGCCTATAATTTAGAGATATGGCATCAGTTATGGTTATTAAGTAGACGCCAGAAACTCTTTCTTTCAGAGAGTTATGTGTACGGGTGTTGTAACGTTTTGGCGCCCTTTTATATCAATTCCTTATAATAGAAAGAAAGAAGATGTGATCCATGATGCTGGCCTTTTCTGGCGACCTTGTTAATATATGCCGCGTGTACTTTTATCTGTCTACCCAGGAAAAAGAAAATGAAAGAGACAGTATTTTGGAAATTTGAATATTCTCCCTCATATTGTAGTTAGAGAAAATTGTCAAATGTTTGGGATTAACTGAGTCTACCAATGACTATGATTAGCAATACTAACGCATAGATTTTATGATGTTTCATCTGAACATTGGTTCCGGACCAATTCTACCCTCCAGACCTGATAACAGGGAACTTCTCTCCGGTTATCACTCATTAGCACTTACCTTTATTGGTCTTGAATATATATGAGCACTGGAAAGGGGCCAGCGCGGCTCAAAATAGCTGAACATCTGACAGAAAGCCGTAAAGGATGATGGCGACCAAAAGCCGTTGGGCAATTGCAAGTTTACCTCTTCATTTACAGAGTTCTGTTTTCGACCTAGTTCTATAGAGTGCATATCCTTAATCAAGAACAATGTGCATACATGGTATGCTAGTATGTCAAATAGTGACAATTCTGAAGTTTTCAATTATCTAGAAATAGCCAAAAGTCTATTTGTGACTTTGATTTGTGCGTAATGAAAAGAACTATCTGATTGATACGGAGATAAACCTCTTGTAGTTCCATGGACGCATTGCAACTAGAATACCTAAAAGTGTAGTACAAAAATGAATAACATTGCAACAAATCTGAAAGGGCACAAATCTGGTCGTTATTATCCACCCAAGCCGTAAAACTACCCTGATTGTTTTAGAAAGCTAAACTTCATATGGACGAGCATACGGCATTCTGGAATCAAGAGATTCAAGACAACTGGACTGCTGCATACTTTACTAAACAGAACGTTAGTACATTTGTGCAATTGGAATATTTTTTGTTTTGACATGCTATGAATTAGATTGAATGTTTTTATAGGAATGCAACTAGCCTTCCCGTGGGAATTTTTTCTTTCTTCACCTTTTATAAATTAGGATGTCCCATGTGCCGCTTATCTGGTTATTCTTTCAGTCCTCCCCCCACTTTACTTCTTGATGCACCCAAATATTTCTCTATTACTTGGTATTATGGCAGCCCTTCTGGACAGCATTTTGTTTCCTGCAAGGAAGCTTCTTCTTATCTACAATCTTATTTTGGATGCGATGATGCAAGCCAGTCAATGGATCAGAGGACTGGCAGCAATCAGGACGCCTATGCGGTGGCCTCTGGATGCGTAAGTATAAATTACAGAAAGAGTTCTGACTTCTTTGAATTACGGATATAGCAGTTCTATCTGGTTTGAAAATTTTGTACTTCAAGTTATGCTATATTTAACAGCATGCAGGTTCTGTTCACAAGGCTAGTTTCGCAGAGCATGATACCATTTCTGCTTCAACTTTACCATGTCCATCCTTACCTAAAGCGCATCAAATGGAAGTTTGCTTGATTCCATCAATATATGAGGAAAGGGAGAAGGAAATCAGCTTGATTGGAATTGACAATCTGCCGGAGGTTCAAGTAAGGGATCTTTATGAATGCGATAAGTGCAACATGACTTTTGATGAAAAGAACATTTATATGCAGCATTTGTTGTCGTATCACCACAACACTACTAGGAGGTATAGACTCCGTGCATCCATTGGGGAAGGGGTCATAATCAAGGATGGAAAATATGAATGCCAGTTCTGTCACAAGGTATTCCTGGAAAGACGCAGTTATAATGGTCATGTGGGAACCCACGTGAGGAGCTTACATGTAAGGAACAACGAATCCCCTGGTCAAGTCATTGTTCAGAGAAGCATCAGTTCTTCATTGCGGGATGAGCTCCCGTCAAGGATCTGTAAAATGGATGCTATGAATGAAATTGCACAGAATCCTATTCAAGAAACTTCGAGTGATGGACCTAATAAACCTGAGGGTGGTTCCACTCCTAATAAACTGGATACAAAAAAAACCTCAGCTGCAAGTTCTGATTGTGAACTGAGCTTGGATTCTCGACCTAATGAGATGGAAGATTGCATGGCTGATAGAGCTCTGGACCAAGAGTTGATGATAGATGAAAAAATTGTGAAGAGTGATGATATTTCCAACTTTGGCAATAGCATGGTTGTGGCTTGTACTAGCAATTCAGAGCATCCTGAATTCAATAAAGTCATTAAATGCGGAAATACTGGGCTAGAGACCTGTTCTGAAATCGGCCATGTCAAGCCAAACAATGATGTTGTAACAGAACCTACACAGCGAACAGTCGATGAAAATTTTATTCAGAGTGTTACCGGCCCTTCGGTGCCCCTGGTGCAATTGTCAGAACATTTTCCTGCAGTGAATGCCGAGACAAATAAGGTAGTGAAAACTTGCCTTTGCAGCTGTTTGTCTGGTTGTGCAGTTAATGTTTTGATAATTGTCATCTCTCCCTTTCTGCAAAAATGTTACATGCCATGATTTTAGTTTACTTATAGTCATAACTGTGTATGAAAACCTTGATCTTGCTGGCCTATCAATTCGGATCAATAGAAAAAGTGGAAGGCCAACAATGATTGTATTATACTTGTGTCTTTCCAAGGATGAAATCATAAGAATACTGGGGTTGAATATAAGAATGTTGTCGGGTAAAAGTTTTTTACTCGCTCTGCTCCGCTAGATTTTCCCCATTTGAAAGTCAACTATTTTGTCATATATTTTAACTGCTTCACACCATTTAAGTAAATTACTGCTTCATGCCACCGTTGAAACTCGTTCCTCTTCCCCCCACCGCGCATGCGCGCGCACGTTAAAACTGGTCTATATTTTCATTTCCAACCTCCAACCACCCACCGCCCTTCGTCCCTCTTTTCCTGCCTGTATCTCTGCATTTCCCTTATTTCTTCAAAAGACACCCATCCTGACTGCACCACCTCCTCCCTCCATCTCCACCACCACCTTGGCTGTGGTGGCACAGGCGTCAAAGACCTAGCTGCTCCGACCGCCACCGCAATCTTTGTGATCTCCACTAGAAATCCACAATGACCCATCACCGTTGACATCTGCAAACAGCCACCATTGATCTGATTTGGGTTTGGAATATCTTAATTTTGTTGGTCTCAACTTTGTGATCGGGTTTGGGTTAATTTAATTGGTTTAGTATTAATTCCTGGACGAGTATTTAGATGTAATTCACGAGAGTGGCATTATTTTTTGGTGTTAAAAGGATAATTTGGAGTTTTTTGGCGTTTCATTGTGTAATTTAGGAATGGGAAATTTTTTAAACATCCCAAACATAATAGCCTAGGAACCGATGGAACGGAGGAGGGATTATTTGTTTTTGTTGCTTGTCGGAGTTTGAAATTATTATCAAGTAACAGCTAGATGTTTTTCGAAGTAAGGTGTTGCAGAAGTATGACTCGTTATTCTACCTGACGTGTTTTGGATACTCTAATATTTTGAATTACTAAATTGATGTTCTACATGTTATTTTGACAGGGAGAAAATAAATTTTGTGCCACTGGTCAGAATCTTGACAATCTATTAGGGTTTGAGGAGCTGAAGTTTGATGAAATGGAAGCCTTGGGGTATGATTTTGTCAATGGGCAAGAATCACCGTGTTTGCCAGAGGTATCCAGGGATTTGGCAAACGGTGCAGAAATGGAAGACAGGTTTTATCCCTCTTGTAGATTTGAGTCGGAGTCTCTCAATTTAGCTGGCAGACAGCAGCTTATAACTGCGTGTGTATGGTGCAGAACAGAGTTCAATTACGAGGGTATTGATTTAGAAACTCAGTCAGATTCAATTGGTTTTATGTGTCCGACCTGCAAGGATAAAATTTCTGGTCATCTGGACTGTGGGTTGTCCATGAATTCTCAATGCTTCTGATCAATGTTGTGTTTCCTGTCTTGCTCAAAGTAAACTTTTCGTGAATATGAGGTAATATCTTTACTTCCAAGGTGATCTATTAATTGCTTTAAACTGACCTCATGATGTTGAGATGTTCCAAATTACTTGACGCTTGTTTTCCTTTGTGCGACCCTTGATGCGAAAAGATGGGTGATCAGCATTTTTCGTGCTTCTACCTAAGCAGCATGAGTAGGTAGCTTGGACTGCTCCTTCTCAACTTGACCACTCTAAACTTTAAGCTAAGGTCGCGGTTGAAACAATTTTCAAAATGGGACTATTCTTGTAACTTCAATTTTGAAGTTTTTTTTTTTTTTGGAGATCCGCCTTTCGATTTTTGTTCGAAGCAATTTATATCTTTTCTTCCTTTCAATCTTCATCACCAATACTATCATCCAAGAACATCAAACCACCAACATTTTCAATCACCATGCGCATTGAGTGCTACCACTATTCCACTATCAATGACCGACACCCCTGATCACTAAACTATAAGCACTTGCCAACCACCATAGTCACTAATTGTCGATTTGTCACCACCACTGATCAACACACTTGAACATAACCTGCTGACACCGCCAACCACTGTAGCTACTACTAACCACCACCACTGACCAACACCGTCGAACACAAGACCACTAACATCAGTCACCATCACGGCACCATCACTTTAAATCCTAATCACTATCATGCTGACTACCATCGCCCTGCAACAAACACGTTCATAAGATTTTATCCATTGATTACCCTAATATCTTTGATTTGCATAGATAAATTCCAAGCAAATCAAACTCATTCATCCAATCAAATCCAATGAAGTCCTAATTCACAAGTTAGTGTCTTATTGTCAAAGTAGTAGTTGGACGATGGTAGAGGAGATGTGTTAATTATGGTGGGGGCTTTTCTGGTTGTTGAACGTAGGAGTTCAGAAGCAACTCTCAAGTATTGAAAAATAAAAGAAAAAGAAGAGAGAAAAAAAAAGGAAAAAACAAAAGAAAAAAAAAGGAAATTCAAAAGCTTTTGGTTTTCATTTTTTTGAAAACAAAAATTGAAAATTAAAATGAGTCTCGTACGCACCCAAACTTAATTCCTTAATTCCTTTCGTATTCCATACTGAGATTGATTATGAATCTTGAGCTACAGCGACCCTAACATTTAACCCATATCATTTTTTCTCTGTTTTCTAATTCATTTTTTGTTTTCTATATTCCATGTGGTGATTTAAATGTTTCGTAGTGGACGATAGTTTGAGAATAGCTAGTAGATACATTATTGGCAATGTAACTTTCTTTTACTTTGCTTTTCTTTCTCGAACTAAACTTAGTTTCTATGCCAGGAATATCAAATTTTACAAGATAGAGAACGTAAATACTCAATAGCCGATTTTTTTATGTCTGAGAGTTGAATTTTTGTAGAATAATAAGAGTTTTTTACATCGGTTACACATTAGGCGAGATATTTTGAGAAAGTACCTAACTGGTACTCCAAAGGTTTCAAACTAAACTAAGAAAAAGAAAAGTTGAAGATTGTAGCTACCTTTTTTTTTTCTAAGCAAATTTGATTGAAACACGTTACCCATTACAATCTAAGGTGATACCCAAGCGGGTATCCCTGGAACAACTAAGACAATGCATCCAAGCGGATGGTCTTGGAAAATGGGCACATGGCCTTGGAGGAAAGCACGGTAAACATAAGGGCTACCCGTATTTGGGGTTACCAAATTAAGGGGTAGTCAGAGACGGGAAGATGCAATTTCTTGCACCATATCCCTAGCTCCCACCGAGACAGGGGAGAGAGCCATGGGCCGCTTTAGATGGCAGTTTACATTACTGCCGCGGTTTTCATCGGAACTCCAATAGCTGAAGGAGTGTCCTCCCAAGGCCGGATCGAAACGATCCGCAGCTCGAAGAGAGTATGCATCTTCCAATTCTCGCAAATCTGGCATCTTCAAGCCACAAGTTCTCCATTTCTGATTAACATCAGATGAATCTAACCAAACCAACCGGATCAAAGATCCGGCAACGATGACGACAAATCTAAGAACAAATCTCAGATCTGAGGATTTCAGAAGGAGGGGGGGAACCTTGAGGCCGAAGGAGCACTGATCTGTGGGGGAATGGATGATCGGCACGAGGAGGAAGTCGATGATGGGCAGCGGCGCGAGTCGGCAGAAATGGAGTGCCGAGGGAGTAGGAGAGGATGCCATATAGAGGAAGAAAAGGAGAAGGAGTACAGGGAGGGCCTCCCCTTCCATGGAAGCTGAAGAGGAGGAAGGGGCGGCAGTAGGGTTTTCTGAAAGAAAGAGACGGTACCCTTAGCCCTGAAGAGAAAAAGATTAGGCCTGAGCTCGGAAAGGCATAGAGAGTTGATGCAAGAATATCACATCTCCTTTTTTTGTTCTCTTTTTAAAAACGTGAGGGCGTTGAGTTGCTGAGATCTTGTAGCTACCTAGTTAAACCAAAAGCAACCAAATAGTATAGCACCTTAAAACTCTCTTGTATGCTAATCCGAATGTCCACAATATTTGACAATGGGTTATATAAGTGCAAGCAAATTCACGACCAACGAAAATCATCAATAAACTGATTAGATAACTTAAGTGGACCGAAAAACCATAACCTCTTACTAATTCATCATTACGTCTCAAACAACGATGTCATTACATTTGACCTATTCTCGATTAGTCCTCAAATCATAACGTCAAACCTACATAATATAATAAAATTTCATCTTTAGTGACAACGGTTCTGAAGAATACTTCTCCGGTGCAAAGCTCTTTGGTTGTGTCAATGAGGCCCTTCTTTTGACAAATGCGTCTTATGCACTGAGAATACTTTAACACCTTTTCCTTTTAGCACAATTAAAAGGGCATCTGAATGTTTTTGGTTCATGTTTTGATTAAAAAATAAAGGCATGAAAAGAAAGTGAGGAGGCAAGAAATCTCAATTTTTATTTATTTATCTATGTTGTATATTCTGATGTATGTAAGTGTACCGAGTATAGTTAGATTCATACCATACGAGAAACAATTCCCGGTGCGGGTGGACTGGGGGTGTTCGATCGGGAACAGAAGTAGGGTCTAAGAGTTTCGTATTTTGACCTTGAACGTGAATTTTCTGGTGTGCCATGGAAGATCTTGGGATCAAGATGCTAAAATGTTCATTATTTATCTACTTGGAACATGGCTGTAAAGTAAAGGTATATGGGGGTCGAGGGGGCCTTCCAAAAAGGGTGGTAGATAGGTGGTAACGTCTTTTGGAATTGGTGATGTTAGCAGGGGATTGGGTATTTCTCGAAAGGACGTACATTTGGTGTGGGCGGGGAAAACTTTGCAAGGATTCCCTACACTTGTTCCATGGTGGGCGTGGCTACTTTTGGCGAGGTTTGGTGTTTCATTGGAACTTTCACAATTTCTACGTAATCTCTGTGGCAGGACTTTTTTGGAAAGGCCCTAGTTGGTCCAGGCTGAGAGTGTGGCACGTGAAGAAGAGGTTTGGAGAGGCTGTTTTTGGTAGAAATCATGTTATGGTGCTCAGTAGATTGTCATTGGGACGCTCGGAGCGAGCCCGAGAGCGTGACCTATTCCCCACTTTTGGTTCATTTCGGCCATGCCAGGAGCGGAGACCTGATCAAAATTGGACGGGCTCATACGAAATTGTATTAGACCTTCTAAAGTTGTTTACATAAATTTATGATTTTCTGGTTACTTCTAAAATGACGAGAAAGTCGTACTTTTTGAAGAACCATCTTTTTCGGTTAAAATAGTTGAGACATTTGATAATAGGCTGTTATAACTCGTCCAAAGAAACTTATCGAAAACAACAACTCTTGATACTTAGTGGGAATTCTTTAATCTGTTGGAAACTCTCAAGACTTCAACATAATCCCGCACCACTAAAAGCTGAAAGCAAGTGATACCTCCTTAGGTTAGAGTAAAACGTAACCTACTTACCTAGACGGGGTTATTGTGGTGATCAAAAAGGTTCCAGGCCTAGGCTGGTGCCTCGTTTCACCGAGAAGGGTTTGCCGAAAGTCGATCCAAGTGGCGGAAACCTGCGTCATTTTTATGAACTATTATTATTATTTGAATCAAGACCCACTAACAGCTAATTTGTTTGAACTGTACAGACGGCTAAGATGATGCGCGTAAGACCTCATACCTACAACCTACTCAAGTCGAGGAACAATTTTAAATTGCATATCAACCAGATATTTAATATTTAGTGATAATACACATGGCTTGGCTTTCTTCCTATTGTAACGAGCATGGTAATGTCAAATGTGGCTGTGGCGAGGAAGTGCATGGCTACGTTTCTTGGCAAGTCAGAATTTTTGAAGGGATGAAGTTTGGAAGAGTTTTAGGGGCCGTTTGACGGAGTTTTTTTTTGCTCTTTTTTTTTTCAGTTTTAAAAATTGGGAAAAAATGGGGTGTTTGGTAACTCTTTTTTTTTCCAATTTAAAAACCCACTTTTTAAATTGTAGAGTAAAAAAAAAAGAGGAAAAAACTCTTTTTTTTTCACTTTAAATTTTTTTTTGAGACCTCCACCACAACCACCCACCGCCGGCAGTCACCACCCACCGCTGCCCGGCAGCCACCGACAACCACCTCCGACCATCGGCAGCCACCACCGCTGGCCGGAGGCCACCTCCGGCCACCACCACCGCCAGACAGCAACCACCGACAGCCACCTCCGGCCGGCGGCAACCACCACCTGGCGGCCACCTTCGACAGCCACCACCATAGCCACCTTCGACCGCCGGAGGGGCCACTCCGGCCACCACCGCCGGCAGCAACCTCCGGCAGCCACCTCCAGCAGCCACCGCCCACCGCCCACCGCCGCTAGACAGCAACCGCCGACAGCCACCTTCGGCCGCCTGCAACCACCACCGGGCGGCCACCTCCGGCCACCACCGCCGCCGGCAGGCCACCACCGCCGGCAGCGACTGCCGCGACAACCGTCGACCACCACCACAGTCGACCACCGCTACGCCCCACCACTGCCACCGAAAACCACCACAAAAAAAAAAGTCAAAATAAAAAGAGTTACCAAACACCAAAAAAAAAAAAACTAAAAAAAAAGAGTTATCAAACACCCACTTCTTTTTGTAAAAAAAATAAAATTAAGCTGCTCTTTAATAACTGCTCTTTAAAAATTGACCAATGAAAAAAAAAGCTGTGTCAAACAGACCCTTAGTCCAAACAAAAGGAAATGTGCATTGAGCTTTTCTTTTCTCTTCTGATGTGGTGAAAAGGTTCTAACTGTACGTCCGAAATCATTCTGAAATGATCTTCTTGATTAGAGAAGAGTACATTCAACAGTAGGAGAATCTTGAAAAGTGGTGTAGCTAGTTGTGTCCATAAGCTTTCTGCGTATGTGTCGCTTTGATTTCCTCCGAGACACACTTGCAAGCAAAGTGAAAACTTTGGAGATCACCTTTCGTTGGAGAGAAAATGCAGAAGGGAAGAAGAAAAACGAAGTTTTATGGCTTGAGACCCGTCTAAACACACTGTCTTTAAGGAGATATTTGTCTCCACTCGATCCAAGTTTGCTACCAGGTTTAATGGCATATCACCTCCAAGACTACTCAAACCAACAATCTGCATATAGTAATTTTGAAGATTCGTTTCAGAATTACTTTTCGAAATTGTGTATGTAACTGGGAAAGAGATATGAGAATCTGAAAAAAAAAATTGGGATGCAATTAATTCGTTTCAGAACACACACACACACAACCACCCTTTCATGAAGGGACATAACCATTAAATACACCATTTCAGAAATAACTGTTATTTCTAGTGCCTTTCTAGAATTATTTCAAAATTATCAAAGTGTCACTAAAAATAAATGACTGAAAGAAATAATTCCGAGAATTAAGAAAAATAAGGGCCGTTAGATATATATATATATATAATCCCCCCAGAAATTCGGAGCTCCACCGCCCCGAACTCCCGCGTCGTTAACTTACCGGATCATATCAAACCCGTTACATCTATTCACTAACACATACTTCAAAACATTTAATCCGACAACATCTTCAATTCTTCAAATACAGGCTTACAAGACTGCTTAAACTTACATTATTAAAGCCTAAGTTCTTTACAAACTCGAGTCCTTCTAAACCAAGGTAACGATACCGACCCACGCAGGGGTCTCATTACACGGAAGTGGCGGCCCACCGGAAGCTCACACAGACTCTAACCCATTCCCGAATCTGCTACATTTGATCCTCACCTGCAGAAGGGAGCCAAACGGAGGATGAGCTTTTGAGAGCTCAGTAAGGTCGCACAAGGACTACCAACAGGATTACAAAACGATTCCAAAGAATCCAACCGACGAAAATTTTCAGAATACTTCAGATGGTCAAAAACTCATCAGAAATATATACCAAAATAAACCAGAACAAACACGAAGGATTCCAAAATAATCAATAATAGATCATTTCTAGAGTCATCATTTTCCAAAATATAATGAAGATTTTTCAAAGGATTTCAACAGAAGCACAAATCATTTCAGATAATACTTTTCAGACATTTCTGTAACAGTCACGACAATATACAGAGCAGATAAAATAAAAAAATCAACGTTGATCCTGGGCGGTCGCGATGCCATTCTGGCAAAGCACAGAAGTGTACACATGCATGATGTACCAGAATAATTACTAGTCCACTTGGGTACTAGCCTGCATTCCATGCAGGATTCAGACCAACCTTATAACGCCCGCCTCATAACATAACAGATAACCCAGGTCAACACAGAAAATTAACAATATCAGTGAGCTTTAGCATAAGCTCAATTATTGAAATCAATTCGGATTCCAATATCAATAATCATACTGACATAAGTCAGTATTCAGAAAAAATCAGAACTTTCAGAAGAAAAATCACAGATAAACAACAAAAACGATTACTAATAATTATCGAGTTTTAAACACAACAATCCGGAAGAACGGATACAGACAATTGTCAAATTACTCAGCATGCAATACATGCGAGCATCATAAGATTTCCAAACAATCGATTCAGGTTCAATATTGGGGTTTTCTAGGTAATCACATGCTGATAGCCATACAGAATTCAGAGTTCGACATTAGCCATAAATAAATCAAATGAGTGCTTACGAGTACGAGCAATAGAATAAGGGTTCGGACAAAGTCCTTACCCAAGGTTCAGATAGAATCCCTTACCTGGATCCGCAGCTAAATTATCATAACCGGAAGTCTTTAGCTTTAACCTAAATGGAATAATCGAACCATTAGAATACAGCCTACAGAAAAAATTATAACTTAATACGAACTCACACATGCTCCCAAAATGAACCTCCCCTCATCGGGTATGTAAAATTACCGAAACGCCCTTAGGGTGTAAAATTATCGAAATGCCCCTCTTAGACTTAAATCACCCAAACGGTCTACCCGTAAGTAGAATCACTGAAATAAACTTCCCATATTAAATTTATGCAAAAATACCTTTCTTAGGTCAAATTACCAAAAGACCCCTTATAGTGGCAAATTATCAAAACACCCCTGGGGGTTTTCGGTACCGAAAAAATCTCAAAAATATCTTAAACCGCTATTTTAAACATCCTGATGTTATTTCTGGCCTAAAAAGTATTTTAAAATTTTTTTGCCTGAAAATTCCAAACCGGTGTCTGGATCGAGCGCTAAAAGGCCAGTTTCACAAAAAATACCTATCGGCCTTAGAGTGGTACAAAATTTTATAATATGAATCATATCAGTAAAATAGAGTTTCCATAAAAATTTTAGATTAAAATAACTATGTTTACAAGGTTAATTAATTCGATAAAGTTATTTAATCGATACCCCAATTTAACGCCCTTTGCGGATCCCAAAAATTCCCAAAAATTTCTAGAACATAGTTCTCGTAAAATTATCAGGGGTTACTGTTTTGAGTTTTATCTAATTTTGGCTCTAGATATTTATGAAAATTCGTGGGAAAAACTGCCTAATTAATTTCATATATTTAGTGACAATAACAAATACTATTCAAATCACTACACCTACTATTTCACCTCAAAACACACTCTTCGTCTTCAACCTTCAGCCGCAGCACCCAGCCCCTCTAAACTCACACATACACCCATGAATTTACCATTTATCCACTAAAACAACACCTACATAAGGTTAACTTCAACAAAACACATCCTAACACCATTTAAATCATACAATTACACTCTCAATTCATCGTCCGCAACCCATATCTTCAAGAACACACGCACAAACACACACATGGGACTATGAACACTGTGTACCCAAAATACCCACTGAAATCAACACTTGAAGTGAAAATTTTACCCTTGAGAGTTGCCTAATCTCTCTCTGCTTCCCCCTTGCCGAAATTTTGTGTTCTTCATCCTCTTTCTTTTTCTTTCTTTCTCCCCTGTTTTCTGGTTTCGCTTCTCAGTTTCTTGTTCTGTTGTTCTACTATTCACGACTTTTCCTTATTTTCATTTTGGCCCCAAGTTTTCTTTCCTTTTAATTTAGCTTCTCATCAAATAAAAAAAAAGATCATATTAGTCACCAAGCCAGGTGGCCCTTGTACATAATCTGATTCCTAACATTTTGACACCAAGACATCAAATTTCCAAATTTACAAAATAATCTCTCAAGTTTCCAAAATTACAAAATAACCCCCAAATTTTGTATAATTGCATTTAAGCCCCAAAATCATTCCAATCATTCTCAATTTAATTAAACATCACTGAAAATATATACTAACATTCATGTTTATTATTTTCATCTCTAAAACCGTAATTTGTATTTATGCCCTCAAAGTTTTCCAAAATTATGAAAATGTCCCCAAAATTTTAAAAATTATATTTTTACCCCAAAATTCTTTTAAGCTTCCACAAGCTTCTAATACCTTAGTATTGCTCAAAAATAGTACCCGTTTATTTTTCGGGTCACGGATGACTATTTTAATCGGCTCCCGAAGTTTGGGATATTACAATATAGGGAGCTGATCCGTTGAGAGCGCTAGCAAAATGGGTTAAGTTGCTAGCGCGAGCTGGCCGTCCACGCGAGATCTGTGGACGGTCCAGATCTTTTTTTTTGCATTTTTTTAAGTCCATCCGCTACATTATGTAGCGGACAATTTTTTGACAAAAATACCCCTGATCTCCGAACTGAGAACGCTGCATTTTATAGGCACAGTGTCGTTCGCCACATAATGTGGCGGACAATCCAAACCCATTTCTCCTCTTGTTTCTGTAGCTGCTCCTTCGTCTCTCTCTCTTCTTCCAAACCCATTTGCCATCCCTTAATCTCTCTTCTCGGTTCATCCAAACCCAATTCTACCTAAAAAATTTCTATCCCTTAATCTCATCTTCAACGTTTGCATTCAGCAGGGAGACATTATGAAAATCGTTTCAAGTTGGAGCAGTAGTTGTATATCATAAACTTGCTTTGCACCCATCGGAGCCTATTTCTGCCTGCAGAATCAAGTTCTTGAGTTTGCCATGCCTGATCATTAATAGAATTACCAGAAGCACAAGATGATCCTGCAGATGACTTAACATACCCATAGCGTTGTAGTTTCTGTAAAAGGTGGTGAATGGAGCTTTTGTCCAATCAGTCTTCACTTGCCAGCCTTGTGTTGCCCAGTCATCCGCACTCCAAAGGCTCGAGTACACCCTCATTGGTTGACTCTTTGGGAATGGAATGCCAATTGCTTTACTATTTTGGAATACCCTTATGGGACTATTATCCACCAAGAATCTGAAAGTATATGGAGGAAAACACATTCAGAAATCACTGGGTCATTAGAACGGCAAGTTTGCCATATCTGGTTATACAAGATTATGAGATGCTATATTAAGAAATTGTGGAGCTAGGTACATACATGATACGTTGCGGGTTTGAAACAATTGAGTAGGTGTGGAAGGCAGTAGTTGGGTCGAACCATAGATAGAATTGATGTTCCTTGTTTCCTTTCCCTTGAGCATAAACATTGGTATGAACTGTGTAAGGATTCCCTGACGAATTTCCCAAGAACTCCCAGTTCAGTGGTGGCAGTGATAGAAAGTTTTTAGGTGGAATTGGGTTTGGATGAACTGAGAAGAGATTAAGGTATGGAAAATGGGTTTGTAAGAAGAGAGAGAGACGAAAGAGCAGCTACAGAAACAAGAGGAGAAATGGGTTTGGATTGTCCGCCACATTATGTGGCGGACGACACTGTGCTTATAAAATATAGCGTTCTCAGTTCGGGGATCAGGGATATTTTTGTCAAAAAATCGTCCGCTACATAATGTAGCGGACGGACTTAAAAAAAACGTAAAAAAAAGATCTGGAGCTATATATATATATATATATATATATATATATATATATATATATATATATATGGAGTTGATTCGTTGAGAGCGCTAGCAAATTGGGTTAAGTTGCTAGCGCGATCTGACACTCCACGCGCGATCTGTGGACGGTCCAGATCTTTTTTTTGCGTTTTTTTAAGTCCGTCCGCTACATTATGTAGCGGACGATATTTTTTACGAATATACCCCTCAATCTGTCCGCTATATTATGTAGCAGACGATATTTTTGATGAATATACCCCTCAATCTCCAAGTGTCTTTTCTAAAATATCGTCTGCTACATAATGTAGCGGACCATATTTTAGAAAAGACAGACAGTCTGCGAACTCCACATCAATTCTCACTCTCTCTCTCTCTCTCTCTCTAGAGGAAAAAAAACCCATCTCTTGTTCATCTCTCTCTCTCCCCTCTCTGAACTACATGTTCTTCTTCTTCTCTCTCTCTTTAGAGGAAAAAAAAACCATCTCTTGATTCTTTCTATTAACACAGCAGCTATGGCTGATCTCGATGATTTTGGTGCAACATCTATGGGACAGAAACGGACGGCTTCCATCCGGCGATTACAAGTATGTTGATGTCAATGTTGCAAGAACGCGGTTCATAGTCGAAGCTTTTCTTGCCGGCGAGTTCAAAATAGCCCGGCCAACTGACCTTTACGCATCGATGCTCGATGAATTGCCTCCAATTTTTGTGGGCAAAGCGGAAGAGCTGAAGTGGGTTGTGAGGCTAATGTGCAGCACCACCAAAGAGTCTATGAAAACCATGGAAATGCATATGCCGCCATGGAGACGGTACCGGTACGTGCTGGTGAAGTGGTTTGGCCTTTACAAGCGCACAACCAGTGAAGCCCCATTGAAGAAGGCTTCTAATTCTGAGGAGGGCTCGGCCAGGAAGAGAGCTGTTGGGTTTACTCCTTTGCCGGCACATTCTTATTATTGTAGAGGAGATTTTGTTAGCAAGGCTGGTTATCAATTTACCAAGAAGATCAATTTACTAGGAAGAAGGCAGTTGGGTCATCGTGTTGCTTCTCTGCATATGACGATCTCCCAGCAAGAGAGAGAGAAAGAGTTAGAAAAAGTGATCAGAGAAGGAGAGAGAAAAAGTCAGAAAAAGTATGGCCTCTGTCCGTTACATAATGTAGCGGACGAAATTGGAGGGTATTTTTATCAAAAAACTTGTCCGCTACATTATGTAGCGGACAAACTTAAAAAAACATAAAAAAAAGATATGGACCGTCCACAGATCGCGTGTGAACTGCCAGATCGCGCTAGCAACTTCTCCTATTTTGTTAGCGCTATCAATGGATTAGTTATATCTGTCTGCTACATAATGTAGCAGACAAAAAGAGACAACCCGTACCACCGTACGTCAGATCTGAAAGTAGAGAGACAACCCCTTTTATATCTGTCCGCTAGATAATGTAGCGGACAGAAAAGAGACAACCCGTACCATATGTCAGATCTAAAAAAAGAGAGACAACCCCTATTACTTTCTCTCTCTTCATCTTCTCCCTCTCCCTTGTACCCATTGTCTATGTCATATTATGAAGATCAGAAGATGGCGGATCTGCAAAGGAGGCCGTCATGGCGGGAGGTAACTAGGGGAGGGGAGGGGAGGGTAGACGGCGGGCCCACGACGAATATCCCATGACTGCATCTTGCGCGATCGCATCTTATGATGGTGCGTCGTCGCCTTCTTCTGCGGCTGTTTAGATAGATATGTGATCAACCTTTTGAATGCACAAACCATTCGACCTCATCGTCAGCAATACTTCTATTCTCAAAACGATTTCTGGATTCAATTAGGAACAGCAGCATGCAAATGCTTATGGAGTTGAGCCCGAAACTGCCAGACCCAGATACCCCACTCTCTCTCCATTTCTGGTTCTCTGCCATTGGACCATGCCATGTGTAATGATAGTTCAAGCCCTCATTCTTCCTGCGGAAGTTCAAGTATACCATACTCATGTTCCTTTGAATGACATAACATAACCTTGATCATTAGTGATTTCATCGTGAATTTTCTTAGTGATTACATGATCTTGCTACTTGTCAATGGTTGACAATATTAGATCTTGCTACCGTCCACACCAAACCCAAACCTAAATCTAATCTATGTAAGATCTTGCAGTCAAATCCACCCACAGCAGTAGCTATCGCAGTCGCCACTTTCAACATCACCTTGTGCCGCTCTCGACTTCGTCACCTGCTGCCGCATCTAGTTCCACTAAGCATATTTGTAAAATTATGAGGGAGAAGAAGAATAAAAGCAAGAAAGAAGAAAGCAATAGAAAGAGAAGAATATAGGAGATGAGAGAGAGAGAGAGAGAAAAGAAGGGGCGGCTGCTATTATTCCAACAGTCTCTGACAAAAATAAGAACAAGATAGATTTTGGTCGTCCGCCACATTATGTGGCGGACAAACGTAGGGGTAATATGGTAAAAAGATTTGTCCACTACATAATGTAGCGGACAGACGTAGGGGTAATATGGTAAAAAATCTGTCCACTACATAATGTAGCGGACAGACTTTAAAAAAACATAAAAAAATATCTGGACCGTCCACAGATCGCGCGTGGACGGCCAGATCGCGCTAGCAAAATCTTCTATTTTGTTAGCGCTATCAACGGATACACTTCCATATATATATATATATATATATCAACGCGCACCCAATGCGCACGCGCGTGTACGTGCGATGCACCGCACACTAGCATTCCCAATTGTTCCCTCTAAAACATCTCAAAATAATTTAAAAGTATGTACCATGTACTTGCTTATAAGGAGAGAGAAATTTTTATTTCTCTTCAATGTGAGACAAAGAACAAGACCTTTTGAGTCTTGAATTTCACTTACATTACAAACACATCACATAACAATCTATTACCAACACCTTTCACATGTTACATGACCCAACAGTAAATATGGAACTGTCCAAGTGAGAACCAGTATTACAGCACATGAGGCAAAGCAAGATTTGTTGGAAATGTATTTCAAATTTGACTATTTATATCTGAAAATAAAATAAAATTCATTGAACTCTAATTTTCAAAAAGATAAATTCTATGAACTTAAGACTTATTAAGTTTCCAAATGGTTTTATTCTTTGAACATTAATTTTGTAAATGAATTTGAAGATTCATGAACTTAGGTTCATGTATACTCCTTAGATAAGATTAACCTATCTTTTGGTTCATTGTATTTTATTGTATAAGATTCATTAATGAATATTGAATTAGTATAGTTCAAAAAACTTGATAAGGTTCAAAGAACATGCATTCTTCTACCACTATATAAAGGGGTAAAGGGTTGGAAGTTGGAATAAGACAAGAGAAGAGATACATCTTCACTTAAGAGAAAAGAAAAATACTTGAACTAAAACCTAATTTCAAACTTATGCTTTGATTTATCGGATGTGGATACAAGATCCATTGCAGAGAATTGTGCAACTCTCTTGGATGAACAGTGAATCTGAGTTTGGTTGAATCCCGAAGATAGAGCTGCCATAGTAGTCTTTTGTTTGCACATGGGAGAGGCTTCAACTATCTTCAAGAAGGGTTTATGTGCCTCTAAGCCTTGGTTCTTTCATTATACTAATTCTGGTATTATTGTTTATTATTTTTGAATTTTTACCTGCATTTGTTTAAACAAATTGAAGATAGTTTTCTCTCATGTCTACTTCATCGAATGGAGTTACTAAGACTAATCACCTGAATTTTAAGGTTTTTGATGGAAAGAACTTTTAGAGATGGCAAATTAAGATGGAGTTTTTCATTCGTCAACTTAAGTTAGCTTATGTGCTAACTCAACCATGTTCAGTGATTCTAATTGGAGGTCCTCGTTCGATCAAGTGAAAGTAATTAATGATCAGATTAAAAAGTGGAATGATGATGACCACTTTGTAGAAATCACATCCTTGGCGATTGCGGAGACAAGAATCTCTTCAAACACTATGAACTGGTAGGGGATGGCATGATAATGTACATGGGCAACTCCTTATCTGCCAAGGTAATTAGAAAAGGTATGGTTGAATTTCAACTTACTTCTGAAAAAGTTATTACCTTGAAAGATGTGCTTCATGTTCCCGATATGCGTAAAAATGTTGTCTCTGGAGCTCTTCTGTCTAAGCATGGTTTCAAAATGGTCTTTAAAACTGCCAAATTCATCTTATCAAATAATGGTATGTTAGTCGACAAAGGATATGCTGTAAATGGCATGTTTAAGCTCAGTGTTAAAAATAAAGTTATTTCTGCCTATATTGCTTAGTCTTTTGAATTATGGCATCAAAGGTTAGGTCACGTGAATTATAATTCTATTGGTCGCATGATAAATGAAGGGCTTATAAGAAAATGTGATAAAACACATAATGATCAATGTGTGATCTGTAACAAGTGCAAGATCACTAAGAAACCCTTCAGATCAGTTGAAAGGACCTCTCGTCTTCTTGGATTAGTTCACACTGATATTTGTGAAATGAATTTCATTTCACAATGTGGTAAACATTACTTTGTTACCTTTATTAATGACCACTCTAGATATGCCTATGTGTATCCTTTGACATCTAAGGATGAAGCTTTTGAAAAATTTAAGGCATATAAAGCAGAAGTTGAAAATAAGCAAAACTCAACAATCAAGATCGTGCGTTTAGACAGAGGAGGTGAATACATGAAATCTAAGTTTCATGAACTCTATGAAGCAAATGGCATTCTTAGACAGTTAACTGTTTCATATACACTGGAACAAAATGATGTTGTAGAAAGAAAGAACAGAACTTTGATAGAGATGATCAATTGCATGCTAACCAATTCTGAACTAACTGAAAATTTGTGGGTGGAAGCTTTGTTGTCTGCTTGTCATACTTTGAATAGGATTTATCTGAAGAAGAACAACCTGACACCCTACGAAGTTTGGAATGGCAGAAAACTGAACATATCCTATTTCAAAGTATGGGGTTGTTTGGCACATGTTAGATTTCCTGATAAAGATACTTCGAAGGTTGGATACAGAGGAGTGGACTGCATCTTTATTGGTTATTCAACTACTAGTAAAGCTTATAAGTTCTTGAATTTGGAGTCACTTTCTCCTCATACTACGATCGAATAGGTCCATGCAAATTTCTTTAAGAATATATTTCCAAAGAAACGTAGAACATTTAAAAGTGACTCCTCAACTAGTTTGAAGCGGAAGGCCTCAGATTAACCGAAAAAATTTGAACCTAGAAGAAGTTCAAGGGTTGCTACACTGAACTCCTTTGGACCTGATTTTTGTACTCTAATGGTATATATATATATATATATATATATATATATATATATATATATATACACACACACACACACACACGAAGGCTATGTCTTCCAATGATGCACCTTTCTGGCGTGAAGCTATTGATGAGGAAATACACTCGATTCTGTCCAACAACACTTGGATCTTGGTTGACTCCAGCTGGTTGTAAACCTATTGGTTGCAAATGGATCTTGAAGAGAAAGATGAAATCCGATGGAATGTTGGACAAGTATAAGGCTAGATTGGTCGCTAAGGGTTCAAGCAAAGGAAATAATTTGACTATTTTGATACCTTTGCTTCGGTTACACGAATCACCTCCATCAGAATTTTTATTGCCTTGGCTGCTATTCATAATCTGGTCATTCACCAAATGGATTTTAAAACAGCAATCTAGAGGAAGAAGTATATATGGAGCTGCCAAAAGGATTTATCAGTCCTGGACAAGAGTATAAAGTTTGCGAGCTATTGAAATTTCTTTACGGCTTGAAACAGGCTCCTAAGCAATGGCATGAGAAGTTTAGAAGCGTAATGCTTGCTAATGGCTATGTTGCCAATGGAAGAGATATATTCAGAGCTAGTTTTGGTGTTCTAATATACCTATATGTCGATGACATGCTCATCTTTGGCGCCGACATCGACATAATTAATGAAGCTAAGAAATTTCTTGGTTCAAATTTTAGTATGAAGGATCTTGGAGAGGTTGATGTGATTATTGGAATCAAGATCATAAGATCTCTGCATGGGATTGTTCTTACACAATCAAGTTATATCGAGAAGATCCTTAGAAGGTTCAACCATTATGATGATCCCGCTCTTACTCTGATTGACCTGAGTGTCAAGTTGGTACCAAATAATGGACAAGCTATTAATCAGCTTGAATATTCCCAGGTTATTGGCAGTCTTATGTATGCCACGTATTGTACAAGGCCAAATATAGCTTATGCTGTTGGCACTTTGAGTAAGTACACAAGTAATCCATGAAAAGAACATTAGAATGCTCTAACATGAGTTTTGAGGTACCTGAACGGTACTATGAATTACAGTCTGCATTATGGTAGCTTTCCAGCTATTATTGAGGACTATATTGATGCCACATGAAATTATGATAAAGATGAGTCTATATCTGTGACTACATGGATATTTTTGTTGGGTGGAGCTGCGATTTCTTGGAAATCAAAGAGGCAGACCTGTATTACTCATTCCACCATGGAATTAGAATTTATTGATTTATCCTCTGCTGGAGAGGAAGCTGATTGGCTGAGAAGCATTTTGGTTGATATTCCTATATGGAGTAAACTAGTCCCGCCTTTGACAATATATTGTGATAATAAAGGCTGCTTTGCTTCGGGCAAGTAGTGCGTGCTATAATGGAAAATCTAGACAAGTTCGTCTAAAGCACAATCATGTGCGAATGATCCTGGCTGATAGAATAATGTCAATTCAACATGTGAATCAAGTTCAAATTTAGTGGATCCTTTGTCAAAAGGCTTGGGAAGAGATTTAGTGTCTGAGACATCGAGGGGGTGAGTTTAAAGCCTATTGATTTTTAAGTTGTACATTATAGATACCTAACCCAATTGATATTTATCCTGGGTTTTGATTGGAAAAAATGAGTAATGTGACAACTAGTGATGCACATAATGAAATGAATTTTCATTTTGCCTTCCTTATGATATATGTGCATGTTCCTGCATGAGATAGAGGTTGAGATTATATCTCTTAATGAAGCTATAGACCAATGGGTTTTGGTTGGGGCTAACATGATAACTCTTGATAGATTCACCGAATGACCTTATTTAAGTGGAGGTTGAGACTTAGTTCTCTTAATGAGTCCATCTTCTATGTGTTGGGGTGTGCAAGGTCATCGTTGATGGATTCACCGATCTGGGTGTGGAAGTGTGGCCGCTTCCTATAGGATTATTAAGGCTTTATAATCCTTAGAGCACTCAGAGTGTTGGGATCAAGACACAGGGCCATAATGTGTCGGGCTTTAGTACTTCATCTCCGAAACAAAAGTGTACGTGATGTATTTCTGATTTGTTGACATGGTTCTTACTTCAACGCTTTGTCCATTAAGTTCCTAGATGAATCAAGGAATACTTCACTAGGCAATGATTCAAACGCAAAAGGTATCATTTGCTGATGTACATGATTGTGCAGATCAAGTGTATCTTTTAAAATTTGTAACAAGTGGGGGTTTGTTGGAAATGTGTTTCAAATTTGACTATTTATATCTAAAAATAAAATATAGTTCATTGAACTCTAATTTTCAAAAAGATAAATTCCATGAACTTGTGACTTAATAAGTTTCCAAATGGTTTTATTCTTTGAACATTAATTTTGTAAATAAATTTGACGATTCATGAACTTAGGTTCATGTATACTCCTTAGATAAGATTAAGGGTCAAATACATGTAGGTACCCTGAAACTACCACAAAGTCTCACTTAAAGGTCTCAAAGTTTAATTTTTACACATAAGGGCCTGTAACTCCAAATTTGCAACAAGCAAGGGCATCCGTCTAAATTCCTAACGGTTCAGCCCTTTCCGTCAGGGGCATTTTTAGGAACTCATATTTAATTTTTTATTGTAAAATTCCTTGATTTTTAGAACCCTAATCTATTAATATTTGGAACCCTAAAATTGGTATTGTTTCACTCATACCAATCCATGGCCTTTGGAAGTAGATCGGGTACAGCTGGTGGCCTTATTGGCACGGCGGCGAGGGCACTGCCCGTCTCGGTGGTGATGACATCGGCTGGGGCCACGATCTGGCCGAAGAGGAGATCGTCGGTCGGGCGACGGATGGAAGAGGCATCAATTGGATCATGCGGTGGAGCCGCACACAGACCTAGCCGGCGCTGTGCAGGTAGACTGGATTTGATGGCCCACCATTGATTGCCTGCTCCCTGGCGGAGCTGCAGCTGGCAGTGACGGCGAGCTCTGTCTAGGCCAGCAGCAGTCGCTGTCGGTTGTGGTGGACAACGGCGACGCTTTTCCTGTGGCTGTGGTGGCTCGGAACGGTGACGTTGATTTGGAAGCTGGTAGTGACGCGACGATGACGATTAGCGCTATCGCTGGTCACGGTGATGACAGTGCCAGTCCGATGGTGGCGCTGCTGCATCTTCTATTCTCTCTCTCTCTTTTTGTTGAGATGTTGTATCTGCTTCGCTGCTTAGGCCCCTTCACGGCGATGGCCGGTGGTTCACGGCGATGGCCAGCGGTTTTGCGTCGACGGGAACTCCGGTGGCGTGTGCGTGGCCGGAGTTTGAGCTGGGGGTCTCCACGGTGCGGTGCTGGTGCCATTGTAAGTTCCTAAAAATGAGTTCCCAAAAATGCCCCTGACGGAAAGGGTTGAACCGTTAGGAATTTAGACGGATGCCCTTACTTGTTGCAAATTTGGAGTTACAGGCCCTTATGTGTAAAAATTAAACTTTGAGACCCTCAAGTGAGACTTTGTGGTAGTTTCAGGGTACCTACGTGTATTTGACCCTAAGATTAACCTATCTTTTGGTTCATTGTATTTTACTGTATAAGATTCATTAATGAATATTGAATTAGTATGGTTCAAAGAACTTGATAAGGTTCAAAGAACATGTATTCTTCTACCACTATATAAAGGGGTAAAGGGTTGGAAGTTGAGAATAAGACAAGAGAAGAGATACCATCTTCACTTGAGAGAAAAGAAAAATACTATTGAACGAAAACCTTGTTTCAAACTTATGCTTTGATCGATCGGAGGTGGATACACGATCCATTGCAGAGAAGTGCAACTCTCTTAGATGAATAGTGAATATGGGTTTGGTTGAATCCGGAAGATAGAGCTGCCATAGTAATCTTCCGTTTGCACATGGGAGATGCTTCAACTATCTTTAAGAAGCATTTACATGCCTCTAAGCCTTGGTTCTTTCATTATACTAATTCGAATATTATTATTTCTGAATTTTTACTTGCATTTGTTCCAACAAGATTAACAAAGTAGCAATGCACCACACGTACTGAGCCTAGAAGGATGAGCAATACGCTTCTAGTTTCAGTGCACTTCAAGCTTGCGAACTAGGAATATGATCAGATCTTATTTGCACAAAGCGGGGGCGGGGGCGGGGAAGCGTAAGCACCAAGAAGAATCTGAGGTTGGGAGCGGCTTGAATAAATAAATGCGTAAAGAGTATTATCATTTGTTTAGCATAGTTTACATAGATAGCAACAACAGATAATGAGACTTTAAAGACTTGAAGGAAGATATAAACAAGGAATTGAATTGAAAAGAGCTTGATTTTCATGTATTCTATCACTTGTTCCATGCATCTATATCCAACTAGAGGGATCAAGTTCCCATCTTAGCTTGGGACGAGATCCCATGGAGTTCCTAATTTGGGATCGCAAAAGCGAGTTTCCGAGAGAGAAACGTCACCATATTAGGAGTTTCCTGCAACTAAGGATCAGATACATCCGTGCGCCCCCACCGATCTGCTTTTTGACCTTTCGTTTAGCAAATGCGGTCATAATCTGATGCATATCATACATCAAATGGAATCTAATGTTCCAAAACGAAAAGAAGTACGAAGCTTCTAAATGTCTTCGCTGGACATAGAATAAGGCATCTAGCCTTTATAACTTTGTCATCTGCTATAAGAAAAAAAGACGAAAAAAGTTTGATTCCCTTATCAAGATTTCCATGGTTTTGCAACACGAACTTCTCAGTAGGTTCCGGTTCATGAATTGAAAATCGTGCTTTAAAAGAACGGAAGCAAAAGGCTGCTGTAGTTCCTCTTACGTACTCGCTACTGAATTTGAGGGTGCGATTGTAACTACATTTCCCTAAATCGGTTCCTATATATAGTTCAAGCTTCTTTTCTATTTAAAATCCACATTTACATTTGATTCTATTTCAATTCTTTTTTAATCCAAAATTCATTTTGTAACAACCTCTTGAGAATGCGCTCCTTTCTTCTCCCCCCACCACCTCACCACACACACACACACACAAACACACCCCTTATAAACGCCTGCAAACACCTCCAAGTTTCCACCTGCAGCTCCAAAATACGTTCTAGTTGTAACAAGAAAGCAAATCAAAGTAGTATCTTTTGATTTGAAGAATATGGAAAGGGAGCTAAGAGGCCCTTAATTGTTACGGTATCATTCTTCTTTCAAGGCTCCCTGTTGAGATACTTCACATAATGGGAAACCTTCGCGCCCAGGGCCTGTTTGTTCAAGGAGGACTAATTTTACAAGCCAAGGGTCTGTTCGCTCCTGGTTTTCATTTTCGGTTACTTTCGTTTTCAGTCAGCTATTGATTGTTCATTGTCTTTAAAGTCCATTGTCGAGTCTCTCTAAAGATCGGTCAACACTCCAAACGTTTTCTGAAAAATGAAGTCAGAAAAAGCAAAACAAACGTGTATTTGATGGCTTATCTGGACATGAAAACTAGCAGACCAGAGAATAGACAAACATAATTTAGTTACTATTTGCAATTGCAATATCCACTTGAGATTTTGGTGAACAATAAAACGAAATTTGCAGAAGACGAGGCAAATCCTCCAACAATGAAGAACATCCGAGCAGCATTGCAATGGCTCATAAAGGACTGTCAAGCAGGGGCCTCATTGGTGTTCTACTTCTCAGGACATGGCTTACGGCAACCTGATTTCAATGAGGATGAGCTCGACGGGTTTGATGAAACGATCTGCCCCGTTGATTTTAGGACCGAGGGAATGATACTCGACAACGAAATCAATGAGACAATTGTTAGGCCCCTCAAGCGTGGTGTCACACTTCATGCCATCATTGATGCTTGTCACAGTGGGGCTGTTCTTGCTTTAGCATACTGCTATAGCACGAACGAGTACGTATGATTTCTATCATGAACCCAGTCTTATTTATCTAGTCACGGTATATTGACATGGAAATGGGGTGTTTTCTTTCAGGCTTGCTAAAGTGATCTCTCCCTTCAGCTTTTGCACATTTTTATGTTTTGTCGTAATGATATCCAAACTCCCGGTATCCCACATCCAATGTGACTCTGCGACCTTGTAAGGGAAAGAGAGGCTTTCACAGCTATGCTATCACTTCGGTCTTAGCTTTTGCAGTTTACAAGCTGTTTTCTGGAGCTCCAAGAAGCTGTTGCCCAACGTGTTATAATATTAACTAGCCCAGAATTCTGTGTCAAGCACGGAACTGTTTATTAACAGTAATTTATTTTAGTAATTTTGAAATTTATGTTAAATATATTACACAATTTTATTATTTTATGATTATTTCATCAAAGATAATTACTTTAATTTTTGACTTGAACTTGCTTGTAATAAAATAAATTAACCCTTATGGTGAAATATCAATAAGCAGTGTTCTTGTATATATTTGTTAATTTTGATTTGGTAACTATATAGATGAACAAAAATTAAATGTTCATTTAGTCAACAAAAAAGAAAAAGTAAAATCTACCGATAAAAATATACGGAGAACATATTGAGATCAATTTGCTATTGCACAAGACATTTTTATTATTTTCTATGCATCTTTTAAAAATAATTTGGACCTTGAATGGGTTGCGCATAACGTTAATTACATATTAGTTTAATTTTGATAGAGAACATTTTGATCTATATATTTGTTTATAGCATGTTATTTATAAAATTTAATCAACACGATTAATTAAGGATGATGTGCCACTTTTAAAAGGAAATGTAATCCACCAACAAAGTATACAGAGAGTGTAGTAATAGGTACACGAGGTAATTATATAAAGTTTAACTAACATGACTACATATGATAGCTCCAGACCTCATAATAAAGAAATTACTGAACAAAATTTAACCAAGATTTCACAAAGCATACAATAAGCATGCTTACTGAGTAACAAAAAGAACAAAAGCAAACATACATGCGTATGCAAATCTTACGCAAGAATTGCATGATGATCCAATCAAGGTTTTAATAGTCAAATCAAAGCCTAATACGTAAATACGTCTGTAGCATAGAGTTTAAACGTTGTACAATTGATATTTATAAGCTTTACAAATATTGGGACAATTATACACCAATTTTTCAACAATAAATCGTAGAAAAAGGTTTGATATGTTTTCAAAATCCTTATATATAGGATATAACCAGTTTGGTGGTCGTGAGGTCTTACTTAAAAATGATGACTTATAATTCGTTTATTATCTATCTAAAATTGCAGAAAAGATGCTTACAACACCTTATATGAGTTGCATGTGGTATAATATCTACTAGGATAATCTCAATACCCTGTAAAATTAGTGAAGTAGTTGATTTAATAAAATAACTATTGACTCTAAGCATGAAAGAAACAAAAAATTGTAAGATCTTATCTTTTGTTCATCAGACATGATCACCGATGGCTTTGGTTCAGGACCATCACCTATGATGCTATAAAGGTGATGCAGGAAAAACCTCTAACTCTGTGTGTTCTCGCTCTCAACAACAGCAAATTCCACAGGGAACAACACATTATTCCTATCTAGGCCCACAGCAGACAGTAATACACCTCCATAAGGCCCTTTAAGATGGCATCCATCAATTGCAAGAAATGGCCTACAACCATCCTTAAAGCCATTTTGCATAGCCGCTAATGAAAAGAACAACTTATGGAAGTGAGGCAAATCCAAGTTAGGTGGAACCCTTTGAGTTTCAAGCTTGAACAAGCTTTCAGGGTTAGTCTTCATCACCTCATGCCCATGCATCCACAGCTTCTTATATGACTCAGCATGAGACTCCTCAATCTGTTTCAGTGCCTTCTTTTTTGCCCTGTAGAGCTGCATTCTATGGGACTCTACACCATAGTTTCTAGCAATAACTCTTGCAGTCCATCTAAAGTAATATAAGGATTTCTCCTAATGTGCCCAATCAGCTTCTGTGCAGTCCAAGTGGAATTGGCCTCCTTGTTAGTATTGCCCATTACACAAGAATGTTCAGGACCTAAACTCTTGATTTTGTAAGTTTTCCCATCAGGAATATGAGATGCATATATCCTCCAACTACATCTAGGATTGCCACAGTGGGCAGTAACCCGGCCTGTTCTTTTCATTCCTATCTCTGACCAGCTTAAACCTAGTCTGAATACAATAATCCTTGAAAGTTACCTTAAAATGATAGACATCTTCAAACAACAAACCCTTATGCAGTTCAATAGTTTCACCTGCCCTATGTTCAAATAGCTTTTCCCTCATGTATTTGTCTACATTTACTACTTCAGCATCCAAGTTATCATCATTGTTATACATAGGGTTTTCATTTTCATCATCACAGTTGGACAACTCATCTTCACTTAACTGATCATCATCTGTCACAGGCTCTTTATCACTTGCCTCTTCATCAGTCTCACTTAATTCCTCCCTTACTTCCCAATCATTGTCCTCAGAATCATCACTAGTGTGGTGCATCTCCTCCTCACCATCACCCTCAGATGCCCTACTAGTCCCAGGTCTACGGTCATTTCTAGTTGCCCCTACATTTGGTTTTGGATAACTAACTATTGTAGGTTTTTCCCCAACAGTTTCTAAGAAAACATGAATCTCAATTGAATTCTCATACAGTGTAAACATGTCAAGTAAAGACTTATCATATGTTATTTCAACCCTGACATTGGTTCCATGCAAAGTAAAGTATAGGGCAATAGCTATACCTAACTCAGGGGGAAGTTTTCAACATTAGATCATTTACATCAGTAAGTAGGTCCATATGGCTGTATCTGTCAGGATACACATCAATTATGCTATCAGCAGTGTTACAGTAGTGGACCACCAGTTCATATCTCCTTACTGTGGCCATTCTGTAATACAAGGATAAAGAATTAAGGGTTTAAATTGGGGGTTCAATTAGTGGTACAATTAGGGCATTCAATTTAGGGGTTTAATTAGGGCATTCAAATTGGGGGTTAAATTAGGGAATTCAATTTAGGGTTCAATTACGGTTTTAAGTGAATTAGGGCATTCAATTTAGGGTTCTAAGTGAATTAGGGAATTCAATTTAGGGGTTACATTAGGGTTCAATTACGGGTCTAAGTGAATTAGGGCATTCAATTTAGGGTTCAATTACGGGTCTAAGTGAATTAGGGCATTCAGTTTAGGGGTTTAATTAGGACATTCAATTTAGGGTTCAATTTAGGGTTCAATTACGCATCTAAGTGAATTCGGGCGTTAAATTAAGGCACTCAATTTAGGGGTCCACTTAGGGGTTAAATTAGGGCTTGCAATTTGGGCTTTCAAATTTTGGATTTCAACTAGGGAAATCATGCAAAAGAAGAGAGATCAGAAATGAAGAAGTAATTAGTAAAACGTGAAAGACATGAAAGAGTTAGGAAAACATAACTTCAAGCGAAAGCCAACGTTCGTTCATCCCACAGTACAGTGACACCAGAAGTGGGTGCGTCACCTTTGAGATGAGATTAAGGTTGTGTATGCTTTGTTCTGATTTTTCTCTAGGCTTTGGCCTTGTGCATATTCTTCCTTCTCTCGACCGCACAGTGGCCTCCTACCTACCTCTCTGCCAACCTGTTTTCCCTTCTTCTCAAGACCAAGTTTTCACTCCAATTCCCAAGAACAAGTTTTTCTTCCAAATTTAAAGAAAACATTGTTTGAGGGGCATTCACCTCTTTTTGCATTGTACTGTTAACACCATAAGAGAAAAAATTACTTTTTGAGCGGAGTGTAATTTTAATAGTTGGGGGGGGGGGGGGGAGGGGGGCTGAATGTAGTTATGGCAAACCTCAGGGAAATTTTATGTAATTTACCCATTGGCTTATTGACAACCCTATGGTTCATAATACAATGAGGCATCTTGTTCCTCGAATAAAAAATTTTTGTGGATTTTTTCACTCACTGATGGTATTACAAGAACACACATTCTATCATTTGACATTTAAGTTAGAATCATAAATTGTAAATGCCTTGGACTCTCTTTAGCTCTCCAGAACTAATTTATTGTGTCTCTCTCTTTTCTTTCACCTCTCAAAGGCTTAGAATTTTCAATATTGGTTTGTAAAATCCCTCTACGAAGCCAAGCATAAACCATTGATGTGGGATGTATGTGATTAGTCCTTGCGTTGGTCTTTTAGAGCGCCATTAATTTAATCCAGGGCATATGGCTGAAAACGTCTTGGTCACCAACAAGGAGTTGGTTTAGCAGTTCGTAAGGTCTCAATCCAAGTATACCACCTGAATTCAAGTCTCTTACCCGTCGCTTCTTGTTGGGAGCAAGCATACGTCTTCACCTTACATGTCGACACCGCCGACCACCATAGCCATTGATAACCATATCCACCATCACCATCACTGACCAACACTGTCGAATACAAACCCACTAATATCGGTCACCACCACGGCACCACCACTCTAAATCCTAATCACCATCATGCTGACCACCATTTTTCCTGCAACAAACACGCATACAAGATTTTATCCATCGATTAGCCCTAATATCTTTGATTTGTGTAGGTAAATTCTAAGCAAATCAAACTGGTACATTATTGGCAATGTTACTTTATTTTACTTTGCTTTTCTTTCAGCGTCGACAGTAGCTACGTTATTGGCAATGTTACTTTATTTTACTTCGCTTTTCTTTCTCGAACTGGAATATTAAATTTTGTAAGAAAGAGAACATAAATACTCAGTGGTTGATTTTTTTATGTCTGAGAGTTGAATTTTTGTAGAATAATCAGAGTTTTTACATCGGTAAGACATTAGGCGAGAAATTTTGAGAAATTTCCTAACTGGTATTCCAAAGGTTTCAAACTAAACTAAGAAAAAGGAAAGTTGAAGATTGTAGCTAATTGCAAGTAAATGTATCTCATGTACAAGATACAAAGTTTTTCCTTTGTGAAACGTAAAGTAGTTTGGCAACTTTGTAGGTTGGTGAATGTGAGCTTCTAATTGGTAAGTCTATTTCTTTGTTTCAAGTTGTCACTGGATTGATAAATTTAGTTGCTTGCTCATTTATCATGAAAATGCTTCTAATGCAAGTTATGCTGCTTTTGATAACCCATTATCTACAGGTAATGAGTAGTAAATTTGTGGATTAGAAAGACTTTGTAAGAAAAGTGTATTGAAGAGTCTTTACTTGATGACCCGTTTCAAGCAAGTCATCGCACGGGATGTCTGATGAAACAATGCATTAAAAAAGTCTTTACTAAGTTTCTCGCCTTGTACTTCTGATGGATCACCAGATTGCAGCATCCAACATTACTGTTTTTGGTTCATCATTTTATTTTTGCGCTAAGATGAAATTAATTTTGTATTTTCACTTTAAAGGCTACATGTTAATTGAAAACATAAATTGTTAATGGAGATTTTTTGCGTAGACTTTTCTGTAAGAATTTCTTATTTTCACTCATCGTAATAGATTTTACTTGTACATTGGTCTTTGATTCAATTGGCTGGACAATGCAAGAGATTTACATGATCGATTATGTTTGCATCTTTTTTTTTACCATGTCTACATTGCTTTTGTTACTAAGAGCCTGCTTGTTTAGATATAAAGGTTGAAATTGAAAACCATTTAGATTGAGCCTTTTTTGTTTGTCCATTATTTATTAATATAATAGGTAAAGAAGTGACATATTTTGTACCCAAAACAAATGCACTACCAAGCCGTGCTATGACAATATGTCGATCTTTTCGATTCCGTGGATTATTCTCATTAGCGATTGCAATTGTCGAAAATACTAGGCCTACCAAAGGCCTTTTTGTACTTGCTACTTTATTTTTTGAAACCACTTTCTTAAAAACGCTTTTCAGATTTCTTGTTATTTTGCTGGGTTAGTAGTAAATGGTCAACCAAAACTGTTATGGTCCAGAAAATTTAAAAACTTATTGCGGTAAGTCAACTCCCAACAAATTTATAAAATCCTCGATCTCTCAACGAACTCATTTTCAGTCTCAACTCCATCTCTTAGTTAGCTCATTTTCAGTCTCAACTATGACCAAGTCTATTGTCATCACCTTATTGTTGCTCGTGCTAACTGTTGTCGCTACCATCACCGTCTCATCAAATTTGCCAAATGTTACGCCTCACAATTGGGAGTCAAGCTTCTTCAAAACGAAAACAATGAGTTCAATAAGTTAGATCTATCAAAAGGTTATTAGAAAAGCATTATCCGCGCTCCGTTTTTGCCAAATAAATAGGCCTAAAATGCATTATTACTTGGTATTTCCCAAAAAAATAAACAAAATTATATAAATAGCCTCACTCTTTTGAAAATATACGTGAAAACTATAGTACTATTGTTTCTTATGCTAAAGAATGTTACCTTCACATATGGCTATTTCGGTACATTTTAATGATGTGTGTTAGTCGATTTAACTAATAACTTTATAAATTATTTTTGTTCATAAGTTAATGACCACGTGCAGTGCGCGTGGACTGCAACTAGTTAAACTAAAAGTAACCAAATAGTATAGCACCTTAAAACTCTTTTGTATGCTAGCCCGAATGTCCAAAATATTTGACCTTGGGTGATATAAGTGCAAGCAAATTCATGACCAACGAAAATCATCTATAAATTGATTAGATAACTAAAGTGAAGACCCGAAAAACCATAATCTCTTACTAATTCACCATTACTTCTCAAACAACAATGTCATTACATTTGAAGTCCTCAAACCATGACGTCAAACCTACATAATATAATAAAATTTCATCTTTAGCGACAACGATTTTGAAGAATACTTCTCCGGTGCAAAGCTCTTCGGCTCTTCGATTGTGTTAGTGAGGCCCTTCTTTTGACAAATGCATCTTATGCACCGAGAACACTTTAACATCGATTCCTTTTTGCACAATTAAAAGGGCATCTGAATGTTTTTGGTTCATTTTTTGATTTTTAAAAAAATAAAGCCATGAAAGGAATGTGAAGAGGCAAGAAGTCTCAATTTTTTATTTGTCTATGTTGTATGTTACGATGTATGCAAATGTACCCGGTATGGTTTGATTCACATCATACAAGAAACAATTTCCGGTTCCGGATGACCGGGCTGTTCGGGAACAGAAGTAGGGTCTATGAGTTTCATATTTTGACCTTGAACGGGAATTTTCTGGTGTGCCATGGAAGATCTTGGGATCAAGATGCTAAAATGTTCAGAACTTATCTACTTGGGACATGGCTGTAAAGTAAAGGTTTATGGCGGTCGAGGGGGCCTAATTCCAAAGAGGGTGGTAGACAGGTGGTAACGACGTTTGGAATAGGTGATGTTAGCAGGGGATTGGGTATTGCTCGAAAGGACGTACATTTGGTGTGGAGGGGGAAAACTTTTGCAAGGATTCCCTACAGTTGTTTCATGGTGAGCGTGGCTACTTTTGGCGAGGAGAAACATCTTGGAAATTGGTGTTTCATTGGAACTTTCACAATTTCAACTTATTTTCTGTGGCAGGACTTTTTTGGGAAGGCCATGGTTGGTCCAGGCTGAGAGTGTGGCACTGGTGAAGAAGAGGTTTGGAGAGGTTGTTTTTGGTAGAAATCATGTTATGGTGATCAGTAGGTTGTCATTGGGACGCTGAGAGCGAGTCCGAGAGCGTGATCCATTCCCCACACTTGGTTCACTTCAGCCAAGCTAAGAGCGGTGACCTAGTCAGAATTGGACGAGCTCATGTGAAATTGTATCAGACCTTCTTAAGTTGTTTCATAGATCTATGATTTTCTGGTTACTTCTGAAATGACACGAAAGTTGTACTTTTTGAAGAACCATCCTTTTGGATTAAAATGATTGAGGCATTTGATAATAGGCTGTTATAACTCGTCCAAAGAAACTTATCGAAAACAACAACTCTTGATACCTGGTGGGGATTCTTAAATATGTGGAAACTCTCAAGACTTCAACATAATCCCACACCACTAAAAGCTGAAAGCAAGTGGTAACCTACTTACCTAGACGGGGTTATTGTGGTGATCAAAAAGGTTTCAGGCCTAGGCTGGTGCCTCATTTCACTGGGAGGGGTTTGCCTAAAGTCAATCCAAGTGGCGGAAACCTAGTCTTTTTTATGAACTATTTTAACATTTTTGAAATACGACCCACTAACAGCTAATTTGTTTGAACTGTACAAATGGCTAAGATCGTGCGCGTAACACCTCATACTTGCAACCTACTCCAGTGGAGGAGTAATTTTAAATTTTATATCGACCAGATGTCTAACATTTAGTGATAATAACATCGCTTGGCTTTCTTCCTATTGTAATGAGCATGGTATTGCTTGGCTACGTTTCTTGGCAAGTCAGAATTTTTGAAGGGATGCAGTTTGGATTAGTTTTAGTCCAAAGAAAAGGTAATGTGCATTGAGCTTTTCTTTTCTCTTCTGATGTTGGTGAAAACGTTCCAACTGTCCGAAATCATTCTCTCTCTCTCTCTCTCTCTCTCTCTCTCTTTCTCTGATAAGGTCCGAAATCATTCTGAAATGATCTTCTTGATTAGAGAAGAGTGCATTCAACAGTAGGAGAATCTTGAAAAGTGGTGTAGCTAGTTGCGTCATAAGCTTTCTACGTATGTGTCATTTTGATTTCCTCCAAGACACACTTGCAAGCAAAGTTAAACTTTGGAGCTCACCTTTCAAAAGTTGTATGACCCAACAGAAAATATGGAACTGTCCAAGTGAGAACCAGTATTACAGCACAAGAGACAAAGCAAGATTAACAAAGTAGCAATGCACCACTGAGCCGAGAAGGATAAGCGATACGCTTCTAGTTTCAGTGCACTTCAAGCTTGCAAACTAAGAATATCATCAGATACAACCGCCCGTCCCCCCACCGATTTGCTTTTTGACCTTTCGTTCAGCAAATGCGGTCATAATCTAATGCATATCGTATATCAAATGGAATCTAATGTTCCAAAACGAAAAGAAGTACAAAGCTTCTACATGTTGTTCACTGGACATAGAATAAGGCATCTAGGCTTTACTTTGTCATCTGCTATAATAAAAAAAAGACTGATAAAAGTTTGATTCCCTTAAAAAAGATTTCCGTGGTTTTGCAACACGAACTTCTCATGAGTAGGTTCCGGTTCATGAATAAAAAATCGTACTTCAAAAGAACGGAAGCAAAAGGCTGCAATATTTCCTCTTACTCGCTACAGAATTTGAGGGCGCGATTGCAACTACGTTTCCCTAAATCGGTTCCTATATGTAGTTCACGTATGCCATTCTTATTTCTGCATAATGGGTGATAGGGCAGTAGTCTGCAAGCAGTGCAGCAAAGTATCATCAGTGACAAATCTCACCGAAACAATTCGTTGCCATGGATGCAGGAAACTTATTTCAATCGGCAAAAATGAACTTGCTATGCCAAGTGCAGCAACCATGCAGTTCGATACTGATGCCAAGGGCTTCCGTACACGTAATCCATTTAACAAGAAGTGTTTAGGCCGACTTAGCCCGAATACTTCTACAGCTAAAAAAGTGAGCTATTCAGAAAGCGATTCAATAAGTGAATGGAAGGCAACACCAGGGAAGAGGGCACTTCTTTGTGGAGTGACTTACAACAAGCAGAAGTACAAGCTTCGGGGAACGATTCACGATGTCAACAGCATGAGAGATTTACTACTTCAGAAGTTCAATTTCCCTAGAAGCTCCATTCACATCCTCACAGGTACTAACCACTCTCTTTGAAGCTAAAGATGCGAAGTAATTTGAAGTCATGAACATAGTGATGTCTTCAAAGTTTTTGTTGCTTGCTGATTCTCTAAGTTCATGCTGCTTGTCTATTTTAAATCCACATTTACATTTGATTCTATTTCAATTCTGTTTAATCCAAAATTCATTTTGTAACAACCTCTTGAGAGTGCGCTTCTGTTTTATTTTTCCTTAAAAACTCCTGCAAACACCTCCAAGTTTCCACCTGCAGCTCCGAAATACATTCTAGTTGTAACAAGAAAGCAAATCAAAGTAGTATCTTTTGATTTGAAGAATATGGAAAGGGAGCTAAGAGGCCCTTAATTGTTACAGTATCGTTCTTCTTTCAAGGTTCCCTGTGGAGATACTAGACATAATGGGAAACCTTCGCATTCATAAGGGTCTCGCCCAGGGCCTGTTTTTTCAAGGAGGACAAGTTTTACAAGCCAAGGGTCTGTTCGCTCCTGGTTTTCATTTTCGGTTACTTTCGTTTTCATTAAAGTCCATTGTCGAGTCTCTCTAAAGATCCGTAAACACTCCAAACGTTCTCTGAAACATGAAGTCAGAAAAAGCAAAACAAACATGTATTTTGATGGCTTATCTGGACATGAAAACTAGCAAGTCAGAGAATAGACAAACATGATTTAGTTACTATTTGCAATTGCAATATCCACTTGATTTTGGTGAACAATAAAAAGAAATTTGCAGAAGACGAGGCAAATCCTCCAACAAAGAAGAACATCCGAGCAGCATTGCAATGGCTCATAAAGGACTGTCAAGCAGGGGACTCATTGGTGTTCTACTTCTCCGGACATGGCTTACGGCAACCTGATTTCAATGGGGATGAGCGTGACGGGTTTGATGAAACAATCTGCCCCGTTGATTTTAGGACCGAGGGAATGATACTCGACAACGAGATCAATGAGACAATTGTTAGGCCCCTCAAGCGTGGTGCCACACTCCATGCCATCATTGATGCTTGTCACAGTGGGACCGTTCTTGATTTAGCATACTGCTATAGCATGAACGAGTACGTATGATTTCTATCATGAACCTAGTCTTATTTATCTAGTCACCGTATTATTGGCATGGAAATGTGGCGTTTTCTTTCAGACTGACTATAGTAACTCGCTAATGTGATCTCTCCCTTCAGCTTTTGCACATTTTTATGTTTTGTCATAATGATATCCAAACTCCAAGTATCCCATCTCCAATATGACTCTGTGACCTTCTATAGGGAAAGAGAGGCCTTCACAGCTATACTATCACTTCGGTCTTAGCTTTTGCAGTTTACATTACAAGCTGTTTTCTGGAGCTCCAAAAAGCTGTTGCCCAACGTGTTTGACTACATTTTCTTTGCAGTTAATCAACTCACTCTTTGAAAATAAGGGAAATTAGGTGGTCATGCATAGAAAGGAAGGCACAGAAAACCGTTCCTTTCAGTGCAATATAATGGGCTAATTCCAATTGCACGGGATGTCCAAGATCTCACACACATATTGCAACTTCATAACCCTTACTTTTTGAGTTTTGGCAGAAAGAAATGGGAGGATAATGCCCCTCCATCGGGTGTTTCTAAAGGTACTAGTGGTGGATGTGCAATTTGTTTCAGTGCTTGCGAGGATGATCAACTGGCTGCAGACACCACTGTGAGCAGATTCTCTTCGATTATATGCTCAGATGTCAAACATAAGTCGCAACCCTTTTTACTGATTATGGCTCGGGCAATCACTGAATTTCAGAAACGTTTTCTTCTTTTCCCTCTCCTACTGATTATCAGTTTATGGACTCCCGTAGGCTTTCTCAAGAAAGGAAATGGTAGGTGCGATGACATTCACATTCATAAGAGCAATTAGGGACAATCCAAGAATAACATACCGTGACTTACTCACTTCAATGCATAAGGACATTAAGGAGGCCAGTCAAGCCGGATGCCTCAATCTAAGGAGGATATTCAACCGCACTATATTGCAAGTACGTAGTTTTTCCCTTGCAGCTACATGTATTCTTTGGCTCAAAGGCATATTGCATACAATCCTAATCATTTGCTTAGTGTTTGAAGTATTCTTGTTTGTTGGATGGACTATGAGATCGCATTGCTACATTTGAGATGTGCAGGAACCTCTGCTATCGTCTTCTGAACCATTTGATGTTAACACGGAGTTCAAGCTATAGATCAGGTACTATGCACCGGAAAGCATAAGATGGCATCTCCTTTATGTATTGTTCACAGATATCGAAATGTTTGGAGCAAGCAATTAGACATAATAAAGCTCAAATGTATGTCTTAATAATGGACAATATTTTTATTGGCTTATTGATAACCCTATGGTTCATGATACAATGAGGCATCTAGTTCCTCGAATAAAAATACTCTGTGGATTTTTTCACTCATTGATGGTATTACAAGAACATGGGACACTTGACATTTACGTTAGAATCATAAATTGTATATGCCTTGGACTCTCTTTAGCTCTTTAGAACTAATTTACTGTCTCTCTCTCTTTGCCTTCAACTCTCAAAGGCTTAGAATTTTCAGTATTGGTTCGTAAAATCCCTCTACGAAGCCCACCATTGATGCGGGACGTATGCAATCAGTCCTTGCGTTGGTCTTTTAGAGTGCCATTAATTTAATTCATGGCATATGGCTAAAAAAGTCTTGGTCACCAACAAGGAGTTGGTTCAGCGGTTTCTAATGTCTCAATCCAGGCACACTACCTGAATTCGAGTCTCATGCCCGTCGTTTCTTATTGGGGGTAAACATACGTCCTCACCCTACATGTGCCTTACAGGCGAGTTGTCCGTGCGCTTAGGCCCAGACATAGATGCGAAAATCGGGGACTCACATATATATAGTGGCCTTATAAGTCTATGAGGTGTAACACTCCTTGCCTGCTGAATCAGAGCCTGACAGTCCTGCCCTTTTCAAAAAAAAAAAAAAGGAAAATAGTCTTGGTCACTCATCTGACATAAATAGAATGCCTCATCTGATCAAAATCGGTTGTGTTTGACCAAGTTCTCTCCCTTTCTAATTTCTTTTCTTTCTTCCAAATATAATAATACTAATAACATCCGGTCCATTTTTAATGGTAAGGAAGAAAGGCTCTACCATCGTTAACTAATAAGAGTTGTACTCCTCAACCACGGGCCAACTTAAGCTGTATAATTTGTTATATCCTCTTTGTACATTTTTAAGATATTAGTAAGGATCACGTGCTTTGCACGTTATGTATTAATTTAAAATAAAAATATTATGAACTTTGATGAAAAATACAGTTAAAATTAATCAATACGATTATTATAATTAAACGATAATAATAAATTAGTTGTTAACTGCTAATCAATGACGTGGAATATGAAAAGTTAATTGCACAACACATCGTCTCACTTTCAAACCTGAAATTTTCATGTCAATTATCACCAATATTTTTCACTATCATCATACTAATTTCTTTCGTCACATCAAGTTGCCGTTAAAGAGAATCCTGATTGTTTCGTATTATATCTTGTTATCAAAGGTACATTGATATTGTAATTAGTTTCAAACATCTTCCACAAATATTTAACTCTCATGAAACACTACAAGTTTAACTGTACAATATTAAAAATGAAGAAAATATTTAGAGATAATTAATGTCAAGTGTATATATTAGAGTTGTCTAATTTTCTGTAATATGTCTTGATGATAGATATATAAGTTTAGAAAGTGAAATTGAGAAAATTTTGAATTTTAATTAAGTGATATTAATGAAAGTTCAAAAATAACCCAAAAAGGATTGTCAAAAATAAAGTATTTAACGGGAAGAAATTGTGATTGATAATGTTACAAAGTTTGTAAGACGAATTGTGTTAGGAGCTTAAATTTTGAATCTTTAAAATTGAGAATCAAGCGAACTCAAAACATCTAACAGGAGATATAGAGAAACTGAATTGCTTAGGCAATAAATTTAGTAGCCTTAGCTTTCAACGATCTTTCCAAAGTTTTTCTATCGTTTACTTTTAAAGTTTTGGCACTTTTTCCTACAAGCACCACCACTAAAGTTTAAAATATCATTACTTAGAATTTTCAGTATCATTCATTACCTATCTTGTTTCTTTCTGTACAATGATGGTCATTTCTTATAATAGGTATTTTTACATGTTTACCTTTTGTATACTTTTTTTTATTTTTTATATTCTACTTCTTTCTCCACATTTAAACCTCCGCTAATTCATTTCTCTCTACTAAAACACTATCTTCCTCTTCTTACCCCCCCCCCCCCCCCGCGGGGATAGATCGATAGAATAGGAAACTCATATATTAAAACTCATATCCTAAATAAGCGTGCAGTCAAATATGATCAAATAATTTGTGACGATAGAAGTATAATTTTCATGTATCTCTTAAGCAAGTCCTTTTTCAATTTTTTCTATCTGTATGATAAGATCAAACCTACTCATCTAAAAAGTTTGTATACATGTGTGAATGTGTGTGTCCTTTTGAAATATATACTACAAAATTAATGTGTGAAATTGATGTCAGATAATAGTAATGAACTAAACAATCTCAATAATATTCACAAACCTATGTTTTTCACTATATATATATATATATATATATATATATATATATATATATATAAGGTTTAATATACATATAAACTCAACAAAAGTTTCATATAACCCAGATCATTCATTAAATAAAGACCATAAAAAGGGAAAAACAATATTACCTATAACATGAAGTTTTGAGGGTTAAGAAAATTATGGGATAAATTGCACCCATGACCTTGATGTTAGGGTAAAATTACATACGTGTTCATTAGGTGAAACAAATAGCACTTATGTCCGTTGACCAAACGCAAATACTGAAAGATGAAAAGACCAGAATGTTCACATAGGAATGTAGTTCTTCAAATGTCATTCCTCGTCCCTTCATCTTAGCATATAGCCCCACCACCACCATCACTTTACACTTCTTCAGCTTCCACACACACACACATTCCCATCCTACCATCATCATGTTCTTTAGCTTCTCACCCTAATCAATTGTCACATGTTTCTCACCCCAATCACTTGCAACAAACCATCACGATTTAACAAACCAAATGAACAAAAATAAAAATTAGAATTTGGGGTTCGAAATCTGAAAGAAAATGTATAAGATTCTTGTTTGCGTCAAACTATTACCCAACACCACCGCAGTCGCCGCCATTAACCACCACCAGAGCAGCCTTTCACCACTATTAATCAGCCTATCACTGTATCCAATCAGCGCATCACATGTTCAATTCACCCACCACTAGCAGAAGGCCCACCACCACCTCAAATATAATTGACCTTTTACGCACCACAATCGTCATCAATCAACCTTTCACGACCCACCACACCTCTAATTAACACGCCTCCACACACACACTCAATTAATGTTACAGAATTATGACTGATTTAGTGGCTTTAAAAATTTTCATGATTGTGTTGCTGCTGAGGACATTTATTATGGTAGTAGAGGTGCGACCGGACGGGGTGGGATAACATGGAGGCTGACGTTCGCCAGGGACAGGATGTGGCGGGTGAGGCTAAGCCAGTTTGCCAACTTTCAGGCTGAATGCTTCCGAGGAAGGTGCGGCGGTGGGGTAAGGGGAGAATTTGGGTGGAAACTATAATTTGAAAAATTAGGATTTATAAATTATTATATTGTATACACCTTGTAGATACAAATGAGGGTAGTATTGATATTCAAAAAACACGTATTGATGACATACGCAAATATATATATATATATATATATATATATATATATATATATATATATATATATATATATATATATATATATATATATATATATATATATATATATATATATATATATATATATATGGATCAATACGGCTTTATCTTTTAAAATTTAGAGCCATTGATTGTAATTTTATCTTAACCTCAGAGACATGAATTATTTTTATGTTGCTAATTTTAAGGTTATATTTTGATAAGATTTTGTTTAAAGGTGAACAGGGGCTTGGCATCATATTTATAAGAATGGGCTAGGTCCACTCCCACATTTTTGTCACTTAAAGATGCATTAGTGAACTTTTAACCTCTTTAACAACAAATTATTTATATTTAGTAAAAAATATTATAGTTTAGTCTTACCTTCTTAAAAGTAAAAAAAAACATTTAATTTTTGTAAACCTTTTATATCTAAAAGGGGTATTTTTAATGAAATGTTTAGCCATTTTAATCCCTTGAGATTATTTTATAAGCTACGGTCAGATACTTAATTGTTTTGGTTATATTATAGTGCTTTGTCACTACAAGAAGGATTAGTGAATCTCTTTTAGCATCAAAATGTTTAAAGTTAGTCCAAACGGTAAGAATTTAGCCTCACCTTTTAAATGTGAAAATATCTAAAAAAAACTTCTAAACTTGAAAAGAATAGTTTAGGAAAAAAAACATAATTATTTAACCCCTTGTAAATCAAAACTTGAGAGTTTTCAAACTCTAAAAAAATTATTAATCATTTGAGCTGATATAAATTGGAGTACGTATTTATCAATTGGGTCTCATCTTATTAAACAAAGACAATAGCTTTATGAAAAATATCTTATCATGTAAATATATAATATCTTGAGACACAGTGGCTCATAAAAAGATGATAACCATGTGAAGGATATATTGTCATGCAAATAAGGGTGTTTCAATAACTCTAATATGAATATAGAATTATGTATTTGCCACGAACTCATTATGAAAGATATATTGTCATGCAAATAAGGGTATTTCAATAACTCTAATACAAATATAGAATTATGTACTTGCCACGAACTCAAGTTATTATTAGGAGCCGGAGAGGCTTTACTCTGACGAAAGCATTTATTTTAACGCAAGAGACTTGATATCATATGAGAAGTAAAAAATACCCTTATTTTTTAAAACACACTCTTATTAAAATTAGGTATTTAATGAAAAAAAAACAAAAGTTTTAAGCCAAAAGTAAAATAAAAAAAATCCTTAACTCTAACCTAAACATATATTCCAATAAGGGTATTTTAAGCAAAGATGCTTGATATTCTATGAGAAGTAAAAAAAATACCACTATTTTTAAGTAACACTAATTTAAGAAGGTTTTTTAACAGAAAAAATGTTATAAGTAAAAAATACCCTTACTCACTTTTAACCTTCAATTAAAATATCAAATAGAGAAAGGTACTTTAAGTAAAGAAAAGATTAACCATTTAACCCAATCCATGCTTTTATATATGTGTAGATATAAATATAGATATAGATATATACAGAAGATTTTTATGTGCAACATTGTTCTCTGGTTGAGGTTACGATCCTCCGTTTAGGAACAAATATTAATGACCCAGCTCATCAAGGACCATTCACTTCAAGCACGTGGATTCCGAGATCCTTTTTTTTTAAAAACAAAAGACAAGTGATGTAACTCTCTAGCGTACCGGGCTAGACTGGCAGACTGTCCCTAAGCACCGCATTTAATTATAATAAACAAAGCAATGCGCTAGACTATTATGTCATGCACAACCCATACTTTTAAAATTGGCATCTCATCTTTTAAGCATATTGATTTCATCTTCTTCTCCAAAAGCGCAATCGATAACGGAGCGAATTTGAAGCCTTAAATCTACTTCTTGCATTGGACAAGTGCACGTAATACTTAAAGCCCTAAATCCATCACACGTAACATTTTACTAGTATACTAAGCGAAATCCCCTATTTCTTATGACAGAAAAATAAATGCTCAAAATTACTCACATAAGAAGTTGTTGCCCAGGAAAAGGGGTTCGCTGCTACGCGGAGGTGCCACAAAGAATGCAATCTGAGTCAGCTTCTAGGTAGGCAAAGTGGGAGACAACAAGGATGGAGTAAGGGCTGAGAGCAAGGCTCCCCAGACAGGTCGCGATGGCTGGTAGAGCCGCGTAGGCAGGGCGATGACAAAAAGGGCCGGCGGTCGACAGTCCGAGTCGAGGGTGTAGCTTCAAAGGTCCGATGACAGAAATCCAAATGTGTTTCTCTCACAACAATTCTAGAGAGAACGGCTTTTTAGAGAGAGAAGTGAAAATGCCAAATGAGAAAAAGATCATTGAATAAGCTCCAAAGTTCACTATTTATAGGCAAAAATATGAATGTGTCATAAGTTGACATGTGTCGTCCCCTGGGAGCGACACATCGCCAGGGGGGTCCAAAGTACTGATTCCTCATTGGACTGCCGATCCCCAAGTTCATGCTACCCTGCCTTTGCAACATCTCTCTACCTGTCTGAGGAGACTGATCATGCCGCGGTAGCATGGTCAGAGTAGCCCGTTGCCCCAGCCATCAGTCCAAGCCCTTACGGAATCCCACAGAGAACCTGACAGCGATGAGGGTTGCCCCTGTAGCCAACTGCCAGGAAGACTAGGCATGATGCCCTTCGAGGACCTGCTCCGGTCCTGGAGTGACCAGGGTCATTGCCCAGGTGGTGTCGACGATCAACAGCAACATGAGTGGGCATGGTCGCCGTTCAGTGCTTAGAGTCTGTTGTAAGGAAGTCTTCGGATCTGAACACCCTGTGAGTGTGATGTTGATGGCTTTAAGGTTGTGCCGGCGACGGCTTCAGGGTTGTGAGCCCATTCTGCTGCGAGGGCAGGAGCCCCCAGTAATTGCGCTGACGATGGCTTTAAGGTTGTGAGCCTATCCCGCAGTTCGATTGAACCGGCGATGGCGTTAAGCCCATCCCACAGTTCGATTGAGCCGGTGATGACGTTAAGCCCACCCCGCAGTTTGATTGTGCCGGCGATGGCGTTAAGCCAATCGCACAGTTTGATTGAGCTGGCGATGGCGTTAAGCCCATCACGCAGTTTGATTGTGTCGGCGATGGCGTTAAGCCTATCCTGCAGTTTGATTGAGCCGACGATGGCGTTAAGCCCATCCCATAGTTTGATTGAGCCGGTGATGGCTTTAAGGTTGTGAGCCTATCCTGCAGTTTGATTGAGCCGGCGATGACGTTAAGCCCATCCCGCAATTTGATTGAGCCGGCGATGGCGTTAAGCCCACCCCGCAGTTTGATTGAACAGGCGATGGCGTTAAGCCCATCCTGCAGTTTGATTGAGTCGGCGATGGCTTTAAGGTTGTGAGCCCATCCCGCAGTGAGGGCCGGAGCCCCTCCGAAGCATGTAACATGATTGTGGCGCTTGGGCACGGTGCCTACATCACGAGGCATTTATAGTGGCTCATGGGCGCGGCGACGACCGTTGCAGAGACAATACTTGGTGCCAGGGGCACGTATCATGACGATGGCGCATTGGCGCTGCGACGAACGTCGCAGAGCAATAATTGGTGCTGGGGCACATGTTATGAAAGTGGTGCTTGGGCACGGTGCCTACATCACGAGGTATTGATAGTGGCTCATGGGCGCGGTGACCACCATTGTAGAGACAATACTTGGTGCCGGGGGCACGTATCATGACAATGGCGCATTGGCGCTGCAACGAACATCGCGGAGCAATAATTGGTGCCGGGGCACATGTTATGGAAGTGGCGCATGGGCGCAGCGACAAAGGTCACGAGACAATACTTGGTGCGGGGGCACGCATCATGAGAATGGAGCATTGGCGCAGCGACAAATGTTGTGGAGCAATACTTGGTGCCGGGGCACATGTTATGGAAGTGGCGCATGGGCGTGGCGACGAAGGTCTCGAGACAATACTTGGTGTCGGGGCACGCATCATGAGAATGGTGCAAGGGCGCAGCGACGAACGTTGCGGATAATACTTGGTGCCGAGGGCACGTATCATGACAATGGCGCATAGGCTCGGCGACGACCGTCGCGGGGATACACTTGGTGCCGGGGCACATGTTATGGAAATGGCGCATGGGCGCGACGACGAAGGTCCCGGAGCAATACTTGGTGCCAGGGGCACGTAACATGAGAAGGGGCGCACGGGCGCGGCAACGAAGGTCACGACAAAGGTGTGCGGGCGATGTGAGTCGCGGAGCTGGAGTGCAGATGCGGCGATGAAGGCGCGGAGATGGCACGAGGGCGACGAGAGTCACGGAGATGGCGCGCGGGCGATGAGAGTCGCGGAGTTGGAGCGCGGGCGACAGGAATAGGGGAGCTGTCTCGCTGACGCGGGCAAAAAAGGTCACAGGGATGGCGTGCGGGGCGATGAGAGTCGCGGAGTTGGAGCGCTGGCAACGGGAGTGGCGGAGTTGTTGCGCGGACGCGGGTGACGAAGGTCGCAGAGATGGCGCGCGGGCGACTAGAGTCGCGGAGATGGCGCGCGAGTGACGGGAGTCACGGAGTTGGAGCGGGGGTGACGAGAGTCGGGGAGTTGGAGCGCGGGCAACGGGAGTCGCAGAAATGGCGTGAGGACGCAGACGACTGTGAGCGACGGTTTTCGTGGTGATGGAGCGCGGCGACGAGCGACGGTAGTTGCGACTATGAAGCGCGACCATGAGCGACGGTCATCGGTCGTCAAGGTAGGTGGCCGACCCCTACCCCTTTGGGTGGCTGACCCCTCGGGTGGCTGACCCCCCCAAGGTGACCCCTTTAAGGGGGAAGGCACACCAAGGTTGCTTCACAAAGGGAAAATGCATGATGACTTGATTATGTGACGCTTTGACCTTCATGTGAGCGTTGAAAAGTTGACCGTTGAATTCGCCGACATGTCATGAGAATTGGGACCCTCAGTGGGCCTATAGGTGTAGCCAAGATAGGGTGGGAACATAAGCCCCTGCGTGTGTGTGCACGGAGGGGCAACCCGAGCAGGCGCCGCACGCATAAACACTTAGCAAGATGTTGATGTTATTTGGCCGGAAAGTTGTTGGCATCATCTTTGAGTGAAGAAGGAGAAGAGTTGGTGGCTCGATCGACGAGCGTTGCCGGGTCGACGTCCGAGCGATGGCGACGAGGGTTGCAAAGATGACATCCAGATGAATAGGGTAATGGAGTGACGTCCGGGCGACGAGGGTAGCGGAGTGACGTACGGGCGACGGGGTCACGGAGTGATGTCCGGGCGACGGGAGTCGCGGAGTGACGTCAGAAGACAAGCGACAAGGGTCGCGAAAATGGCCCCCGGGCGATGGACAACGAGTGTCGTGGAAGTTGCGCACGGGCGCTGGCGACGGGGGTCGCAGAGACGGCGCCCGGGTTACGGGCAACGGGCAATGACCGGTGTTGAACAATGAGTGAGGGGGTAGGTGGTTCGAGCTGCCTCGCGCACCACCTACGTACCCAAGAGTGATGTTGGAGGATGTCACGATGGTGGTGCGGTAAAAGTGTGGTGACTGGCGTACGCTCGCAGTTGATGCCAGTGTAGCTAGATTTGCGAGAAAATTTCTAAGTATGGAAAAAGTGATGAAATGGGTAGGGGAAGAGCAACACGAAGGTTGGAGCGCGAGATGCCCGTCATGTCTTCACGACTCTTTTTTTTTTGGTAGCATTGCGATAATATCTCCTTATAGTGGAAATATCTATTTTTAACTACTTAACATCGTAAAAATATAAACAAGCTTTTATACGTCTCAAAAAACCAATGAAGAGAACAAAATTGGTAGTCACATGACAAAGCAGAAAGGGTAAGACCCTAAAGAATGCAACGAGTACTCGGGGGGGGGGGGGGGGTCGGGGTAGCAGGAGCTACAAGAAATTTGTCATTTAGCGACAAACATGGTTCGTCGAGGAAGGTCTCATATTCGTCAAGAAATACATACAGTGATGAAAAAAATCGTCACGAAGTTTGTAAAAACTCGCCGTCAAGAAATGTACTTTTCGACGAATATACGTGTTCGTCAATAAAAAGCATATTTATTGATAATTTTTTACTTCGTCAAGGAATGTCTGATATTTAACGACGAACTATTTCGTCGAAATAGTTTGCTCGAATTTGTCACTAGATGTTCAAATTCGTCAAGAATGGGTTACTTTTTCGACGAACTTGAGTTCGTCAACAAATGTTTCATCATCACTATTTTTTCCCTTGACATCTTGACTTCGTCGATAATTGTGGCATTTGTTGAAGAACTCAAGTTCGTCACAAAAACCTTGATCCTCACAATTCTTCCTTGACATATTAGCTTCGTCGATAATGGTGACATTTGTTGACGAACTCATGTTCGTCAGTAAAACCTTGCTCGTCACAATTTTTTCCTCGACATCTTGGCCTCGTCGTTGAAAACTACATTCAACGACGAAAGAGTTTGTCATTACTGGTTGCCCCTTTAACGACGAATACTTTGGTCTTTGATAAGCATCCAACTATAAAGACAAATAATAGAAAGATTTTATGTAACGAAAAATAATGGAAAGATTTAGCGACAAATAATAAAAAAAGTCTTCATCTAATATATAAATTAATGCTATCCATTACAAACATTTAGTTGGTTACAATGTGAGGACATACGTACGTAGCAAAAAAGCTTGACATATATCCTAAGTACAAATTAGCACTATACAAAAACAATGCACATGGGGATGCAAATGCAACCATCCTAGTGGTTGGTGATGCAAAAAATATCGACCACTTGCTTCATATCATGTCCAGAGATGATCCGTATATCGCATCCGAGAACACCGCAACAAAAAGGAAAAAAATTTGCAAGCCTGCATTAAAAATGAAAAGAGGAATATAAGTATTCATGTTAAGAAGCTGCTCAAACCTCTCCATACTCCATGCAATCCACCACTATCAATTACATCTTTTTCTTTACCACAAACGAGCAGCCGTGCACACGCAATGCGTGTGCGTGTCATTCATCGTTAACTCATAGATATGACATCACAAAAATAAAGGGAGTCTATATAAATTTACATATCACACATAAGGGCCTTCAACTTAGGAAGTAGAAACATCCTTGCACATATAAACATCCTATCATATATATCACGCGGTCTTTTGACATTATTAATTTGAAATCAAACCTTAAAAGCCCAATTTTCACAAAAGTTGCGTGTGCACGACAGTTCGTTACATAAGAAATCACCCCCCCACCCCTACACCTTCCAATTTAATCAACCACCAGATATCCAGTTGTACGTGGCATAGTAAGTAAACTCTTGCCTGGCTCATAAGCCTTGCTGTGAATTGTTATCTGACTTGTTATTTGTAGCTGTAACAACCATTGCTATTGTAGCTTGAAGAGCATACTAATATTAGCAACTTTGGTTGTTATTTATTCAGGAAATGTGCATGTCTAGAATAAGTTACATATAAATCCAATCAACATTACACATGAAAGATCCTACCATCTGAAGTAACAAAAATCCAAGCTAAGTACCTCAGAGAATAATGACCATTAGCATCCCTAGGTTGTAAGAAATGCCGCTCCAATTTATTAGCTGTATCATTAGTAAAAGAACCTAGTTAAGTCCCAATTTATGTAGCACCCCCACACACACCCCAAAAACTTAAAATTAAATCAATCATCAATTATGGATGTATCAAAATCTGGTTTGTATACCATCCAAGACGGAAGAGACATAGGATAAAAATGAGCTATGGTTCTTGGTTGCCATTTCGCAGTGAACTAAGCCAAAATAAAAATGGTTCAGAAATGGAGTGTGGAAAGATTAAACGAACAAAAAAAATGCAAATCAACAAATATTAAAATAGTGGAAATTGAGAGGTGAAAAATAAATGGTATACTACAGCAGTGTGTCTGGAATTCCAGGGTATATCACTTACAATCTTACATGATCATGTCACGCATGTTGGAACTGTAACCACTCCCCCACCCCCCTCTCTTTCTACATCTCTGCAACTCTCTAGTGGGGAAAACTGATGTTGGTGGGACATAAGCAAAAAAAAGGCGTACATATAGAAAAACATATATAGAGAGAGAGAGAGAGAGAGAGAGATAAAGAGAGCATACGAAGCAAAGCCTTTTTGTAAATTCTTTCAGAATTTAGTATTTTTTCCTCCTTTTCAGGTCCTCTTCAGGTCCTTCTAGTAAATGAATTATCTATCATCATCTTGCACTCTCTCAAATGAATCATATTCCCTATACATTTTGAAAGAGATTGTTGCAAAAAAAATCTACGTCATTGACTTCTTTATTAGGTAACGAAGCGTTAGAGATGTCCTTTTTCCGAACGGTTGATGCAAAGCTATGAAGAAAGTCCTTATATATGCTAAAATGGGTTGAATTAGAACTCCCGGGATTGACGAATCAGTATTGTGATGGGAGAACTTTGACTAACTTGAGCAGGCGTTGCTTCGTGTTTGAGAGCAATGGATTGGATGGTCGGGTTTTCAACTACAGCATTCGATCCCTATCAGTTGCCTGGTGCCCCATGTGATGAATAAGCACTAACATGTATCCCCAATTCCCCACAAAACTGTCTTAGCTTTGTTCGCCTCCACACTAGGTGCAATACAACCTGCCCCAAAATCAACGTTATAAAAAAATAAACACGATAACCGAACAGGTTAGGCCTATTGCCAAAAGCTGGACAAATACTACTGGTATGCACGAGCTATGCCAAAAAATACAAAAGCGTACTTGATTAACAACAGGAGGGACAAAGGCAAAATTCAAAAGCTGTTGGATCTTTCTGTAAGAGAAATTGCTCACACCAATGCCCCTGCACAAACCCATCTCAAGGCATTTCTCCATCCCAGACCACGTGGTCTCCAGGTCCAGAGGTTCAAATTCATCTTCCCTGGGAACAACACAAGCAACCCATGGCTTTACTTCACTGGCCAGTGCACCAAGTACACATCAACATACTTCATCTCAAGATTCCCCAACATGAGAAAGTAGAAGCTTCATTTAAGAGAACTGGATATATTCTGTTCCCATGGAATTGCATTGCAAGAGCCTGGAAATATGATTACTTTAGAGTTTGCTTGAGTTCTGACTGCTGAGACTCGATCATGATGATCACTTCCCCACAACTTAGACGTCACGAAAATATCGCTTCGCTCGACTCTCCCATCGAGAATAACTTCTCTTAGAGCAATTCCCACAGCCGTCTCAGAACCATATATCTTCGTGGTATCAAAAATGCCTGTAACCCATCTGCACACATATAACAGATGTTAATCAGACACATTCACAAGGTATATATACCTAATGATGCGGAACAAGCGCGCAAGTTCACGTGTAGGCACGAAAGCACGCAAAACACTTCATCTGCAGTTGCGAATGAGAGGAAAAATGAGTATGAAGGTAATATGAGAGCAGGCCATATGGTACCTTAAGAGCCATTTGGATGGCTAGTTCAGTGGTGTCTCTATCGTTCTCAAAGGAGTAAGTGCCAAAACCAAGGTTGGGAATGGTGAAGCCACAGTTCAGTTTTGCCTGATGAGCCCTCATCTCTCCTGTGCAACCACCACCCACTTCACAAGAACTCAAGATTTGTGAAGAAAGAAGTCTATGGAGTTGTGCTTGTAGCTACACATATTTATGGTTGTGCACCCACTGAAAGTCAAACAATATTTTAACATGTTTCCTTAAGACAACAAGAATTGAGTACAAAATTAAGAAGATCACAATCCCCTGTAAATTCTTTATTCTTTCAGAATTTAGGTCATCGTCTGAAACAGATTGTTATGCTCAAATGAATCATATTCCCGATACACTTTGAGAAGCCACAACAAGATTGTTGTGTTCAAGGTATTGTTATTGAAAAGTGTGCATCCTATTGCTCAATCAGTCAGAGATTAGCATGAGATTTATCATACTCTCTCAGAAATACCCATCTAAGCTCACAAAATCAAAAGCTTCATCTGTAAATATCTCTTTTGCCATCTCAGGGCAATTAAGAAACCGGTACTTATGGTCTTTCTTAATTGTATAACAGACTAAATAAAATGCAAGTATGATTACCAAATGAGCACTTTGCATTCGGTCTCATCCGGAGGTACAATTAAGTCTAAAAAAAACTAATAAACACTTGCAGAGAAAAATATCCATATCCATCAGCACGACTGCACTGGCCAGGCCATGATGAAATAGCAGCCAACAGGCGCCCAGTGCTAAATTGCTCTTCAACAAGTGGGTTAAGCGTGCGATCTTCTTTACACTTCTCTAGTTTCCTCAGGACATGCTTGCTCTTCTTTGTCTCCTCCGGAGCAGCATCAGCCTTCTCTGAACCAGTTAATTAGCACACCATAATGTAGCAATCCACAGATATATTTGAAAAGTAATAAAATGAATATATGCAAGCACTTTATAAACTAGCTTAGTCAGTCTTATTACAAATCTTGGCATCTCAAAGTCACACCTGACAAAAAAATGCAAAAGAATTGTAGATTGTCAGCCAACCAACAATTAGCTGATGACTGGTCTTACAATTCAGGCATGATGGATCAAGAGAGGTATACAATAAGGAAAGGTTGCTAGACATTTTGCCGTAAATGTACATAAGGAGCACAGAATTGAAGCAAGTCAAAAGAAAATTGTTGCAAGTAGAAATGATATATCCCCTCTGGTAAAAAATTATACAGTCCATTAAGAAAAGTCACTTTAAGAACTGAAAATAGAATCTTACGGAAGAATCTAAAAAAAAGATATGTATATTGTTTATGCATGTACTCTAATGCCAAAGGATAGGGGAGAAAAACAAGTATAGCATTTTAATATGACAAATTTTGTGATTGTATCATGTCTAAACTATTTGGGCGTAACATTACAAAATCGAAGTCCTCTTTAGTACTCAAAACCACTAAATAATGCAAAATATTGAAAGCAATAGGTGCTGAAGAACACTGAAGCTTGTTTCAATCTAACAATCTTTTTATTGTGCATCATTGTAAGAACTAAAAAGATTAAGTCTAACATCAGTAGACATGTCCCAAAAAAATGTTTAACAAAGACTCCAATACTTGACCTTCTTCTTTTTTTTTCCAGAACCAGCAGATTTCTTTTCGCAACCAACATCAAGCCGTAGTGCTGAAGATAATACTGCTTAAATGGCGTAACATCGATCTGAATAATTGCGCCCTTCACTAAGGTCTGGGTCCTAACCAACTCATTGTTCGATGCACTGCATACAACATCCAAAAGTGTAGCCTTTCTTGTCACAGCCACATTGCACCAAGAGAAGTTCCCTGTATTCAACCTCAAGGCATGCCACTTCACATCCTCACCATGATCTATAATCCTCCAAACTGTCTTCTGGTTTAGTACCAACCGGTAGTTCCTTTTTGTAGATTCTTGTAGATCTTAATTTAGTGGTCTGACCAGCCCAATGATACCGAGTCAGTCGTCTCTTTAGAAACTTAAAAAAAGGTATGTCATCCCAATAAGTTCATTGTGCTTTACAATGTCTAAATGACTAGAAATAACTCAAAGTCTTACTTGTTAACCCCTTTGGTCTAATCCCTTAGGCTACAGATTGTCTACCTGTTAATAACCTTTGGTCTAACAATTTAACATTAAGCATTAAACCAGTAGAGAATTGTCTACTTTTGTCTGTGTAATAGCAACTACAAGCCTACAAAGAATGGGGTCAATCAGCCGCAAACTCAATCCAATGCAGACATTCACAACCCATTAAGAAACTTAAGCCAATAAACAATTAAATGAACGTATAGAGATGAATTCACTCAAGTTACTAGGCATACCCAGATATTCTCTGCTATTCACTGATAACTTTGAACCAAAAACAGAGCTCATAAAATTGATCAAAATGCAAAATTGAGTCATTGACAAAAAGATGCAACTTACAGTAATCTCAAATTGGTTCTTAAATTAATTGATTGGTTCTAAATTTCCAAGAAATACATAAAATTAGAGATAGAGAATTAAAAACTAGATACCTGACATATACGTGTGAGACATCAAAAACCCTAACTAAGATTGGTGATAAAGGCGAGAAGGTAGATCAAATTTGGGGCAATTCTTATCGACAATGAACAAAGTGACTGCAAACAACAAAAAGGGTTTAAATAAGAGAAAAAGAAACAAAGAATTGAGAACAAGATAAGCGAGAAAGAGACGATACCTGGGCAACATTTAATCTTGTATGAAGAGAGATGGTGAGATCTGAAACCAATTGACTATAGACGTTATATCTTATACTAGTTGTGTGCAAGGTTAAATGAAGAAGAAAGAGAAGGAGAAGAAGAAGGGAAGTGTGGTTTGGTGGTGTCTGTGATTGACAAAAGAACAGAAAGAAGGATGTCATACCTGATATTGTGGCGGCACCGTGAGATAGAGAGAGAGGTGGTAACGGCGGAGTGCAGCGTAACGGCAGCGGGAAGAGATCACCGGTAGAGCCGCCGGTCACCCGCCACCATCGCCGGTCACTCGCTGGTCTTCTCTCGGATCTGGAACAACAAGGAGGAACTGAAGACCTTCTTCAGGCCGATCTTCTCTTTGCATATCTTGATTTGAGGGAGGGAGAGGGAGAGAGAGAGAGCCCCTGTAGCCGTCGCCCGTCGACTAAAGAGAGACGCGAGAGTGAGACTGAGAAAGTCAGACACTAGATCGAGCAGAGACGAGAGAGAGAGAGAGAGAGAGAGAGAGAGAGGCGGTATAGAGAAAGCAAAAGGTAGAGTATATTTATTTATTTATTTTTGGCTTTCTTGACTAACCATATTCGTCGCTAAATGTGAAAAGTAAGTCAAAACAAGCGTCAAAAATCATTTTCCTTCCGGGGCCACTTCTCGTTGAACATATTTTGACAAATTAACAAATTCATCAATAAAAATAATGATTTATTGACAAATAAATGCATTCATCAAGAAATATTGGACTGTTATCGACGAACTCAGTATTCGTCAACGTTTATCTACCTTTGTTGACGAACCTAAGTTTGTCAAGAATTTATTTGTCTCTAAATGACAAATTTCTTGTAGTGAGGGGGGTCGGCGAGGGTGGAGATGATGAAAGAAGAAGAAGAAGAGTGGAGGTGCGGAGCGCCGGCGGCTGCTGCAAGCTACGGGCTAACGGGGTCAGGGAAGAGGGAGAGAGAGAGGGGACGGAGGGGAGATAGATGAAAATTTTTTGGTTGAAAATTTTCTAAGTGCTGGGGAAAGCACCAAAGGGTGAAAAATTTTGTGAAAAGATTTTAAGTGTAGAATGAGAATGAGAAAGTGATGACTCGACCAAGAGCAGGTAGGGTGCGAGGGAGGTGGGGGAAAAAATTCCAAGTGTTGAGAAAATTTTCCAAGTGTTGAAAAATTTTGCTAAGTATTGAGCTGGAGCAAGGGTGTCCAGGGAAGTCGCGAGGAATGATGACCTGACCGCAAAAAATGAAAAAAAATTTCTTAGTGTTGAAGAGTGAAGAGGGTGCCGAGTTAAGCCGCAGGGGTGATGACCCGACCGCAAAAAATGAAGAAATTTTTCTAAATGTTGAAGAGTGAAGAGGGTACCGAGTGAAGCTGCGGGGGTGATAACCCGACCGCAAAAAATAAAGAAATTTTTCTAATTGTTGAAGAGTGAAGAGGGTGCCGAGTGAAGCCGCGGGGGTGATGACCCGACCACGAAACATGAAGAAATTTTTCCAAGTGTTGAAGAGTGATGACCCGACCGCGAAAAATGAATTTTTTTTTAAGTGCTGAAGAGTGAAGAGGGTGCTGAGTGAAACCGCGGGGGTGATGACCCGACCGCGAAAAATGAAGAAATTTTTCTAAGTGTTGAAGAGTGAAGAGGGTGCCGAGTGAAGCCGCGGGGGTAATGACCCGACTGCGAAAAATGAGGAAATTTTACTAAGTGTTGAAGAGTGAAGAGGGAGCCGAGTGAAGCCGCAGGGGTGATGACCAGACCGCGAAAAATGAAGAAATTTTTTTAAGTGTTGAAAATAGAGAGTGGAGCTCGACGGTGGGTCGGCATCGATGACCGATTGAGTGACAGAGGCATGGGAGGATTGGCAAGATGTGTTGCGTGCATGCCCACGAGGTCTCAAGGCCTGAGGGGATGTCGACTGACGGAGTTGAGACTTAGTAGCGTGGCTCGAGCCACCCCGTGCACCACGTACCAAGTCGCTGCAATGAGAGGCATGCAGAAGGGGTATGAAACTTTGCTTGCTTGGGGTAGGCAATGGGTGAAGCCCCCAATGAAGTGGGACATAGACCAAAGGTGGTGCCAGTAGAACAATGTTAGCTTAAAAATTCTCCAAGTCTGGAAATGACAGCCTCTTTGATGGCTGGGTTGAGGTTGTGGCTGGTAATCCTGGTAGCCATGCGTTGCTGAGGCATGATTGCTTGGGTGTGTCAGGCAAGGAATGAACTGCACTGTTGGTAGTCCTCGTAGCTCTCCATTGTACATGCATGGTGCCTAAGTCTGGAAGATATGCAGACTGCAATACAATGCTCACCTCCACAGCGGAGTTGCCAAAATGTTACCCAGGAAAAGGGGTTTGGTGCTACGCGGAGGTGCCACAAAGGATGCAGTCTGAGTCAGCTTCCAGGTAGGCAAAGTGAGAGACAACAAGGATGGAGTAAGGGCTGAGAGCAAGGCTCCCCAGATAGGTCGCGAGGGCTGGTAGAGCCGCGCAGGCAGGGCGACGACGAACAGGGCCGGCGGTTGACAGTTCGAGTCAAGGGTCCTGTGACAGAAGTCCAAATGTGTTTCTCTCACTAGAATTTCAGAGATTAGAGAGAGAAAGTGAAAATGCCAAATGAGAAAAAGATCCTTGAATAAGCTCCAAAGTCCACTATTTATAGGCAAAAATGTAAATGTGTCATAAGTTGACATGTGTCATCCCCTGGGAGCGACACATCGTCAGGGGGGTCCAAAGTACTGATTCCTCGTTGGATTGTCAATCCCCAAGTCCGTGCTGCCCTGCCCTTGCAACATCTCTATGCCTATCTGAGGAGACTGATCATGCCGCGGTAGCATGGTCAGAGTAGCCCGTTGCCCTAGCCATCAGTCCAAGCCCTTACTGAATCCCACGAGGTACGTCAAGAGATGCGCAGAGAACCTGACAGTTGTGAGGGTTGCCCCTGTAGCCAACTGCCAGGTGGACTAGGCGCGATGCCCTCCGAGGACCTGCTCCCATCCCGGAGTGACTCAGGGATCATTGCCCTGATGGTGTCGACTATCAACAGCAACATGAGTAGGCATGGTCGCTGCTCAGTGCTTAGAGTCCGTTGCGGGGAAGTCTTCGTGTCGGAGCCCCTGCGAGTGTGAAGTTGATGGCTTTAAGGTTGTGCCGGCGATGGCTTCAGGGTTGTGAGCCCATCTTGCTGCGAGGGCCGAAGCCCCTGGTGATTGCGCTGGCGATGGCTTTAAGGTTGTGAGCCCATCCCGCAGTTTGATTAAGTTACAATGGCATTAAGCCCACCCCGTAGTTTGATTGAGCCGGCGATGGCGTTAAGCCCACCCCGCAGTTTGATTGAGCAGACGATGGCGTTAAGTCCATCCCGTAGTTTGATTGAGCCGACGATGGCGTTAAGTCCATCCCGTAGTTTGATTGAGCCGGCGATGGCGTTAAGCCCATCCCGCAATTTGATTGAGCCGGCGATGGCTTTAAGGTTGTGAGCCCATCCCGCAGTTTGATTAAACCGGCGATGGCTCTAAGCCCATCCCGCAGTTTGATTGAGTCGGCGATGGCGTTAAGCCCATCCCACAGTTTGATTGAGCACGTGATTGCTTTAACCCATCCCGTAGTTTGATTGAGCTGGCGATGGCGTTAAGCCCATCCCGCAGTTTGATTGAGTCGGCGATGGCTTTAAGATTGTGAGCCCATCTCGCAGTTTGATTGAGCCGGTGATGGCGTTGAGCCCATCCTGCAATTTGATTGAGCCGGCGATGTTTTAAAGTTGTGAATCCATCCCGCAGTTTGATTGAGCTGATGATGGCGTTAAGCCCATCCCGCAGTTTGATTGAGCCAGTGATGGCGTTAAGCCCATCCCACAGTGAGGGCCTAAGCCCCTCCGGAAGCATGTAACATGATTGTGGCACTTGGGAGCAGTGCCTACATCACTAAGCATTGATAGTGGCGCATAGGCGCGGCGACGACCGTAGCAGAGACAATACTTGGTGCCGGGGGCACGTATCATGACAATGGCACATTGGCGCGGCGACGAACGTCGTGGAGCAATACTTAGTGCCAGGGCACATGATATGGAAGTGGCGCATGGGCGCGGCGACGAAGGTCACGAGATAATACTTGGTGCCGGGGGCACCATCATGAGAATGACGCATTGGCGCGAGCAATACTTGGTGCCGGGGCACATGTTATGGAAGTGGCGCATAGGCGCGGCGACGAAGGTAGCGAGACAATACTTGGTGTTGGGGGCACGCATCATGAGAATGGCGCAAGGGAGCAGCAACGAACGTCACAAAACAATACTTGGTGCCGGGGCACGTATCATGACAATGGCGCATGAGAGGCGACGACCGTCGCGGGGATACACTTGGTGCCGGGGCACTTGTTATGGAAATGGCGCATGGACGCCGCGACGAAGGTCACGGAGCAATACTTGGTGCCGGGGGCACGCAATATGAGAAGGGGCGGACGGGCGCGGCGACGAAGGTCATGACAAAGGTGTGCGGGCGATGAGAGTCGCAGAGCTAATGCGCAGACATCGGCGACGAAGGTCGCGGAGATGGCGTGCGGGCGACGAGAGTCGCAGAGTTAGAGTGCGGGTGACGAGAGTCACGAAGATGGCGTGCAGGAGACGAGAGTCGTAGAGTTAGAGCGTGGACGACGGGAGTCGTGAAGCTGTCGTGCTGACGCAGGCGACAAAGGTCGTAGAGATGGCGCGCGGGCGACTAGAGTCGTGAAGATGGCGTGCAAGCGACGAGAGTCGCAGAGTTGGAGCGCGGGCGACTGGAGTCGCCGAGATGGCGCCCGAGCGACGAGAGTCGCGGAGTTGGAATGCGGGCGACTGGAGTCGCGAAGTTATCGCGCGGACGCGGGTGACTAGAGTCGCAGAGTTGGAGCCCGGGCGACTAGAGTCCCGGAGATGGTGCGCGAGCGATGAGAGTCACAGAGTTAGAGCGCGGGCGACGAGAGTCGCGGAGTTGGAGCGCGGGTGACGGGAGTCGCGGAGATGGCGTGCGGACGCGGGCGACTGCGAGCGACGGAGCGCGGGGGCGAGCAACAGTCGTTGCGACTACGGCGCGTGACCATGAGCGACGTTCGTCGGTCGTCAAGGTAGGTGGCCGACCCTCTTGGGTGGCCTACCCCCATAGGTGGCCGACCCCTCTAGGTGGCCGAGCCCCTTGGGTGGCTGAGCCCCTTAGGTGGGCGACCCCTCTGGTGGGCGACCCCCCCAAGGTGGCCGACCCGCTTAAGGGGGAAGGCACACCAAGGTTGCTTCACAAAGGGAAAATGCATGATGACTTGATTATGTGACGCTTTGACCGGCATGTGAGCGTTGAAAAGTTGACCGTTGAATGCGCCGACATGTCATGAGAATTGGGACCCCCAGTGGGCCTATAGGTGTAGCCAAGATAGGGTGGGAACATAAGTTGTCATACATACTTGGTGACTGTAATTATCTTTTGGATGCATTGAGAATTTATGCCAGGGTTTTGTCTGCTTAGGGTTAGGGTTCAATTTAAACAATTATGAAAGTCTAGATCATGGTATTATATTACTTTTTCAATATTAACTTCTAGTTGCATGTAAATGTTCGGGTGGACATTGGATTAACTTATAATTGTAAGCAAGATTTTTCTAGCTTACTTTTAGTAGTACTAGATGAAGCACGTGCGTTGCACGTAAATGTACACCCTCACAGAAAATAATGTTAGATTACCTTTATGTGAAATCATATTTATTCGTAAAAGCAAACAAACATGGCTATGATATTATTTTAGGATCTTACTTCTGCTAGACTTTATTTCATGGTATAAGCACCAAAGGCTCTAAAATATCTGTAGTATTGTTCCATGAAAAGAAAAATTGTATCGAAGAAAATGTATTTTACTTTTGAATGTAGTTTATTCCGACTTAGAGTTTAAAACTCAAGTTTGCCAACATATTCAGATGACAAGTTCAAACCTACAAGTCTTCAAGTAATCTTCACACAGTCGTATAATTTAAATCTAATGAACTGTACTCATTATATTTATCATGTCATCTTACTAAGCGTTTTGTTTATATAAAACATGCTAACAACAAATATATAGACAATCACTCGAAGATTACCATTATATTAAGTGTTACTAACGTCGAGTTGATGCACCATTTACCAGTTGTGTCAGTGCGATACTCCCCTTCATTTGTGAAGCGGATAGTCTCCTAATCAAATTATTAATGTAACATAATATTTTTTATGCAAGGAATAGGTTAATCAAGAGGTATCAAGCAAGGAACAAAGTTACAATTAGATTACAGTGAGATTCGTTAAATAAAAATTACAGAGCTTGCTTTTAGACGACATCGTGAAAATCATATAAGCGTATACTCATTTCAAAAAGAATTTATGTCTTCATTCTGTGAGCAAAAGCTGTAGATACCACTTTTGCTTGTTAACAAAAAATCTCAAAGTCAGGGTGTGTGACACACAAAATTCTTACCTTGAGATTAAGCTTGGTGCTCTACTATAACAACAAAGTTATTAATGTACAACACTGAAACCAAAAAGATAACCCTAGAGAGGGGGGGGGGGGGGGGTTATTAGGGTTTTAAGACTACTTTAAAAAATTAACAAGCAATTACAAACTGACCAATCTCAACACAATTATAAAACAATAATGTAAAGAGATAAGAGTTTAGAGATACTTGACACTTGAGATTGCCCTAGGGTTGGATAACCTAGGCTTACAAATACTTTGCATATTCAACGCATATTTTCTCTTTAATTGCTTTAGATATAAAAATTAGGGTAAATTGCTTTACAGTGGATAAAATGCTTAACCCAAAAATGGAATCTAGGGTAAATTTGGTGTACTTTTTGGTTGCCTTTAATTGCTTTAGACATAAAAAAATATGATCAGGACTAAGACCTAATTTAAAAATAATCTCACTTCGGTTACTTGGAACATGGTGAGTCTTCATTTTTCTATCAAGGTCAACGCTGATATAATATTGCTAGTATTCTGCTCAAAACTTTTAAAGTTGAATTATTATGACCAAGATGTTTGTCCAAACGAAGATGATAATTGTTCTTTCTATTAATGAGTTTTTAAAGTTTGGATTAAGATGTTTTTGTCTTGTTTATTGATAAAGGAGTGCCATATATTTTCACACGAATAATTAGGTACATTTAAGAGGATGTTACTATTTCCATTAGGTTATGGAATGAGAAAGTTTTTAATGCTTCATAGCCCTTTTCTAAAGGTAAAAGATAGCAACGAGTTATATGTTTTTTGGCAAGTCTACTTTTAGATGTGTGAGATACAGAGAAGAGGAAGAATTGAAGTGTAATTCAAATTTGTTATTGAATGGCAGAATCAAATCAATTAAATCAAGCTATAGAGAGTATAAATATAATACATGTTTTTAATTTAGGGAGAAGTCTCATGCATGCCTCTAGCATTTGACAATTGACTTTGAGAGAGGAACCATGCATCTAACATGGAGAGGTGAAGAGTTTTTTTGCGGGCCATAACATTAGTTAATGAATATTTACAACCAAGGTCAATCATGACATTAAAAAAAATTATAGGGATATTTTTGTCTAAAAATGATTTACACCTATCAACATTTTTGTAAAAAGTATAGATGTAGATGACAGATGTCGAAATTTGTCTTCTTTTTCTACATTTTTACCGTAAACTATTCTAATGGTCCCTCATCTATGAAGACAGCGCTTAAAACGTGCATTATTCCTCAAATGTTCAATGTTATCTACTATCTTTACTCTCGTAAACAACCAAGTCCAATTTCCAAATCGTCCATTTGGGTATTAGTTGATCAAACGGAGGGATAAAAAGGTCAGTAGCCAAATCGTCAATTTGAGTAGTGACTGGTGGGAAAAAAGAGAGGGATTATGGGTGAAAGTGGGGTGGCAGTAGAGGTAATCAGCTGCAATCCCTTATAAACGGTGGGTGAAAGTACATGAAGATGTTCAGAACATGAAGGGTAGGGTAAGTTAGTGATGTGAAATATAGCGAGTTCCATTTGGTTCCTATGTTTTTTTAATTTCCATAGATACGCCATGCCACCATTTTATGTTCTTATCCTCTATCTTGACCATTGAATGATCTGAATGAATGACTTGGACTTAATTGTTAACATAAGTGAAGACAATTGGATTGTTTTGAAACATTTCAAAGATTGATGACCTTTTCAACACTAGCTCCCTAGGTCGTTAAGCCATTTGTGTGATTTATACTTTAAAAATTGACATTTTTATCGGGTTTGACCATTTAATGGACCAAGTAAGCGACCAAAACTTGATCGTCAGCTGAAGTGAAGATAGTGGACTCCATTGAAATATTTCATAGATATAGGACCTTTTGAAACTATAATTTGCAGATAGATGCCCATTAGGGTTTAACCTTGCTTTTACATTCGTGCATAATTTACTTTATCACGTAGTTTCCTATTTTTGGACCTTGCATTTGATGGCAATATGAAGTTTTAATAGCACTCTTATGTTCATGATAGGGTATACATCTCATTTGAGTAGACCAATGCTAATTTCATGTTTCCATAACTATCAGGATGAATGCTTACATTTCAAGTTTTTTGTAGGGCCTTGGAACTGTATGTCCAGCATTACTCAATATCACTGTCGATTGACTATATATGTAGCGAAAGTATATATCCAGTGAAAATGAAATTGATGACACGGTATATAACTATCAATTTACGTCTGGTCAGGAGTACTTTCCCACACACATAAAAGGCGATAATCGATGGCCATGGTGGTGCCAAAATAAATCATGATACTCACGTGCGGAGTTTTCTTATACTGCCGATCAATTTTGTAGATCAAAACAAAGTAGGTATAATGGGACTACATTTCTAGATCCTAATAGTTCTTAAGGTAAGGCATTCACATGGAAAATGTTCACAAGGCCTATGTATCAAAAGTGTTAATTGTTTGGACGTGGATTTCATCGTCCACGTGCTAAAGCTCTAAAGAATGGCTTAAGTATGCCTCTCTCTCTCTCTCTTTGCGATTCTAAGCAAGCCGGTAATTCATTGGGAGTTCGGCATGGACGCTATCATCATATTACAAACGGGAGAGCATAGAAAAAATTTGGAGGGTGGTGGGTGTTAGGTAGTGTTGTCAAACGGGCCGGGCGGCCCGCGGGCTGGCCCGACCCGGCCCGGTTCTGGCCCGGGCTGGCCCGGCCCCGACGGTGAACAGTAACGGCCCCAGCACAGCGGGCCTGGGGCCTGGGCCTGGACCAGGCCGTCCATTGCTGTGAAAAAGCCCGGCCCGGCCCGGCCCGAAAACGGGTTTGGCCCGGCCCGGGTCTGGCCCGGGTCTGGCCCGGTCTGCGGCCCGGTCTTCGGCCCGGATCTGGCCCGGGGCTGGCCCGGTCTGCGGCCCGGATCTGGCCCGGGGCTGGCCCGGTATGCGGCCCGGGTTTGGCCCGGTTTTGGCCCCACTTGTTTGAATTTTTTTGTTTTTCCCCCCCTTCTTCCACCCCTTTTCCAAAATTCCACTTTTACCCCCCCAACAGCAATATAACGGCTAGTTTGGGGGGTATTTTAGTCTAACCTCTATTTTTCAACTCCTTTACACTCTTACCCTCCCCAACAACTATAAACGGATAGTTTGTAGGGGTATTTTGGTCTTTTGTGAAGTTTCTAAAATCTATAAATTCACACCATTTCTCTCTAATTTTTCACACCAATCTTCTTACTCTCTCTTACCTAAACATTCTATATTTCTACAAGCTTTGCTACTATTTTCCTCTCCAATTACTACTCTTGCTAATTACTACTAGTATTTACTAATTAGTACTCTTGTTTATTAATTACTAGTCTTGCTAAATTCTTTTTAATTACTACTCTTGCTAATTACTACTAGTATTTACTAATTAGTACTCTCGTTTATTAATTACTAGTCTTGCTAAATTCTTTTTAATTACTAACTCTCTAATATTTGTTACTCGTTCATTCTTTTAATTGTTATTTCTTATTACTACTCTTATACTTGTGTATTTAGTTACTCTTACAAAGTTTAGCTCGAAATATGGCTGGATTATTGAAGAAAATGAGGCGTGCATCGTCATCACGAAAAACATCATCATCATCGCAAGCACCACCACCAGCACAAGCGCCAGCGCCACGGCCATCACAAACACCAATCCAAGCACCAACACAACCATTCGTTCCTGGACGAATGAGTACAGGCTGTATGATAGATACCCAAGCCAATTGGGAGTTCAATCAAAACATTCCAGATTTTGAATACACGCCTGATGAAGACCCCCCGCATTATAGTCAAGGACGCAGCTCGGTTGGCGAAGCTACTACTCCGTGGCATAATCTCAACCCTATGCCTGGTCATGATGAAGAAGGGCCGAGCAATGCCTCCGGTAATGAGCCAGAAGTCCAAAAGGGGAAAAAAAAGAAAGCCGAGTGTTGGAATCATTTCGATGTAGTTATGGTGGACGGCATCCGAAAAGCTCGATGTAAGTACTGCGCTAAATTATTTTCGTCTGGTAGTGGTAATGGACATCTTAACAGGCATTACCCTCTGTGTGCACCTCGACAAGGCCACGTCGAACCTACCCAAACGCAGTTATCTTTTGACGGTAAGTTATTTGTTTATAATCAGCGAGAGCAAAGAGACGGTCTCGCTGAATTTGTTATTCATGATGAACAAGCCTTTTCTTTTGCCGATAATCCTAAGCACTCTAGATATATGAACACATACGTTCAACCTTTGTACAAAAAGGTTCATAGAAACACAACTAGATCCGATGCACTCCGACAGTACAATGCTGCTAAAGCACGCCTTATCGATTATTTCGATAAATTTGAAGGTAAAGTTAGTCTTACTTCTGATATTTGGCAATCTCCTTTACTTTTGTTAGTTATTCTTGTGTGACCGCTCATTGGATTGATGTAGATTGGGTTATGCACAAGAGAATCATCGCTTTCGAGCACTTCCCTTATCCGCATGATGGAATGAACATTGCTATTCTTATATTAAAAGCATGTACCACATTTAAAATTAAGGATAAGATTATGAGTGTTAGTTTTGATAATGCTTCTAATAATAAAGTTGCTGTTGCAGCTTTAAAGGAGACGCTTCAACCTGTACTTAATGGTGAATTATTTCATGTTCGCTGTGTTTGTCACATTATTAATTTAATTGTTCAAGATGGTTTAGCTGCTGCAGGAGATATTCTTCTCAAAATGAGGGGTATGACAGCGTATGTTAATAGCTCGAGTCCGAGAACACAACAATTTAAAACGTTGTGTGTTCAATATAATATGCCTCGCAGGAGAGCAGTTACAGATGTGGTCCACAGGTGGAACTCTACATACCATATGCTTTTACACATTCTGGCATACCGAGAAGTCTATACGCATTTTCTACTAACCCAGTTCCCAGCCGGCTTGCCAACTCAAGAGGAATGGCAGATGGCCACATACCTAGCTGAATTTTTGGAGGTATTCTACACGTCTACCAATTTATTGTCTGGTACGTACTATCCCACCTCTCCTCTCGCTGTAATAGAAATTCTCAAGATGGCTACAATGTTAACAAAATGGAGATATATAGGACCCTTTAAGGAAATAGTAAAAGTGATGGATCAAAAATTTAATAAATATTGGAGTAACTGCCTGTTATTTTTACTGTGGCTACTTGTTTAGATCCTAGGTTAAAGTTGCATGGCGTGAACGCCTCGATACAAGAGATATCGAAATTAATGTGCTACACAGCAGAGGAGACAACCGCATTCACAGCAAAAGTGAGCAAGAGGTTTGAGGACTTGTTCAACGTCTATCGTAATTCTGCTGACGTGCGCGGGCGAGCTACATCATCATCCACTGTTGAGAGGTATTATGCGCCATACCTTCAGGGCTTTGAACATCTAGTAGCAAGACAACTACCAGGTGAAGGTACTTCTAATTCGGCAGGTTCGTCTACTTTTTCCTCTTTTAATGAGATTGGTGTATATGCAAATACTGATCATTATTCTGATTTATCAAGGCAAGAACAGGTTAATTTTAATTTGTTAAATTTTTGGAAACAAAATCAAAACATGTATAAAACTTTATCCCAAATTGCACGGGATGTACTGCCAGTGCAAGCCTCCACGGTTGCTTCAGAGTCGGCATTTTCAGCCAGCGGGAGGGTTTTGGATGACAGGAGGAGTCGTCTTAACCCCGAGTCGCTCGAGCTATGTGTATGTTGGAAGGATTATCTTGATGCGAAATACCGCGAGCAAGATAAACCGATTGATGATAGGAAGAGCAGTGACTCGGATATTGAAGTACTTCTGGATGATTAGGTAATTTGTTTTTATTTTCCTCTTTTGATCCTTTTGGTTGACGTTGCAGATTTCTTGATCTTTGATTGCTGATATTTTGGATAGACATTCATTATTATTTTGATTGTTAGAATTTTAAGAATAAATTTTTTCACAAAATATACTTTTTTTTTCATATATATAAAATAAATTTTTACAAGCAAGATATATATTTTTTCGTATATATAAAAAAATAGGTAACTTCGCCTGTTTGTTTACAAGCAGCCGGTCCCAAGCCCGGATAAAAGGAGGAGGGCCTATGAATACATTTATTATTTTTCTATATAAATTGTTATGTGTTAAGATTTTATTAATAAAGCTCATCAAGAAGAGTATGAAAATGTTTAACATATAATAAAAAATATAATGGCTAACAAATAAATATGTATATACATACATACATATATATGTATATTACTTATAATGAAATAAAAGGATAAAGATTAGGTTCGTTAAATTGTGAATATTGCCTAGAGATGAAATTTAAAATTGAATAACAAGAAGAAAAAAAAAAAAAAGGGCCCGGGCCCGGCCCAAGCCCGGCCCTAGCTATTGGGCCTAGGGCCTGGGCCTGGACTGGGCCTAGGTTTGCCTTCGGCAGGCCCGGCCCGGCCCGGCCCGGTTGGCAGCCCCCATTGGCCCGGCCCCGGCCCGGCCCCACAGCAGGCCCGACGGGCTTGGGCTGGGCCGGCCCAAGCCCGGCCCTTTGACATCTCTAGTGTTAGGGTTCTACAGAAACGGGATGTGGACCAAATGCCCAGTACCCATATGCTGCTAAAGGGCCAAAGTGCTATAGGGATGGACACTCGTTGGACAGTGACCATTGACAAATAATTCTTGTAAGCTTCAGCTATACTCCATGTCTCATAGTACTTGCAGTTGCTTACCACTGTTACGTGTGATGCGGCAATCCCTCTCTTGAAAGATGAGATTTTCATAATACAGCACATGCATGTCATTTTCCAACGAAGAATATGGAAGTTTCATGTGCCCGAATTAAGAGCACGTGCAACCTATTAGTTTTCAGAAATAGGGCAAATAACTTTGGGTTAACAAGATTCAAGCTTGCGAGGCTTATATATTACACCAATGAGTTTCCGACAAAAATTGGATTTACCCTATTCTCCGGGCATGTGGAGTTGTGGACCTCCTGCCCATTTCACGCTCGGGAAAGCGGATTATATTCTAGTATTTCGGCCAAGTTAGGAATGAGACTACACCTAGGAGGAAGGCTGCACAAAGCCGATCAAAGTTTGGAAAATACCAGGGTGGTCAATCTTTAGCAAAACAATTTTGTTTTTTTTTTTCCTTTTTTTTCGCTGTCTTAAACAAATAGATACCACTAATAGCGAATAATATGTTAAATCTGCAAAAGATCAGCAGAGATGAGGCCATAATCATGACCAGCAGCGAAGAATCTACAAGAAGTCAGCAGAGATGAAGGACAAGCTCACGTGACAACATCATTTCATCTCTGTTGATTTCTTACAGATTCAGCAGATTCTTCGCTATTAACCACGTCATACAAAATGCATTTCAACGAAACTCGATAACAAATTATCACGTGGTAACTTACAAATGTATTTTATACACCTCATGTTTCATGCACCCATACCAAAGCCGTTTCTTCAAACAGATTAGTACTTTTGAAGTACTTGGTTGCTCATATGATATTTTATGCAATAGACCGGCTTGCCATTGCATCCAGATCCACGCAGTGTCAGTCTTTTGGTATCTTTCACGTGCAATAGGTATTAAACAAATGATCCAAACTTAGATAACAAAAACAATGTGGATATTGTGCTTTGGTCCCTACACTACTGAAAATCCTCGTCTTTGCGTATAATTGAAGATGTCTATTCCACTGAGAAACAACAACGATCTGCTTGTGGGGTAAGAAGTCACATGCGTGGTTATGTGCCAACAATTCTTCTGCTGCAATCAAACAAATCACTTTATCAAATCATATACCATAAAATCCTATTTAAGAGCCTGCTAGGGAGAGCCATGGCTTCCAGTGCCATTAAAGACTTTTGATCTCAGGGCTTTATTTATGACCAAGGGAAGCTAAAGTTGAGAAGCCATCATTTGTAGCACTTTGACAGTGTCTTGATGACTATGAGGGCAAAGGTACTTTCTTTCATGCTTATATATAGAGTTTAACCATTCACAGTTCATCTATACTCTATATTCTCAAGCTCCATTACTCATGATTCATCCACATCCGTTATTTCTAGCAATACTTAGCTAACTTAACTGTATGTGTTGTGCTTTTCAATAGGTTTGGTTATTTAAGAAAATGAAGCTTTAAGCAATGCTCTTTGAATTGGAGCTACCATACTTGTATTTCTTTGAGCAGGTTTGTACTTTTATGACTTGACGCTGCAGAAGAATGAAATTGAGGCTGCAATGCCGAAATAGTTATTTTGTTTGCAAGTGGTTATCTCTCTGGAATTGGAACTTCATCTCACAACCACACACTCTGCCGGCATAAAGTTTAGAAGAAACCTCCGCTCCCAAGCATAACCATATTGATATACTTGGGCATAAAAGTATAAATTTGCGGCTATTTGCCCTGGCGACACTTTTGAATTACAAGATTGTTGATTATAGAAGCAGCATAATAAAGTACTAAAAAGGTGAAAAAAATAAAGAGGGGCATAGTTGGAGTGACAGATGGTGGCGATTATCTCTGTTTTCTCATTTCTCATTCGTTCATCCTGTCTCCTTCTTTAACATGGTAATTTAACGCAAACCTATGGACGTCTATTAACCCATTCTAGTAAATGTCATTAAATTATTCATGTGCCATGATTGCAGGAATTTTCTTTAATGTAACAAATGGAGGTTTGCAAATTGCTTCTGGTGCTATTCTCCCTACTAGTATTAGCAGGTCGGTATTTCTCAGAAGAAGAACTAAGTTGAATCGACAGTGCCAATTGGGTAGTTTATATGATTTAATAAGCTCGTTGGTTCATGCAGGGTCTCTAATCGAGGCTTCATCTTACAACCACTCTGCCAGCATTAAGGTCTGAAACCTTTCCATTCTCTCTATGACCAACTGAAAGTGGCGCTAAATATCTCTAGTGATGTACTTTAAACTCTTCTTAGCAACATATTTAGAAGTGTTACCAGACTACCAGAGGGCAATCGAATTATCGCTAAAATTTCTACTAAAATTGCCGCTAAAATGTTTATTGATATGTTGACTAATCCTGTACTTTCAGTGCCTAGCCAACCCTCTTGTTCCTCAATACGGAGGAGGATTAGTTGTAAATTCACAATTTGACAAAGGCTTAGAAGGATGGCATACATTTGGGAGTGGGAAAATTTCCACGAGAACATCTGCATTGGGAAACCAGTTTATTGTAGCATCCGACAGACATCAGGCATCAGATAGTTTTTCGCAATGGCTATATTTGGAAGAAGGGCTTATCTACACATTTTCTGGTAACTTATATTTTATGGCTAAAAGTCACTCTTTGGTTACTATTAGTCTTTCCTCCGTTAAAAATAGACTCTTGAACTATTTCCAACAAACCTGAGATAATTTTTCAAGTCGCACAATGCTTTCTGCCACAAACTTTACTGACGGTATTGACAAATCCTTCCAAGTAGTGGTAGGCATGGATTCAACTAAGATAGATTCTTCCATGGAAACGGTTAGAGAAGGCTAAATTCAACAAAACTTAAAAGGGTCTTTTCAAGGGATGGAAGGAGCTTTGATATTTTTTTCATTCTTCTTTTTTGTCTATTTAAGCAGTTGTTGAAATTAGTTTGAACACTTTCCAGCTTGGGTACGGATCAGTGAAGGAAAGGAAACCGTGGTAGTTGCACTGAGGGATTCAAGTAAGCCAAGAATGGTAATAGGGTCTGTTATAGCTCAATCTGAGTGTTGGTCCATGGTAAAAGGAGGGATCACTGTAAACGTCAGCACCACATTTGAACTCTATTTTGAGGTAGATCATATCTATTTTCTAAGATGTATTCTTATGATACGATCATGCAAGATTAACGTTCATATCCTTTGTACAATGTAGTCACTTTTCTCAATTTCTACAGAGCAACAATACCCGCATTGAGTTATGGGTTGATAATGTATCTCTGCAACCATTTACAAAAAGTCAATGGAGAGATCAACAAACAAAGAGCGTTGAGAAGGTAATCACTAAGATATATTTCTCTTGGAAAGCCAATCTAGTCATTTTACCTTCTGATTGAAACTCACACTGTGTCCTCTACCCAAAAACGTTAGACGAGAAATTTTGAGTAACTGAGATAGAGCTGTGCCTGCGATGGAGCAGGTAAGAAAGAGGAAACTGAGACTGCATGTATTTGACAAACAAGGTGAAAAGCTCCAAGGTGCAAAAATCATAATCGAGCAGAAAAAGCCTCACTTCCCAATTGGTTGTGCAGTTGCAGCAACGATTCTAAACAACATAGACTATCAAAACTGGTTCACATCGCGCGGATTTGCAGCAACAACTTTCGACAACGAGATGAAATGGTATTTCACAGAGCAAAGTCAAGGACATGAGAACTACACTATCCCGGACGCCATGGTTGCCTTTTTCAAGCAGCATGGGGTTTCGGTGAGAGGTCATTGCATCTATTGGGCTGATGGAAAATATAATCTGGCTTGGGTCAAAGCTTTGCCCCCTCGAGAACTATTAAATGCCGCTATACGTAGAATCGGTTCTGTTATGTCTAGGTATGCCGGTGAAGTAATTGCATGGGATGTTGTCAATGAAAATGTGCACTTCCACTTTTTTGAAGAAAGACTTGGCCAAAATGCTTCTGCTATGTTCTACAAGATAGCAGCAGCACTTGATCAACAAGCGACTATGTTTTTGAACGAGTATAATACTTCGGAGTGTCCAGAGGATATGGATGTCATCCCCTCCAAATATATACAAAGGCTAGAACAGATTAGGTCCTTTCCGGGGAACGAAAATATGGTGATTGCACTCGGACTACAGGGCCATTTTGATTCGAACCCAAATCTCCCTTACATACGCGCATGCTTGGATATTCTTGGTGAAACCAAAATGCCAATTTGGTTCACAGAATTTGATATCGGAAGAGGCCCTAACCAAGTAAGTTTCTTTACACCGTCTTCTTAACTATGAACTGCAAATGCTACATCCTTCTTAACGGTAGATCCAATATCTGATGGTTTTGAGATTTCTGTAGGCTGAATATCTGGAAGAAGTGATGAGGGAAGCCTACTCACATCCTGCAGTTCAAGGAATTATTCTTTGGCCAGGAAACGTTCCGCGTGGTTGTAAAAGCGAATGCTTAGTGGAATTCCAAGGCGACCCGCCCCAAAATTGTAGCAAGATGTGCTTAACGGACAGCAATTTCAAGAACTTGCCAACCGGAGACGTGGTTGACAAGCTGTTGAAGGAGTGGACTAGGGAAAGGTTGGATGGTGACACAGACGACGATGGAGTTTATGAGCACCAAGTTTTCTATGGGCATCACCTCGTAACAATTTCGGATCCACGTACGGGACATAGCGTGACTACACAATTTGAGGTGACTACTGATGAGAAATCCAAAGCCTTGGATGTTTGGATTTCCCTCTGATATAGAAGAAGATAATGAACACAAATGGAGTACATGCTTTGAGCATTTGTTAAGGAATAACGTATGCTTGTGCACTAATTAAGCGTTAATGTTTCTTAGGTAGCACAAATAAGTATTTATGGTGCGGATTTAAGGTGAGGAAAATTAAGATAAGGTTAGACTTTAGGGTCTCTTCTTTTCTATGACAATTCTTTTTGAGGTGAACTATGAAACTTTATTGCTCTGCCAATAAAACCAAAAGAAAATTTTGATTAGCATGTTATCCTGAATGTGCCATTTGAGACGCAAGTTTTTATTTTGTATTCAGATCGAGAGTGTGTGTAATTTATTAAAGAGGGATTATTACAAGCAATAACATGTATTATTATGAGTTCTTTTCCTTGTTCTTTTTCGGGATCCTAATGGTATGAGTTCTAGGACGGTCTTCAGTTGTTTTCTAGTACAAATGATCAACTGCTTTTTTGTCTCAATGGTGCAAACACGTGGCACATGCTTTTCACCCGTTTTCTGATAGTTCATAAATGGAAGGATTATAGTGTCCAGGGCAAATGGGTGTATCTGTTGAGAAAATATTAAGCGATTATCTATCACCACATCACCCGCATAGGTAGTGTTAGACTATCATTAACATCTTGCCAACTTAGCAAAGTGATAACGATAGGATAATAATAGCAAATCTTAATTTTAGATAATCATGGTTATTGAAATTCAAATTTTACCAAAATTTTGAAAATTTCGCTCACTAATTTTGTGCCATTAATATATTTCCATTTCTAATTCTTATTTCCTTTCTTCACTTTCATCTTCCTTTCTCTTTTCTCTTCCATTTTCAACATCACAGAAAATAAAACAGAAAATGTTGAAGGAATAAAAGGGTGCAAGTGGGTAAGCACATATACCACCTTCATCTTCCTTCACTTTTCTCTCCGTAGAACGATTTTTCAGAGAATCGGTCAGAGGCTTCACATATTGCAAGAGACTTGTGATGCTGTTTGTTTTATATGAATGAATTCCAGAACCCGTTAAGTCAATGACAGTAACTCTGAAACAACATTCTTCTAAAAGTGCTATTGTCTTGTACCAAAACCAGGCACCGAAACCACCACCATGATCAAGAGAAAAATGGCCGGTCTCTACATTCTCAAGCTTGATATCCTTTTACAATAGAACATAAGTCGGAGACCCAACTATGATCATTGGCATGACTTTAAAACACTTGGTGACACCTACAAGCCAAAGACTTTTAACAACAATAATGTTAAAAGCAACATCAAAATGAATTTATGTCCACAAAACTTTACTATGAGAAGAATACATTCTGTTTGCTTTTCAGTCTTCTTATTTTACTTAGTATCATGAGCCATTATGTATTTCAATAAGTAGTGACGCCCATCTCTATATGAGTATTCTATAATGTTGTCACTACAAGAAAATACATTTGTTGCGACGGACTTTTATTCCGTCGCTAAACGTCATTTAAGAGACGGAATAAACCCTCGGTAATAGTCTGTCGTTAAAAAATTTTTCCGACGGCATTATCCGTCGCTAAAGGTATTTGACGACGGAATTTTACCGACGGACTTTTAACAACGAAAAAACCGCCGCTAAAAAGTTTTTAGGAAAATTTTAATTTTTGAGGGTTTTTAAAAAAAATTAAGTAACGGAATTATACCGTCGCTAAATATTCCATTGGTAAAAAAAGGCTTTTACTGACGGACTTTTAGCGACGGAAATTTCGTTGGTAAAAGTCATCCCTTAAAACACACAGATCTGCTTTTCTATATCTCTCCCCGTTTCTCTCTCTCTCTCTCTCTCTATCTCTCATCCACCCACCGGCATTCCCACCTTCGCGACCACCCTTTACGGCAACCTACGGCGACCCACCTCCGGCGAGACCCCCGTCCTCCCCCCCACGCCACTCCACCCGTGAGTTGTTCCATTGCCGCCACCTGCGGCTATTCTGTCCACCACCTACGGCTATCGGTCGCCTGAATTCCGTCGGATTATTCAAATTTAGGTAAGCTTCTCACTTCATCACATTTTTTGTATTTAATCGATACACTACTGGCTATGAATGTACCTATCAAATCTAGATTTGAACAGTGCTCTAAGCCCTAAGAATGGAGGATTTATCTTAGTATCTGATTAACAATACATGTTTGCACCTCTGAACTAGTAATGTGTATATCTGATTATACCTATATCTGCTTATAGTGGTGTTGGTAATGTCTATATCTCAGTTTACCTTCCTTGTCTTTCTTTCCGAGAACTATATATGTTTTCACCTCTGAACCAGTCCCTGAACCCTAAATTAAATGCCCCAATTCAACCAAACCCTAAATTGAACTAATAGAATCCCCTAATTGAACCCTAAATTGAAGTAATTGAATCATAATTAAACCCTAATTAAATTCCTTAATCGAATTGAACCCTAAATTAAACTAATTGAACCCCTAATTAAACCTTAAATTGAATGCCCTAATCCAACTGAACCCTAAATTGAACTTATTGAACCCCCTAATTGAATGGCCCAATTTAACCGACCATTAAATTAAACTATAATTGAACCCTAAATTGATATAATCGAACCCTAATTAAACTACTTGAACCCCTAATTGAACTAAACCCTAAATTAAACTATTTGAACCCCTAATTGAACCCTAAATTAAATGCCCTAATCCAATCGATAGATGCTTTTAGGTTGTTAATTGATAATTTTAGGTTATTAGTTGTGCATTTGAAGTAAATGAAATTATTAATTGATGATTTTAGGTTGTTAATTGATGTTTTTTTATTGTTAATTGTGCATTGAGTATTTGAGATACTGAGATTGTTCACGGAGGATGTGACCCAATTGGATTGAATGTGTGATTTTTATTAATTTTCATTGCATTGGGCATTTGAGAATTGAGAATTGAGATTGTTGACGGAGGATATAACCCAATTGGATTGAGCTCCCTATTAGGTAGCACAGACACGGACACCGCGTCCGATCAACGCTGACACCGAAATAACATATTTTAGCTTTATACTTGTGGACACCTCTTCAATGAGTGTCCGGCATCGTGTCCGACTGTTCGGCAATTAAAAAATGAATCAATGTCTTCGAACACCCTATATGAGGTGTCGGACACGTGTCCTGAGAGGTTCGACACTTGTCCGGAGAGGTTCGACACGTGTCCGGATGTGTCGATGAGGTGTCGAGGTGTCGGTAGGTCACGGACACCCCGTCTGATTGACACCGACACCAAAAAATATTACATTTTTGCTTTATATGTGGGGACACCTCTTGAAGGGGTCAATGTCAAGTCAAGACTTGCATCAGACGAGCCATTTGTATTTGCTAGTCAAGCTGTACAAGTCTTTTACGTGAAGGACGTCGTCAATCTCAAATCTCATTGGTATACAATTATTAAGTCTAAGAAATTGTTCGTGACATATGACAGTGAGCTAGACTCCTTTCAACCCGACCAATCACCTGTCTTGTTCCCTGTTGAGGTCAACAACGAGGAGGACGATCTTCCTCTTCCAACAACACTTCATGTAGGAGAAGAAGTCGTAGATGATGACGCGAAAGACGTGGAAAGTGTTGGAGATGATGTGACCGAGTCTACTGATGAAGAGGATGAATTAGAAGATGAAGAGGACGACGAGTCCCATGAAGAAGAGGACGACAAGGAAAGTGATGAAGATGATGATGATTCTCAAACTGAAAATGATTGAGTTTTAATATTGTAACAAGCCGGGGAAAAAATGTAGTCACATTTTAGAACTTGGTTCATATTGATGTGTTTTTGCACCTCCGTTCATATATATAGTGCCGATGATGATTTTGGCCAAATTATTATTTTTAATGTGTTCATGTATTCGTAATTTATCTATACAAAGTCAGATATGGATAGGATACGGGCTATTCGTGGCCGGGTTAGACACCGAGCTGCTTCTTCCCTGGTGGGTCCCATCTCATCATTGCCCACTGATGACGAGGCACAAAGTGATCGTGTACAACAGATGGGGCCCCAGCCCCAGCCGTCGCCCCAGCCCGACACAGATTCATCTCACACGTGCATTGATTTTCCTTCTTCCGTGGGTTCTACCACATGTATAGTTGATAACGGTGTTTAGTATATTTTCGCTAGCCTTATATTTAAAGTATATTTGAACTGTATTAATGTTGGTGTTTTGTAGGATCTTAACGAGGCCGTGGTCCGACACGCGGGGTACGCATCGACCCCCAGCGTAAACAGAGAGTTACGCTCACCCAGGAGGCCTGTAAGTAAAAAAAATATATATCACATCAGGCCTTATATTTAAAATTTTGGGGTGTTAATTTATATTTGAACTGTATTAATTTATTTATTTACTTCTTTATCCTTCTTTGTGTACCTATGTTTTCTTTATTTAAAAGGTCATAAAGTGTACCTATGTTTAAAATATCACATCAGGCCTTATATTTAAAATGTTATAAAGTGTACCTATGTTTTCTTTATCCTTCTTTGTCGTTAATATCATTGAAGAGAAGAAGCTAAAATTGAGGCTTGAAATTTTTTTAACGTGAGTCAAAATGATTATATTCACAAGAAGATGCATATATCTCTTGAAGAAAGCTTAGGTCGGTTAAAGTTTAATGCCGTAGATAATTGTGTCAATATAACTCAAAACTTCTTAATTGGGTTGATATCTATCGATAATATTGGACTCCATGTCGCAACCAACCGTAATGGCTCATATCTAGATAACTTGCACAAACCACCCACCAATTCCATTTCTACGGTAGCAATGTTCATCTCTTCCTTAAGTAGTCTCTTCGCACGAGGATGCCTAGATGAGTTCAGATATAGATCATTCAACTGTGAAATGTGAAGTTTTAATAATTCCCACATTTATGTGTAGCTAGGATTGATAGTTGGACAATATAAATTGTGGATGACAGGAGATTGTTCAGATCGGCAAAATATGATGCGGAGAGACTTGTACATAACATGTCTTACATCTTTGACCAGTTGAAGGGAATGTTGATCAAAAGAGTCAAACGCCCTATACATGATAATTTAGAAAGGTCTTTTATTTGCCAAAATTGGCTTCATTTTACCAAGTCTTCAAATTACCCGGTATTAACTTTTTGCCAAGATTTTACCGGTCCTTATTTCTAGCACTGTTCGAAGATACCAACAATGCAGGGACTTCTTTACAACCGCTGAAGGACGCCCCCGTTACTTCTATATGAAGGCCCATTTTCAAAAACCCAAATGGCAACCCACATAATGACAACCTGAGTTAAATATCTTGTTGCATTGTTATTGGTGAGTTCTGAAGGGCTTCACCACCTTTTATCTATTTTTTTCCTTCGTGGTCTTCAAGCAACTTAGCTTCATCGGCTCCATCAAAATCTGCTCCAATCAACATTTACAGGTTTGTGTCTGATGCCACCTTCTATTAAAATGTTCGCAAGTTTTTGTCGCCTGAAGAGTTTGTTCTGGTTGTGTTTGGCTTCCAAGGGTATTACAAAGGTGAAATATATATTAACCGCGGTAACAGTTCTCACCAACATCTTTACTCCAGGAGGAAAACAAAAGATATCAGAAAAAAGAGAAAAAAAAGTAGCTTCGGCGTACGAAGTCTTCATAACTGCCTCTGAACTTACTTTGAGAATAGGGATTTATTTCATTCATTATACCATAATCTTTATCATATCAACATCCTGCATTTATGATCCAATCATTGAATATCAGCTCCGGTACTCTAATTTCAATCAAAAAGTCATCCTAACAATTGCTTATCTATTCTTAAAAGAGGAAATAAGTCATTTTCTTTAGGAGCTATCGAGTTCTTTTCCCATTTAATTAATATGAGAGCCGTTTTGGTCTTGAGTCGATTCATGACAAACCATTTTGTGAGCTAGTATGTTTATATTTATAATGTGGTTTGATGATTCTGACAAAGGTATTACTTTGGTTGAACTTATTGAAGGTTTAAGTCTAACCTTCACATTTCAAGGGCGAAAAGACTCCATCGACTTGGACTTGATTGTCAATGGAAGTGCAGATAATGGACTCCATTGAGATGTTTTACAGATTAGGACCTTTTAAACCTACTACTACAGATAGATGCCCATAAGAGTTTAACCTTGCTTTTACTTACATGCATAATTTAGTTTATAAAGTATTTTCCTATTTTGGACCTTGCATTTGATGGCAATATGAATTTTTAATAGCACTATTATGTTCATGATATGATATACATCTCATTAAATTGGCTCCATGCTCATCTCACGGTTTCATAACTATACATTTCAAGGTTTCATAGGGGATTGGAACTGTATGTAAAGCATTATTCAATATCACCGTTTATTGACCATATATAGAGCAAAAGTATATATCCAGTGAAAGTGAAATTGATGAAACGGTGTATAACTATCAATTTGCGTCTGAAAAACTTTCCCACACACACAAAAGGCAATAGTCGATGGCCATGACGGTGACAAAAATAAATTATGATACTAACATACGGACTTACCTTATGCTGCTGATCAAAATTTAGATCAAAACAAAATAGGTTTAATGGTACTACATTTCTAGATCCTAGTAGTTCTTAGGGTAAGGCATTCACATGGGAATAAATTCCTATTTTGAGGTTAAAGTTTCTTTCACATTTAATTCGAGGGCCATAGTGTGTTTTGTTTGAATATGCTCTCGAGTTTCTTCTAATGCTTATATAAAGAAGAATATATATTGCCATCCCATCAGCTACTTCCATGTATGTCCTCATTCTCTTCATTGCATTGTCACTTGACAGCTGCTAAATTATGGAGTTGTCCTCTAGTGAATGTAATGAGCTTCCTCATTGACTGCTTTTCAGGAAGTTCTTCTTACTTAGAAAATGAAGGTTAACATAATGTTTTTGGTGCTGCTGTTCCGACTTTTATCAGGTTGGTATTGATATGTATAGAGATCAAGAATGGTTAAAGTTGAAGCTAAATACTATAAATGGTTAGATCAAATTGAATTTTAAGTACTTTCTTTGGTTCTTGTAGGGTGTGGAATTGAGGCTTCGTCTTACGACCATTCCACGAGCATAAAGGTTTGAATTAACTTCCCCCTCGGAAGCAAGCATAAGTATTTTCTTAAGAAGCAACCACGACTTCAGCTTTCACATTGTTGAACAATGTCGCTTTTTTGGAAGGCACTCTTAAAGTTATAACAACATTCACAAGTGGTGGCTTAATGCAATTAGAATTGTGCTCAAAATAAAAACTAGAAATGCCTTGTGGTAATATTTCTACACCATTAAAATGGCTTTCGAAAGTGCTACGCCAGCTTTGCCTCTAATCAATCACTACTTTCCTTTTTAGTGCCTAGCTGATCCTCTTGTTCCTCAATACCAAGGAGGGCTAGTTGTGAATCCACAATTTGACAGAGGCTTAGAGGGATGGAATATGTTCGGGAATGGAAAAGTTTACGTGAGAAAATCAGATCTCGAAAACCAGTTCATCGTGGCATACGATAGATGCCAAGCATCCGATAGTTTTTTGCAATGGGTAAATTTAAATGAAGGGCTTCTCTATACATTTTCTGGTAACTTGTACAAATGATAATTCTTCACTAAATTATTATCAACTTCCCTTGTTTCTGTGTTGATTTTTTTTTTTATAAGAAACGGCTATGAAACTTTCCAGCTTGGGTGCAAATTAGTGAGGGTAAAGGGATCGTTGCTGCTGTATTGAGGGATTCAAGTAACTCAAGAACAGTAATAGGGTCTGTTGTTGCTCAATCTGGCTGTTGGTCTATGGTAAAAGGAGGGATCACTGCTAATGTCAGCATCAGATATGAACTCTACTTTGAGGTAGATCATACATTTCTTTCTAGTAACATTTGACGTAGATTATACACTTTGGTGAGTCTAGTCACAATTCTGAATCTTACAGAGCAACAATACCGGCACAGAACTGTGGGCTGATAGTGTTTCTCTACAACCATTTACTAATACTCAATGGAGAGCTCAGCAAACTGAAAACATCGAGAAGGTGATTATGCTGGTCTTTTAACCTTTTGAGTTCCTACGAAGCAATTTTTGCTCCTGTTTGAAGAAAAACAGGTTTTGTACCCTCGTTTAACAAGGGATACAAGGTCCTGTACGAGAAAAACATTAGAATGTAAGGACACCAAAGTGGTTTTATTTGATTTTCCACATGTTTACTGTAAGTTCGAAAGACATAGAGCTTTGAACACTTTTTCTCCAAATGCAGGTTAGAAAGAGGAAACTCAGAGTGCATGTAACCGATAAGGAAGGGAATAAGCTTCAACGTGCACGAATCACACTTGAGCAGAAAATTGCTCAGTTCCCAATCGGTTGTGCCGTTGCAGCGACTATTTTAAACCACACCAATTATCTGTTAGAATTTCAGACCTTCAGACCCTCATTAAACTGAGTTGCAAATTTTGACTTAGAAGAAGATAAGAGAAGCTCACAACCGACTTGCATTTGGAAGTTTTGAGAAGATAATGAGGAGTTGCATTTGTTGACTCCAATGCATGGCTTAGGTCGGTTAGAATTTTGGAGAAGATAAGAAGCTTTTGGTTATCAAGTTAAACACTCATCTACCATTTATGGATAACTTGAAAGGATAAGTTGTTGGAAACTTTGACTCCAACTTGTGGCTAAGTCGGATGGAAGTTGCCGACCTAGTCTTCTATATATATACACATGTAGCCTTGTTTGTTTAGTGTTAGAGAAAGAGATTGAGAGAGTTAGAGGTGATGTATTAGAGAGTGTTTGAGAAGAGAAAAACAAGCAGCAGCTTGTGAACGAAAAATTGAGAAAAGGAAAAGAGGCGTTGAGACACCAAACTTGTGAGTTACAAATATTTTGTTTTAGTGTGTTTCTTGTATTAGAAATCTTTGTGTCAATATATATCGTTGTTGTTCGTATTATATTCCTATGATCCCTCTACGCTTCCAACAAGTGGTAGTTCGATTCTACGTCACAAGAAGGTGAAGAGATGGCGAATATAATTCAGCCGCAGATCCCAAAATTAACAAAGACGAACTATGGGAATTGGAGTATTCAAATGAAGGTTCTACTGGGATCACAAGAGTTATGGGAAATCGTTGAAGAAGGATATATCAAGCCCCCAGATGCGACGGCCGAAGCAGCTTTATCGAACGCTCAGAAGACGGCGCTAAGAGAATCGCGAAAGAAGGATAAGAAGGCTTTGTTCTTAATTTTTCAAAGAGTTGACGAATCAACCTTTGAAAAAATATCAGAAGCGAAAACTTCAAAGGATGCGTGGGAGATTCTGCAGAAATCTCTAAAGGGAGTCGAAAAGGCTAAAAAGGTACGTCTTCAATCACTTAAAGCTGAATTTGAGACATTAAAAATGCAAAGTTTGGAGAATATTAATGATTATATTAATCGTTTGAAAACGGTTGCAAATGAGATGAAAAAAAAATGGAGAAAGTCTAGATGATGTAAGGGTAATGGAAAAACTCTTACGTTCTCTGACTAGAAAATTTGATTATGTTGTTACTGCGATTGAAGAATCGAAAGATTTGTCTCAAATTTCTATAGATGAGCTTGTGGGATCTCTTCAAGCTCATGAACAGAGAATAAACCAAAATGAAAATAGTGGAAATTTGGAGCAAGCTTTGCAGAGCAAATTGCATGTAGGTGAAAATCAAGCTAGCAGCAGCTACGGACAAGGTAGAGGAGAACTTAGTGGCTACAGAGGTGGCTATAGAGGTGGACGTGGTGCACGCAGTGGACACGGTGCACGAGGACGTGGAAAGCAATCTTTTGAAAGAGGCCAGACAAGTGATGGTTATCAAGCATACAGTCGTGGTCGATGATTTAGAGGCAGAGGTAGAGGAGGATTTCAACAACGAGGAGATAAATCTCAATTGAAATGCTATAATTGCAATAAATATGGTCATTTCAGTTATGAGTGCAGATCAACTCCTAAAATGGAGGAAAGCAATAATTATGCACCAGCTGAAGAGAAAAAGGTGGAAGATGCTATCTTTCTCACTTACAAAGGAAATGAAGAGTGCAGAAAAAATGTTTGGTATCTCGATACTGGTGCAAGTAATCATATGTGTGGCCGAAAGGAGCTGTTCACAAATTTGGACTAGACAATCAGAGGAGAAGTTACTTTCGGAGACTCGTCCAAGATCCCGGTCAAAGGCAAAGGTAAATTTATGATTACTTTAAAGAATGGAGATAGAAAATTTATATCAGATGTTTATTATGTACCAGCCTTAAAAAGCAATATTATCAGTTTGGGCCAGCTCTTAGAAAAAGGATATGATATACACATGAAGGACTACTATCTCGTTATTAGAAATAAAGATAGAGAATTAATTGCTAAAGTTGAGATGACAAAGAATCGTCTTTTCACACTCAATATTCGATCAGAAATGATGAAATGCATGAAGTCTGTCATTAAAGATGATGCATGTTTGTGGCATTTAAGATTCGGTCATCTTGGTTTTAGCGGTTTAAAGTTGTTATCGAGAACAAAGATGGTGAATGGTCTGTCAGAAATTAATGAACCAGATCAGCTATGTGAAGCTTGTGTTAAAGGAAAACAGCACAGACAGAGTTTTGAAGTTGGAAAATCCTGGAGAGCCAGAAAGCCACTAGAGATTGTGCACTCGGATATAGCTGGTCCATTTGATATTCCATCACTTGGTGGAAACATGTACTACCTTACTTTTATTGATGATTTCAGTAGAAAAAGTAGGGTGTACATTCTTAAAGAAAAATCGGAAGCCCTTGATAAATTTATGGAATTCAAAGCAATGGCTGAAAAACAAAGTGGACAGTATCTGAAGATACTCAAGTCTGATAGAGGAGGTGAATACACCTCGAAGTTATTTGAAGGTTACTGTAAAAAGTATGGAATAATTCATCAGTTGACAGCCTCTTATACGCCACAACAAAATGGCATCGCGGAAAGAAAGAATCGCACGATTCTTGATATGGCAAGAAGCATGGTGAAGGGAAAACACTTACCAAGAACGTTTTGGGCCGAAGCCGTTCAATGTGCAGTTTATTTGCTAAATCGATGTCCAACAAAAAGTGTAAAATTCAAGACGCCAAATGAAGCATGGAGTGTTAGCAAGCCAAAAGTAGAACATCTCAGAATTTTTGGGTGCATTGCATATGCCCATATTCCTGATCAAAAGAGAAAGAAGCTAGATGATAAAGGAGAAAAGTGCATCTTTATCGGCTACGAGAAAAGGAGTAAGGCGTATAGATTATATAATCCCCTTACTAAGAAAGTTATTATCTCACGAGATGTTGAGTTTGATGAAGCAGATTATTGGAGATGGAGTAAAGAAGAAAAGAAAGTTCAAGGCTTGTTTTTTGATGATGCTGATGATGACAACGACGAGGACTTAAACATGCAAGATGAGCAGGGTGATGATCAGACTCCTCCACAAAGCCCTAATCCAAGAACTCCTGCATCAACACCATCATCTAGCAGCAGCAGCAGCAATTCAGGGGGAGCACCTATGAAAATGCGAAGTCTAAATGACATCTATGATGCTGCAGAATCTGCTCAGACAATATTTGACTATTCACTATTTTGTTTGATGGCAGAATGTGATCCAGTAACGTACGAAGAGGCTACTGAAGATGACAAGTGGAAGAAAGCCATGAATGAAGAGATTGCTGCAATAAAAAGAAATGATACATGGGAGCTAACTTATCTTCCGAAAGGACACAAGGCAATCGGAGTCAAGTGGGTATACAAGACAAAGACTACTCAAGAAGGCAAAGTGGAGAAGCACAAGGCAAGGTTAGTCGCTAAAGGCTATAAACAAAAACAAGGAATTGACTATGATGAGGTATTTGCTCCAGTTGCAAGAATTGATACTATCAGACTTCTCATAGCACTCGCAGCACAAAATAAAAGGAAGATTTATCAGATGGATGTGAAATCAGCATTTCTGAATGGTTACTTAGAAGAAGAAGTCTACATCGAGCAACCACTTGGATATATCAAAAAGGGACAAGAAGACAAAGTCTACCATCTGAAGAAAGCTTTATATGGATTAATGCAAGCTCCGAGAGCTTGGAACATGAGAATAGACGAGTATTTTCAGGAAAATGGGTTCGTGAAGAGTCCATATGAACATGCCTTATACACGAAAAGAAATCAAGATGATGATATCATGATTGTCTGCTTATATGTGGACGATATGATATTCACGGGAAATAATCTAGGTATGTTCACTAATTTTAAGAAAGCTATGACTAAAGAATTTGAGATGACAGATATCGGTGAAATTTCATACTTTCTTGGAGTCGAAGTAAAACAGATGGAAGACGGAATATTTATGTCACAAAGAAGTATGCGGAGCAAATTTTGAGCAGATTCAGAATGAAGGATTGCAATCCAGTAGCCATACCAGCAGAAATGGGTGTGGAGTTGAGAGTAGACTCGAATAAGAAGTCGGTAAACCCGACACTGTACAAAAGTATGGTCGGATGTTTGAGATACTTGACTTTCACTCGACCTGATATAACATATGCAGTTGGATTGGTTAGCAGATACATGGAGAGACCAAAACAAGATCACTTTAATGCAGCAAAAAGAATTTTGAAATATGTCAAAGGTACGGTTGATCATGGTCTCTTTTATACTCATTCTCAAAATTCAAGATTGATTGGTTATTCAGATAGTAATTATGGAAGAGACTTAGATGATCGGAAGAGTACATCTGGATATGCTTTTCACATTGGATCAGCAATATTTTCGTGGTCATCAAAGAAGCAACAAATAGTTGCTCTCTCAACATGTGAAGCCGAATATATAGCCGCAGCAGCGTGCACGTGTCAAGCAATTTGGTTGAAGAATATTTTGAGCTAATTGTCTCTCATTGAAGAAGGTCCGACTACGATATACATCGACAACAAATCTGCTATTGCACTTGCAAAAAATCCAGTATCACATAGTCGAAGCAAGCATATAGACACAAGGTATCATTTTATTCGGGAGCAAGTTAAAAATAAAGTCGTAGTGCTAGTTCATTGCAGAACGGAAGACCAAATAACAGATCTCTTTACGAAGCCATTGAAGACTGATGTATTTCACAAACTCAAAGAGAAGCTTGGCATGAAAATTCGGGTTTGAGGGGGAGTGTTAGAATTTCAAACCCTCGTTAAACTGAGTTGCAAATTTTGACTTAGAAGAAGATAAGAGAAGCTCACAACCGACTTGCATTTGGAAGTTTTGAGAAGATAATGAGGAGTTGCATTTGTTGACTCCAATGCATGGCTTAGGTCGGTTAGAATTTTGGAGAAGATAAGAAGCTTTTGGTTATCAAGTTAAACACTCATCTACCATTTATGGATAACTTGAAAGGATAAGTTGTTGGAAACTTTGACTCCAACTTGTGGCTAAGTCGGATGGAAGTTGCCGACCTAGTCTTCTATATATATACACATGTAGCCTTGTTTGTTTAGTGTTAGAGAAAGAGATTGAGAGAGTTAGAGGTGATGTATTAGAGAGTGTTGAGAAAGAGAAAAACAAGCAGCAGCTTGTGAACGAAAAATTGAGAAAAGGAAGAGAGGTGTTGAAACACCAAACTTGTGAGTTACAAATATTTTGTTTTAGTGTGTTTCTTGTATTAGAAATCTTTGTGTCAATATATATCGTTGTTGTTCGTATTATATTCCTGTGATTCCGCTACGCTTCCAACAAAACTGGTTCACCTCACGTGCATTCGCAGCAACAACTTTCGACAGTGAGATGAAATGGTACTACACAGAACAAAATCATGGCCAGGAGAATTACACTGTCCCGGACGCCATGCTCGCCTTCTTTAGGCAGCATGGGGTTTGCGTGAGAGGTCATTGCGTCCACTGGGCTCATGAAAAATTCAATCCAGATTGGGCCAAAGCTTTATCCCCGAGCGAACTATGGGATGCCTCTTTAAAGAGAGTTGGTTCTGTCATGTCGAGATACGCAGGCCAAGTGATTGCGTGGGATGTAATGAACGAAAACATGCACTACCAGTTTTTTGAAGAAAGACTCGGCAGGCAGAATGCCTCTGCTATGTTCTACAACGTAGCAAAAGCCCTTGATCCTAAAGCAACACTGTTCCTGAACGAGTATAATACCTTGGAGAACCCGAATGACATGGATGTCACCCCCTCCAGGTATATACAAAGGCTTGAGGAAATCAGATCCTACTCGGGAAATGAAGAGATGGTGAATGCACTAGGACTACAGGCTCATTTCGATAATTACCCTAATCTGCCTTATGTTCGCGCTAGCTTGGACATTCTTGGAGAAACCAAAATGCCCATATGGCTCACTGAGTTCGACATTGGAAGAGGTCCTAATCAAGTAAGTCGTTTAACATCGTCTTGTTAATTTTCTCCATTATCTTTGAAGACTTTTTTCCAAGAAAGTTGAGTAATCTTATCGTTTCGTGAAGTAAAATTAAAGGTACTCGAGTTGTGGGATGTAGAATCTATTCGACTTATGAATGAACATAGGAATCATTTTGATGAACCTGGTTTGTGACAGGCTGGTTACTTGGAAGAAGTTATGAGGGAAGCTTATTCGCATCCTGCTGTACAAGGAATCATTCTATGGCCAGGGAACATTCCGCACGGTTGCAGAAGCGAGTGCTTAAAGGAATTTACAGGCGACCCACCCAGAAATTGTAGCAAAATGTGCTTAACCGACAGCAATTTCAAGAACTTGCCCAACGGAGATGTTGTTGACAGGTTGATGAAAGAATGGAACGGGGAAAACCTGAAGGGCAGCACCGATGAGAATGGAGTTTATGAGCACCAAGTCTTCCATGGACAACACCTTCTAACAATCTTGAATCCATGTACTGGACAAAAAGTGACAAGGCAATTGGAGGTGACTAAAGATGAAAAATCTGAACCGTTGGATCTTTGGCTATCCATATGATTTCTAAACTTACCTTTTTTTTTTTTTTTTGGATACAACGGAAAAAACTTCTAAACTTACAGTGTGCAGTGTAATTCCAATAAACTAATCCAGTAATCCGAACCAAGCTCCGGTCGATTTATTAAATACAGTATAATATAAAATCTTAAAGAGTCTATATTGATATGTACCATATATCGTGAGACAAAAAAGACAATGCATAATACAAAAAAATTCTAATTTGGCTATAAATAACAGATAGCGACACAGTAGAGCCGCAAGATACTTACTTTCTTTAAGCTTTTACTTTAAGTTGTCAATTACAAATTTTAAATGAGCATTGGCTTATCACTTATAGTAATAGAACAGTCATGCTAGTGCCATACAGAGCTAAATAACGAATATGATTGTGGTTAAAATTAAAAAGTGATGAGGTTATGACTTATCTCTTTTGAACTGTAGATGTTGTATATGAGTATAATTCCTTAACTTCAAAATTTTTTGAGGTGTTACATATTTTTTGAAGGTTATTATAATGATTAAGTAGAAATATATATAGAATAAAGTTACATTTCAAATTTAACAAGACTTATATATACACTTTATTACTTTTAAATAAATTATTATTGTCTGCAAAATAAGTTTGACAAAACGACCAGATAATATCTAGTATTTTAATGTGTGTGTGTGTGTGTGTGATTTTTGTAATATGCTAGTAATGATAAAATTAAATTGATGAAGATGACGTGTTCTTGTTTTGAAGTGCTCTAATTTTTTTCTACATCTGACTTGTTGCCAAGTTATAGTTTTTATATCTACTAAGTCCACTCATAATATTTTTTTTTCATGAAAGTATAATTAAGTATAAATAAAAAAGTATTTACACTGATCGTAAGGCCTTATGCAAAAATGAACTGGTTAATCGTTTGTTCTGTATAATACATAGATATATTTTACATTCTAAAGGTTTTAAATGTTCTCAAATATAGTAATTTAGAATTATTTGATTTAATTGTACCTTTTTTCTAATACATGAGTGATTTCTTTTCAAAATCTAATATATGCGATGTAAGCTACTTTGGTTATTGTGCGGTATTATCAAAGCAAAAAAAAAAATTGTCCTATAATTGTACTATTAATCTTATATATTACTTTGATAATTTTTTTGTAATGATTATGTTATGTGTAAACATATATACATGCATTTATTACATTATAACAAAATTAAATTAACTGTAACATGATTTTTTTTCTTTCTAAATCTCATATGTGAAGTTTCTTTTCTAAATATATGATTTTTTATTATTATATGAGAGAGTTAGTTTTAAGGACACAATTGTCAAAATTAAATTATAATAAATTAGTATATATTTTTGTAGAATTAGTTCTTTAAAACTTTCTAATATAGTCGTCACATACTTCCTACAAAACTAAATAAACTTAAAAATATAAATCACATCCAAAATAGTATTTGCATTTAGATACACTAACATGTTTAGTATATAGATATATGGCCTAAAATCATTTTCAACTAACACCTTTATGAATAAGTTTTAACATTGTTATAATTTTAATTAATAATAATTAAACAGTCATTTGTTAGTCGTGTGGTCCATCTAAAAAAAGATGGTTAATTTTTTATTTCACCAAAAGGATTTTAAAAATTATATATTATATTCGATAAATTTTTACATCAATACTGTAAGCATATATTGAAATAAAATAAATATGAACCAATTGTTACATTATTTTTACTGCTTCAATCTCAATTATAACATCATTTTTCCCTCATATAAATCTAATATGTTATTTTTATTTTTTGATATATAAAAAGTGTTTTTAAGGATTCAATAATTAAAATTAAGTCCTAGTAAGTTAGTTCATTAATTAGTTAGAGTTTTAGAATTGGAATTTGTTTTTTTTTAGTTATAAGGCTTTATGCAAATTAACTTATCAAGAAATAAGAATCATATCCAAGATAATATTATCTTTATCTTTTAGATATATAAATTTATATATTCATATTACAAAGTTGTTTGAAGGATACAATAGTCATATCATATTTTTGCATCTTAAAGGTTTTAAATGTTCTCAAATATAGTGATTAAGAATTATTTGATTGCACCTTTTTCTTTCCTAATACATATGTGATTTTTTTTTAAATCTCATTTATACTTATATAGCCACTTTGTTGATCATCCAGTTTTATCAAAACAAAACATTATCTTGGAATTTGATTATTGATTTTATATATTATATCAATAATTTTTGCAATGACTATGTTATGTGTAAATAAACATACATTTATTACATTACAATAAACTTAAAATAACTGTAACATAATTTTTTTCCCTAAATATCTATAAGTTATATTTTTTAGATACGTGATTTTTTTGTCTTTGTATGATAGAATTAGTTTTTAGAACACGATAGTTAAAATTAAATCCTAAAAAATTTGTATAAGTAGAGTTTAGCATTATTTTTCACATTATATAATGCTTCCTCATATAACCCTCATATACTTCCTGTAAAATTAAATAAACTTAAACATAGGGATCACATTCAAAATAATATTTGCATACCTGTGGAGACATTGACATGTTTAGTATGTAACTATAAGTCCTTTTCAACTATCAGATTTATAAATAAGCATTATCATTATTACAATTAAATTTAATGAAATTGTACAGTCATTTTTTGTTTGTCTGGTTCCAACCAAAAAATAACGTCAATTTTTTTTATCAAAAAGATTCTAAAAGCTACTATACTATATTAACAAATTATTACATCGATTACAGTAAGAAACTTTTATAAAAAAATAAATACTTAAGACATTATTTTTATTGTTTCAATCTTAATTGTAGCATCTTTTTTTTTCTTCTTCTAAATTTCATAAGCTATTTTCATTTTTAATATATATGAATTATTATATTTATATTAGAAAGTAGTTTTGAGGATACAATAGTCAGAATTAAGTCCTAGTAACTTAGTTCATCAATCGATTAGAGTTGTAGAACGTTTATAATTAGTGTTTCAATTATATAAGGCTTAGTAATATGGAATTTAACTTATCAAGATATAAGAACTCCATCCAAGATAATATTCTCAATTATAGCATCATTTTTTCCTCTTAAATCTAATAAATTATTTTTATTTTTAAGATGTATAAACTATTATATTTATATTAGAGAGTGATTTTAAGGATACAATATTTAAAATTATTTTAAGGATACAATATTCAGAATTAAGTCATAATAAGTTAGTTCATCAATCATTTAAGGTTTTAGAATTTTTAGAATTAGTTTTTCAATTATATAAGACTTAGTAAGATGAAAATTCATTTATCAAGAGATAAGAACTCCATCCGAGATAATATTCTCAGTTGTAGCATCATTTTTTTTCTCTCCTATATATAGTAAATTATTTATATTTTTAAGATATACGGACTATTATATTTATATTAGAAAGTGATTTTAAGGATACAATATTCAGAATTAAGTCCTAATAAGTTAGTTCATCAATCAGTTAGAGTTTGAGAACGTTTAGAGTTAGTTTTTCAATTATATAAGGCTTAGTAATATAAAAATTAATTTATCAAAAAATAAGAGCCCCATCCAAGATTATATTCTCAATTGTAGCATAATTGTTTCTCTTCTAAATCTAGTATATTATTTTTATTTTTAAGATATATGAATTTTTGTATTCACATTAGAAAGTAGTTTTGAGGATACAATAGTCAAAACTAAGTCCTAATAAGTTAGTTCATGAATCAGTTAGAGTTTTAAAATGTTTAGAGTTCAATTATATAAGACTTAGTAGTATAAAAATTAACTTATTAAGAAATAAGAGTTTTATCAAGAAATAAGAACCCCATCTAAGATAAAATTTTAAGCCTTTAGTGACACTTATAATAGTTAGAAATGTATTTCACATTGAAAATATAATGTGATGACGTGGTCAAGCAAAGAAGTCATATATATTTAATGATGTGTCGTGCAAATAAGGTCACGCTTCGCTTATTATATTTACCATACTCGTTTTCTATTTTCATTTTCACCATTTTCGTAATCTGTTAGAAAATACATTCCTATACTTTTATCATTTTCACGAAAAAAAATTTAGCTACTTTTTCTTATATTGGATTAATTAAGTTTAGGTAAAAAAAAGCTGAAAACACATCGGAGGTATTTTTAATTTTTTGTCACTGTTTGAGTAATTTAACCAAAACGAAAACAGAAAATGGTAAAAGTACATAAAAATAACTCCATGTACTATACATGATGTGCAATTTCCTCCCCTCTACTTAAAATTTAACCACTAAACCCCCCCCCCCCCCCCCCCCCACACACGTATGAAAATTGGGCACCTTTGACAGATCCGCTATGAAGCACGTGAAATGACCAAAATACCCACATTCTCTCAGCTCTTTTATTTCCCTTCTCTCACTTCTACCAAAGACACAGTGAACACACACACAAGCGCCCACCCCCAAACACACACACAAACAAGCACACACTGCTCTCACACACACCCCCCCACTCCACGCACACAAATACACCCAAAACACAAACAGTCAACACACAAGCACGCACCCACATCCACACATATTCAATGCCCGCACCATATTTTCTCATTTACTCTCTCTCGAACACTCCACTCCACCTTCCAGGGCTAGGGTTTTGCTCCAATTGACAGCCTTCATTTCAAGCCTCAAAGTAGTATGGTGCAAAGACCACAAGCTATACCAAACCATTGACAATGACAAGCAATGGCGGCTCTGTGCACGACTCGTCAAAGAGGTCTTAAACGAACCTGGCCAAGTAATCCCGCTCTGATACCTCGAAAAGAACCGTGAAAGAATGCGGCTACCCATCATAATCACGACGTTTCTCGCTCGTAACCATGACCTTTTCGATACTTACCGCGATCGAATCAAGCCTAAGACCGAACATGTCCCGTTTATTAGGCCTAATAGGCGGCTTCAGCAATTTTTAGATGAAGAGAAGAGGATTAATTTGGAAAACGAGCCATTAATTGTTGAGAAAGCGTGTAAATTATTGATGATGTCGAAGGATAATGTGGTTAGTGTCGATAAATTGGTGCATGTGAAGAGGGAGTTTTGGTTTCCTAACGATTGTTTGGTGAATTTGGTGCCAAAGTATCCGGAGTATTTTAGGCTAGTTGGGTGTCTAGGATATGGGAAGTCTTTTTTGGAGTTGGTTTCGTGGAATCTTGAATTTGAGAAGTTTGTAATAGAGAAACAGGCAGAGGAGGAGGAGGAGGAGGAGATGATGGGGATTAGACTTAGGCTGCCCTTTTATGTGAAGCTTCCTGCGGGGTTTGTTCTTAGGAAAGAAACGAGGGAATATGGGTGAGAGATTGGATGGAGCTTCCTTATATTTCCCCGTACAATCAAGCGTCTCCAAAAATGGAGAAGTGGACGGTGGGGGCACTACAAGAAAATCTAGATGTAACGGCGTCCATAAAAGGACGCTTTATAAAAAGCGTCCTAAAAAGTTCTTTATAAGACGCTATGTTAAAAGCGTCTCTATTTCTCGTATATAATAGGACGCTTTGCAACGTCCTAAATTAATCGCCTCTATAAATTATATAAATTAAAGGTCCTAAGCGGCTCTTGATCATTTGCCCTAAATATATCCCCCAATTCCCTTATCTTCCTTCCTTCCTTCCTTTCATTCCACCTGGTCACCATCTCTCCTTGCACAGCCGAAATCCAATGCCCCCATAAACTACACTACAACTACTTCATTGGATCCTCAAAGCCGAAATCCATATCTGACTTCTCTTTTTCCACGAATTACTCTCTTTCTCTACCCCGATGTCTATTTCTTTCCACTCTTGCATCTATGCCGTGAATCTGCCACAAGAACCACCACCGTTCTTTGCACGTAGAACCAGCGGTACAAGCACCCACCTGCCGCCGCCGCCACCATTTTTGAGCTATGTCCTTCTCAATCTGTGGTTCAATTACAATTCTTAGGTAATCAACATATCCTTTTGTAATGAATTATTCCTACTGTTCTAATATTTGGTTGCATTAATAGATGATTTTAGGTTAATTTTGTTAATTATAGATAAAGAAATGCCAAATAAAATGCTTCTACTATTTGAACCCTATAGACAGTCCTCCTTCTTTAGTACGTATCACTTTTAGGGTTCTTACTCTGGTGGAAATTTGGGGCTTTTTCCATATAGGGTAGAATTTGGTCAGATTTGGCCGAGGTGTTGTTAAATTCTGTGACGGAGGGCCACCTGTAAGAGCTAGCTCGCTAAAAACTATAATACAGCCATTGTTGATTATATTCCATATACTTGTGTTGAGCTACTCTTGCATGCATCTTTACCAAATTAGAAATCTCCTTTTAATCACAGTTACTTTGTCTATGACATGCCCTCTTAAGAAGAGGTATATCCTGACATACATGTATGTATGTTGCTGCATTATAATCCAAATTTGTTCTTAGGTAGGTAATTAAGCAGCTGGCAGTTACTAAACCAGAAAACAAAAGACTTTACATTAAATATGTCAAATCTTGTGAGTTTGGCAAAGAAGAGAGTGGGTTTCTTTTGTATGCTAGGATTACGCCTGAGAATATTTGAGTCAGTGTGTACCTTGGATTTCTTATCTTGTTGGATGTGATTTTGGTGTGTTTCTCGGTATCTCTCTGTTTGTAACTTTCTTCTTTCTTACTTCATTCTTTCAGTTTCACCTGTGGAATTAAATCCATGATAATTTCATGTTTCCAAATGTGAGAGTTCTTTATAATAAGTTTAACTTAGGTAACTTGACAAATAAATGAAGTGACATGCTCAAAAAGAAAAATTAAATGAGTTTTAGCAAATAAAGCAACGACATTCTCAAAAAAGGCAATTGGTAATTCTTGTCATAAACATGTATGGACCATGGGAGTAAATAAAGCCTAAGCTTCCCTGATGGACTCTGAATATTAAGTAGGGTCAAAGCAATGTAGAGATTTATTATGTATGGTCCACCTATTGAACTTCTAATGGAATCATAAGAACTAATTTTTTTCTATGCTTTTATATATTTTGTATAAGCATCAATTCCAGCATTATTAAGCACTTGCACCTGACTCCTTTTCACCTTGTAGGCACACTTACAAGTCCGGACGACTTAATCTAGTATTCTAGTGCCGTAGTTGAGTTGGAAACATTGCTGAATTTCTTATTTTAGTTGTTAACATGGACTTTTTTTTGCATTTGGTTAGTCTCCCACAGCTTTTTCTATACTTTTTCCTTTTCCCAGCTTAGACGACGATGTCCATCAGTGGACTTCTCTTCTTTCTACATGCCTTTACACTTGAGATTGTGAGGCTTCGCTTGTTGGAGAGATCCAGTTTCTTACTTTGGGAACTGGAACCGGCTACTGATGGTTGAAAAGGAAAAAACAAATTGTGTTAAGAAGGCACCTTGCTGGCATGTCTCAGTTATTCTAAAGCCACTTTTTAAGTTAGTTTCTTGTTGCTAGGCAATACAATATACTGGAGTTAGCTAGTTGCCATGTGATGTGCTATCCTAAGTTGTGTAACTTGGTTCTTATTATCCTTAGGTGATAAACTTAGTTTTACATTTTAGTTACCTATCGCCGTTGTTGCTTTAGTTTGACTCAACTACTGAAGAACCTGTTATAATAGAAGCACATGGTATTGCTGCTAGCGTAGAAACTGCGAAAAAAGGACCCCAAGCGCTATAATCAGGCTGCAGCTGAAGCCACAATAAGCTGTTAACATGTATGGAACTTTGTATGCTTTGCTTTAAGAAGTCTATTTATGCAGTTGCTTAATGTGTCTTTATTAGCAATTTTACAGCCTTTAGATTATGCTTTTAGGAGAATCTATGTTGATTTAATGCTGATTTAGTTTTTTTTTTCCTTAACCTTGTTTCTTTGTTTCAGCCAAACGGTCATTTCAAAATCCAAACCACGACATGCTCAAGCATATCAAATCATCATCCAGGGCATTGGCCACCATCATGGAGTGGTAAGTTTTTTATTTCGTAATCATTATTGACCTAGTTCAGTAGGAAAAACTAAAGTTGTTAAGCATATGGAATGCATCTATGAATATTTTTATAGAGTTACGAGTTGTGAAATCTCTTTGAAACACTTTGGTAGAATTTATAAAGTTTGTATCCATAATACCAAATCAGCTCTTTATTACTAGTAATACTATCTACACGGAAGAATGAGGATCTTCCTAATATCAATTTCTGTTGTATGTCCGTTTGTCCAATTTTGCATTTTACTTGTAGTTTGATTGGATTGAACTGAATTGTTTGATAGACATGTAAATGCTGATGGAAGTTGAGCAGAGATTTTTTGCAGTCCCTGATGGTACTTTGCGAGATTTGGAGTAATCTTCATTTATCAATATCATAGCATTGTTTTGTACATCTTAGAAACAATTTGTCTTGTCCAAGTAGATCTTTGATTTTGTTCACTTGTTAATATGATTGACAAGAAACTTTGTATTATATGTGCTTATAACTTGTTTATCTTACGTATTAGGTGTTGTACAAAGAGAATGGTTTTATGAGTTGTACCTTTTACAAGTGAGGGGATAACATAATTTGTAGATATTACGATTATAAGTTCTTGAACTTTGAAATGATTTATTACTAGCTCATTTGTTGAATATTGAAAGTTGTAATAGAAAAAATTATATAAATGTTTTTTTTTTTCAAAAACAGATTTATCTTGGGACGCTAAGAAGCGTCCTAAAAGATCCAAAACAACGCTAAAAAGCGTCCCAATAGGGTTTGATGTGGTTCAGTTTATGGGACGCTCATTTGCGTCTCGTTAGGCCTTACCCCTATTGAGGCGCTTCCGTGCGTTGTAATAACTTATTGTGACGGCCTCTAATGGGGCGACGTTACGACGCTATCCAAAGCGTCTTTACGTCAAAAGCGTCCTTACATGATACTTGTAAGGACGCTAGAAGGCGTCCTTACAACTCATTTTTGTTGTAGTGGGGTTCCGTCAAATGTGCCCAATTTCCATAAGTGTGGGGGAGTTTATTGGTTACATTTGAAGTAGAGGGGAGGAAATCGCACATTACGTATAGTGCAGGGGGTCATTAACTAATTAAACCTAATCTTTTTTTTATCATCATTGCAAAAAATATATAACGAATATGGTAAACGTATGAGACCCCACTTCTGTATTAGGTAAGTAGAATAGATGTATCTGGTCGTTCGTCATTTCTGTGATTTATTGACAACTATGTTCAAAATCATTAAGCACATTTTTTTCTCAAGGATGAGGTCATGGGTGGGAGTGGGGGTTGTTCTACAAACGAATACTGGCGCGATCACGGGCCATGGATGTCTATGACCAAACTCGCAACAAATATGCAATGGTAAAGATTGAATTCTATTCTGATATCTCTCATCGGTTGGGGGAGACTATTTTTTCTCCAACATTATATGCCCTTACTAGAATTCTATATTATAAAGCTAGTAACATAACTTGTCACAATTGATGTGAGATTTTACAATTATATACGTTCCATATTGATCAAGAGAACAAATTGCTTTCGCAATTGGAAGTCAAATTAGTCAAAACACAAATTACATTCGGTTATCAAGAGCGCAGGGTGTGTGGAGTTGTGGACATCTTACCTTTTTTTTTTTTTCCAGTATGTGAATAAGACCACGAATATGACGAACCTTAACAAAGTTGTGAAATCATACAGACAACCTTGAACGAGACGGTTGTTTTTTTTTTATCATTCTTAATATATAATAATTCAGAATGAGCTAAATATTATTCTAGCACTTGGAGATTACGTACATTTTTGCAAATAACTATAATGAGAGGCAAGCCTTTTTCTTTTCCTTGTCCTTTTGTCTGTTTCGATGAATGGGCTTTGGTGAACTTTGGGGTCTCTGAGAGGGCCTCTGAATGGCCTTAAGTCGTGGGCTCCAAAAGCTGAATGCCAACCCCGATGATCAAGTGGCAATGGACTTGGATCTCTTTTATTAGCCATAAATTCATAATCAGACTGCCTTTATTGAATGATGACTGCACATGGCTAGCTCATGAACTAACCGAGATCCAGACCACTCAGGCCCATATGAAGACAAATTTTTGTGCTGATAAGCTACCAGACTTGAGATTTTCATCTTCCTTTGTACTCTAGAGGACTAGTTTTGGATTTTTGGTCCCTACATTTAGAATTTAGGCACGAAGATGTCTATTGCACTTACGTGCAAAAACGACATGCATGTGGGGGAACGATGATTCACATTGGGTTATGTGCCATAACATAATATTTATATTGTAAATTAATACCAAATTCTTTTTTAGTAAATTTCCATTTTATAGCTCGTGAATGGTCTAAGCTTGATAATAAGGCAAACGTTCCTTTCAGATCTCGAAATCCTTATTTTCTTTGTTACAAACTAATAACGTTGCCATAGAAGAGCTCCGTAGCTACTTTTTCCTAAATTTAATTTTTTTTCACCAAAAAAAGAAACTACTAATAGTGGGAGAGGGCAGATGATTGTTCAGGTTTAAAATGTGAGATGATTTTATGCTCTCATAATTATACTGCAGGGGATTAAACTTGCGTGCATCCCTAAGGGCAAGTCTTACTACTCGTTACCCATCTCTTTTAAAAAGTCAAACTGGCACCGCTTGCTATCAAATTGTAGTGTTAAATTTTTAGTTAAAATAACTCAATTGTGCTTATAGACGAATTTTCATAGATAAAACCAATTCCAAACCTTATCCTATGATAACAAAACCCAAATCCCAATCCAATAAAATCTCACACCCATTAACACCACAGAACCACCGGCCAACCCACAGTAGATGCCGAATCGCCACCACAATAGCGGTTGAGTCACCAACACCACTGTCGCAGAAATGCCACCACCACCACCATAGACTAAAGGTGTCAAATGGGCCAGGCGGCCCGCGGGCTGGCCCGACCCATTCATGAATAGTGTTGGCCCGGCCTTTTAGGGCTTAGGGCCTGGGCCTGGGCCAGGCCTGCATTTCCCAATAAAAAAGCCCGGGCTTGGCTCAGTTCTGCCTGAGAAACCTTTTGTCCATCCAACGGTGAAGGCTCCTACTCATGCCCCAGTAAAGGCTCATGCCCCAGTGAAGGCTCCTGCTCTAGTAAAGGCTCCAGCCCATGCACCAGAGAAACCTTTTGTCCATCCACCAGTGAAGGCTCCTGTTAAATGATGTATGCACATTTTGTGCTGAATCTTTTTCCCTTATTCATTTTTGTTATTCTAAACTTATCCACATAATATCTTTTTGTAGGTTACATCCATTGCAGAGGAAACTGACCCAGAGGTAACTTGAGCATTAACTTTTCATTTAAGGAAGAATTATCCCTTTGATCTAGTATCTTATGTATGCTTCTACCCTAAATATACATTTGTCCATGATGATATTGCGTTCGACTTTTATATGCATGAAGGTTTACAAAGTTATCATGTGATTGCACGACTGCATTGAACAATGTGTCACCTATACGCGAGTCCTATCAGGAAAATATGAGTTAGCACTATACATCTAACACTACCATAGACCTAGTAATAACAAAAGTCTTGTGAACTGGACCAGTTAGCACTATACATCTAACACTCTCCCATAGACCTAGTAATGATAGAAGTCTTGTGCACTGGGCCGTCATTTTCTTTTTTAGGCAGGAGTTAGCAACTAAATTGATTGATTGCCCAACTTCGTTTCTTTGTTCTTCTTGTAGCACACCAAATCCTCACTTAAGGCTCCTATACATGCCCCTTCGAAGGCTCATACTCATCCACCAGAGAGTTCTCATGTCTATGCCCCAGCAAAGGTTCTTTGCCATGCACTAGAAAAGTCTCATGTCTACCCCCCCAAGAAGGCTCCTGTCCATGCACCAGAACATTCTCATGTTTGTCTACCATCAAAGGCACCTGCACATTTTAAAAACCCTTACCTTGAATAACAAAAAAATGCCCAAACAAAAAAAATTGGGCCCGGGCCCGGCCCAAGCCAGCCCTAAATGTTGGGCCTAGGGCCTGGGCTTGGACCGGGCCCAGATATCCCCAGAATCAGGCCCGGCCAGACCTGTTTTGCAGCCCCCCTTGGCCCTGGCCCGGCCCGATTTGCTGGAGGCCCGATAGGCTTGGGCTGGGCCGGCCCAAGCCCGGCCCATTTGACACCTCTACCATAGACTGACCACCATTGTCGGCAAAATACATAAGGGTCAAAACACGCCGCTTTCAGGATACAACAACCCAAATGTTTGTACTACAACTTCTCTTAACTTGCACTACGAGAGAAGCGAAAACTCTAGACAACACTTTCCTTTGCCCAAATTATTGTATCGAAATAAAAATTATTAAGATGCATATAATATCAATGAAAAAGACACCTCACTTCAACACAATATACAAGAGAATATAGTTTGTAATAAAAATTATAGTGCTATATAAAGGTGGTGCTCGTGACTGAAAAAATCCATAAGGCGAAGAAAAAGAATATGATCTTGAACAGATATATGGTGATAACTTATGATTAAACATAAATAGTTCTAATAAAATTGTCCCACGACCTTAACTTAACCGGGTCGCCACTCCGGGCTTGGCTAGACTAGGCGGCGATGGACCCGAGATCAAGTGTTAATAGTTCACAACTCGGCTTTATTACGATTTCCGCAGGAACAGCTTTATCCGAGAACCGACCTGAAGCACGGCCCATTCCATGCTGAATCTGCAGGATCTAGTTCTTTTAGTTTCTACTTCATATTACAGTATATATTTAATAGAGTAGTGTAGTAAGGTTCTAGTGTATGTGAAAGCATTGAGTCTGCTATTTGGCAATAATTCGCAGGTAAAAGGATGAACTAGATTGGCTATAAATGAGGTGCAATGAATTTTTTATTAAGATTTGTATTTACTATCATCCGAAAGCATTGAGCTTGGGAAAAAGGTTGATAAGGCCTATCACCTATGTATTAAAGTGTTACTCGTTTGGATATCGGTTTTATGACCACAAATTAAGTTCTATACGATGGCTTACGTATGTGTCTTTTTTTTTTTGGGGTGGCAATTCTAAGCAAGCCCTTAATGCTCTGGGAGTTCGCATGGACTCCGTTCATCTTATGAATGGAAGAACATAGTATTATTTTGGAGGGTGGTGCGGTGTTAGAATTCTAGAGAAACGGGATATGGACCAAATCCCCACTACCCATATGCTGCTAAAGGCTACAAACCCAAAGTGCTATAGCGATGGACACTCTTTGGACAGTGACCAGTGACAAAAATGATTCCTGTAAGCTTCAGCTATACTCCATGTCCCATAGCACTTGCAGTTGCTTACCACTGTTACATGTGATGCAGCAATCCTTCTCTTGAAAGATGAGACTCTCGTAATACAGCACATGCATGTCATTTTCCAACCAAGAACATGGAAGTTTCATGCACCCTATTAGTTTTATGAAATAGGGCAAATAACTTTGGGTTGTCAGGATTCAAGCTTGCGAGTCTTATACTGTATTACACAATGAGTTTCCAAAAAATAATGCATTTAACCTATTCTGTGAGGCATGTGGAGTTGTGTGGACCTCCTGCCCATTTCTCGCACGGTACTTTGGCCAAGTTAGGAATAAGACTACACCTAGGAGGAAGGCCGCACAAAGCTGAACAAATTTCGGAAAATACTAGGTTGGTCAATCTATAGGGAAACATTTTTTTGTTCTTTTTTCTGTTGTCTTAAACCAAATAGATACCACTAATAATGAAGAATTTGTTGAATCTGCAAAAAATAGTAGAGATGAAGGACAAAAATCATGGCCAACGGCGAAGAATCTGCAAGAAGTCAGCAGAGATGAAGGACAAGCTCGTTTCATCTCCATTGATTTCTTGCAGATTAAGCAAATTCTTTGCTGTTAATCACGCCATACAAAATGCATTTCAACCAAAGTCGTAAACAAACTATCACGAGGTAACTTAAAATACATTCATGTTTCATAAACCCATACCATAGCCGTGCTTTCGAAGTACTTGGTTGCGCAAATGATATTTTATGTAATAAACCGGCTTGGCATCTCAGATTTTGGTATCTTTCACGTGCAACGGGTATTAAACAAATGACCCAACTTAGATAACAAAAATAGGGTGGATATTGTGTTTTGGTCCCTACACTTCTGAAAATCCTCGTCTTTGGGTACTATTGAAGATGTCTATTAGTTCCACAGAGAAACAACAACGATCTGCTTGTGGGGTAAGACAGTCACGTGTGGTTATGTGCCAACAATTCTTCTGCGGCAATCAAACAAAATACTGTGTCAAATCACATACCATAAGTTCCTATTTAAGAGCCTGCTAGGGAGGGCTATGGGTTTGTATCTTGAGGAAACATTTCCTTCACATCCAGTGCCAAGGACCTTTTGATCTCAGGGCTTTATTTATGACAAAAAAAATGCTTACAAGAGGGAAGCTAGAGTTGAGAAGCCATCATTTGTAGCACTTTGACGGTGTCTTGATGACTCTGAGGGCAAAGGTACTTCCTTTCATGCTTATATATAGAGTTTAGCCATTCACAGTTCATCTAAATACTCACTCTATGTTCACAAGCTTCATTAATCATAATTCATCTACATCAGTTATTTCTAGCAATACTTAACTAACTTAACTGTATGTGTTGTGCTTTTCAATAGGTTTGGTTATTTATGAAATGAAGCTTTAAGCAATGCTCTTTGGTGCTACTATTCTTGTATTACTTTGAGCAGGTTTGTACTTTTATGACTTGGCACTGCAGAAGAATGAAACCAAAGCTGCAATGCCGAAATAGTCATTTTGTTTGCAAGTGGTTATTTCTCTGGAATTGAAACTTGATTTCACCACCACACATTCTACCGGCATAAATAAAAGGTAGAAGAAACCTCCACTCTTTAGAGCCAAACCCCAAGCATAACCACATTGATATATTTCGGCACAAAAGTATAAATTTGTGGATATTATCTCTAGCCACCCTTTTGAATTACGAGATTGTTGATTAAAGAAATAGCATGATAAAGTGCTAGAAAGATAGTACTAAAGAGGCACAAATTTGAAGTGACGGATGGTCGGACTCCTATTCTGGCTATTATCTCTATTTTCTCATTCACATACGTTCTCCGTCTTCTTCTTTAAGATGGTTAAGATGGCAATGAAGGCAAACCTACAGACATGCATTACCCATACTAGTAAATGTCACTAACTTATTGTGCCATGATTGCAGGAAGTTTCTTTAATGTAACAAATGGAGGTCTGCGTATTGCTTCTGGTGCTACTCTCCCTACAATTTGCAGGTTGGTATTTTCATGATTGGAGAATGAAGAAGAATTAAGTTGAATTGACAATGCCAATTGGCTAATTCATCTGATTTAATAGGCTTGTTGGTTCATGTAGGGTCTCGAGTTGAGGCTTCATCTTACAACCACTCTGCCAGTATTAAGGTCTGAACCTTTCCATTTCTGTATGACCGCTAAATATCGCTACTGACGTAGTTTAAGCTCTTCTTAGTGACAAATGTAGAAGTGTTACCAGAGGGCAATCGGATTATCGTTAAAAGTTCTACTAAAAGTGCTACTAAAATGCTTATTGACAATTTTCACTTTGGTTTGTGAATTTTGTAGCAAAAGCTAATATGTTGACCAATCCTGTACTTTCAGTGCCTAGCCAACCCCCTTGTCCCTCAATACGGAGGAGGATTAGTTGTAAATCCACAATTTGAGAAAGGCTTAGAAGGATGGAATGCATTCGGGAGTGGGAAAATTTCCACGAGAAAATCTGCATTGGGAAACCCGTTTGTTGTAGCATCCGACAGACATCAGATAGTTTTTCGCAATGGCTATATTTGGAAGAAGGGCTTATCTACACATTTTCTGGTAACTTTTATTTTATGGCTAATAGTCACTCTTTGGTAACTAGTAGTCTTTCCTCCGTTAAAAATAGACTCCTTGAACTATTTCCAACAAACCTGAGATAACTTTTCAAGTTGCACGGTGCTTTCTGCCACAAACTTTTACCGATGATGAATCCTTCCAAGTAGTGGTAGGCATGGATTCAACTAAGATAGATTCTTCCATGGAAACGGTTAGAGAAGGCTAAATTCAACAAAACTTAAAAGGGTCTTTTCAAGGGATGGAAGGAGCTTTGATATTTTTTTCATTCTTCTTTTTTGTCTCTGTAAGCAGTTGTTGAAATCAGTTTGACCACTTTCAGTTTGGGTACAGATCAGTGAAGGAAAGGAAACCGTGGTAGTTACACTGAGGGATTCAAGTAAGCCAAGAATGGTAATAGGGTCTGTTATAGCTCAATCTGGTTGTTGGTCCATGGTAAAAGGAGGGATCACTGTAAATGTCAGCATGACATTTGAACTCTATTTTGAGGTAGATCATCATATCTAACTTCTAAAATGTCTTCTAATGATGCGATCATGCAAGATTTATCTTGATATATATCCTTTATATAAACTAGTCACTTTTCTCAATTAATTTCTAAAGAGCAACAACACCCGCATTGAGTTATGGGCTGATAATGTATCTCTGCAACCATTTACAAAGACTCAATGGAGAGATCAACAAACTAAGAACATAGAGAAGGTAATCACTAAGATATGTGTCTCTTGGAAGGGGTCAATTGCATTAGGCACCCCCAAATTTTCATGCGGTAGCGTTCTGCACCATAATGTTATTTTTAGCGATCTGGCACCCCAAACTTTCATAAGTGTGGCTCCCAACACCCTCCATCCATTTTCCGCCCAACAACATCGCCGGAGAAGTAATTTAACTCAAACAAGGAGGGCATTTTGGTCAGAACAATTAAAAAAGGGAGATTAGGGTTGAATCTGAAAGCTGATGGGTTTGGCGGGCAGCGGCGCGACAATGTTGCAGCTGCTTTAAGAGGAATGAAGGGGGGAGGGGGGCGCTGACGAGGGAAGGGACGCTGCCGACATGATGCCGAAAGAAGGGCAAGGGGCTGTTGCGATCGCGGGGGTGGGGGGAGAGAAGAAGGAAGGAAATGGGGGGTCAGCGTCGTCGACAGGGGGAGGGCACTGCCAGTGGAGAGTAAGGCGTCGGTTTGAGATGCTGCAGGAGGGGCAATGGGGGGAAGGGCTATTGCGGCCACGGGGAACGTGGGAAGAGAAGAAGAAGGAAAAAAGGGGGTCGGCGTCAGTGACGGGGGAAGGGACGCTGCAGGGTGCCGGCGTGAGATGCTAAAGGAAGGGCAGCAGGGTAAGGGGCTGTTGTGGCCATGGGGCTCAGGGGGAGAGAAGAAGACGGCAGAAAGAGGGGGAGTCGTCGTCGGCGTCGGCGTCGTCGTCGGCGGGGGGAAGGGGCGGTGCCGGTGGAGGGTGGGGCGCCGGTGCAAGGGGGTGATAAAGATTAGGTTTTCATTCACTTGATATTCCATAAATGCCCCCGTAAGTTCAGCCGATTGATTTCTTTTGTCTGGGATTTGGCCGGATTTTGGACGGAGGGTGTTGGGAGTCACACTTATGAAAGTTTGAGGTGCCAGATAGCTAAAAATAACATTATGATGTAGAACGCTACCGCGTGAAAATTTGGGGGTGCCTAATGCAATTGACCCCTCTTGGAAAGCCAATCTAGTCATTTAACCATCTGATTGAAACTCACTCTGTTTTCCTCCACCAAAATACTTTAGTAGAGAAATTGCACCTTTTCGAATAATTGAGATAGAGCTTTGCCTTCGATGGAGCAGGTAAGAAAGAGGAAACTGAGACTGCATGTACTTGACAAGCATGGTGAAAAGCTCCAAGGTGCAAAAGTCATAATCGAGCAGAAAAAGCCTCATTTCCCAATTGGTTGTGCAGTTGCAGCGACGATTGTCAACCACACGGACTATCAGAGCTGGTTAACGTCGCGCGGATTTGCAGCAACAACTTTCGACAACGAGATGAAATGGTATTTCACAGAACGAAACCAAGGACATGATGAAAAATATAATTTGGATTGGGTCAAAGCTTTGCCCCCTCGAGAACTATTAAATGCCGCTATACGTAGAATCGGTTCTGTTATGTCGAGGTATGCCGGTGAAGTAATTGCATGGGATATTGTCAATGAAAATGTGCACTTCCACTTTTTTGAAGACAGACTTGGCCAAAATGCTTCTGCTAAGTTCTACAAGATAGCAGCAACACTCGATCAACAAGCAACTACGTTTTTAAATGAGTATAATACTGTGGAGTCTCCAGAGGATATGGAAGTCATACCCTCCAAGTATATACAAAGGCTCGAGCAAATTCGATCCTTCCCGGGGAACGAAAATATGGTGATCGCACTCGGACTACAAGGCCATTTTGATTCGAACCCAAATCTCCCTTACGTACGTGCTGCTTGGAGATTCTTGGAGAAACCAAAATGCCAATATGGTTCACAGAGTTTGATATCGGAAGAGGCCCTAACCAAGTTAGTTTTTTTACAGTCTTCTTACCTATCTACTGCAATTGCCACATCCTTTTCAACAGTAGATCCAATATCTGATGGTTTTGAGATTGCTGCAGGCTGAATATTTAGAAGAAGTGATGAGGGAAGCCTACTCACATCCTGCAGTTCAAGGAATTATTCTTTGGCCAGGAAACGTTCCGCGTGGTTGTAAAAGCGAATGCTTAGTGGAATTTCAAGGCGACCCGCCCCAAAATTGTAGCAAGATGTGCTTAACGGACAGCAATTTCAAGAACTTGCCAACCGGAGATTTGGTTGACAAGCTGTTGAAGGAGTGGAATAGGGAAAGGTTGGAGGGTAACACAGACGACAATGGAGTTTATCAGCACCAAGTTTTCTATGGGCATCACCTCGTAATAATTTCGGATCCACGTACGGGACATAGCGTGACTACAAAATTTGAGGTGACTTCCGATGAGAAATCCAAAGCCTTGGATGTCTGGATTTCCAACTGATATAGAAGAAGATGTTAATGAACATTTGTGGAGTACATGCTTTGAGCATTTGTTAAGAGAAATAACATATTCTTGTGCACTAATTAAGCGTTAATGTTTCCTAGGTAGCTGAAATAAGTATTTATGGTATGGATTTGAGGTGTGGAACATTAAAATAAGGTTAGAATTTAGGGTCCTTTTTTTTTCTATGACAATTCTTTTTTAGGTGAACTATGGAACTTTATTGCTCTGCCCAATCAAACAAAAGAAAATTTTGACTAGCACGTTATCCTAAATGCGCCATTTGAGACGCAAGTTATTATTTTGGCGTTCAGATCGAGAGGGTGTGTAATTTATTGAAGAGGAATTATTACAAGCAATAACATGTATTATTATGAGTTTTTTTTTTGCTTGTCCTTTTTTGGGATCCTAATGGTATATATGAGTTCTAGGGTGGTTTTCAATTGTTCTTTTTAGTACAAATGATCAAACGCTTTTTTGTCTTGATAATGCATGCAAATGGCACATGCTCTTTCATCCATTTTCTAACATTTCATAAATGAAAGGATTATAGCATCCAAGTTTGATCACTCGAATGGGTGTACCTATTAGGGTTAAATAGTTGAGGGATTGAGTTGTCATTAAATCTTATTTGAATAGATACTCCTGTATTTTACTCATCGTTTTAATATGTCACATCTGTAAGAGATCATGAATATGAACGTGTTAGTCTAGTTGAAGATAATTTTCAACCAATGTATAATACTAACCGTTTGTTGACAATTGATAACCCTTTAATTATTCGATTAGTATGAAACAAAAGCACCGAGCGCAACGGCCATTACCTTTGCTAGAAAGAAAAAATAAAATAACTGGGTCACACTCTTGGTCTCAGGTGTTTATCGTTCACCATTCAACTTTTCTACTTTTTCCGGATTATCGAAAAACCTACTTAATTGAAGCACGAGTCCATCCCACAAAAGAGTCCAGTTAGAAAGCTGTCCCCTTGTGATCCCAAAAAGCTCTCACGGTAGAAGCTGACACTCTGATGAAACCCCACCTGCCTTATTAATATATAGGGTTAATTACACCTATATCCCTGAAGTTTGGGGATAATTACACGCGAGGACACAAAGTTTCAAAATGTAATATTCCGTGATCAAAAGTGTTTCAAATGTATCACCCGTGTCCATCCGTCAGGTTTCCGTCCAAAAAGTGTACTTTTTTAATGATGTCAGCAATACGTATTTTTAAAATGTCAAAACTACCCTTGTATGTATATACTGAGTAATTTTTAAAAATTTTAAATTAATACTATAAACCCTAATTTTCATTGTCTTCCCCCCCCAACTCGCCAGCAGCCCCACTACCGGCCGCACAAGCGGTCGCCGGCGACTAACTCCAGTCCCCACTGCAAGCATCGCGTCGCTGTCACCACCTGTCGACGGCCAACAAATTCGGTCAGTTGCCCCATCACCGGCTGCACAAGCGGTCGCCGGCGACAAACTTCGGTCCCCGCTGCAAGCATCGCGATCAACTCCGGCGCTTCTTCACCGAGCGCCATCACCAATGCCTCTGCAACCATCGCGCCGCTGCCACCACCGCCCGGGATTTATCACCGGTGCCATCTCGAGGTCAACCACCCGTCTTTTCCCGATCGACCAGTAAAGGCGACGCCGGTGACGGGGAAGGGAAAGGGGAGGGTGGGAGCGACGAGGAAGGGGAAGGGGTAGGGTGGGGGCGACGGGGAAGGGGAAAGGGGAGGGTGGGGGCGACGGGGAAGGGGAAGGGGGAGGCACAGGGGAAGGGGCGGCACAGGCGACGGGGTGCTGTGGGAACGGGGTTGGGGGGTGGGGGTGGGAAGGGGGAGGGGGTTGGTGGGTGGTCCCAAGGGCAAATCAGGATTTCAACTTTTATTTAGGGGCAATTTGGTCTTTTTGTCAAAACCGTTAAGTATTTTTATATTCCGTTTGTCAACGGACATAAGTGTTACATTTTGAAACTTTGTGTCCTCGCGTGTAATTACCTCCAAACCTCAGGGACATAGGTGTAATTAGCCCTAATATATATAACAAATAAAAAACATTACGTTACCGATGTTGGGTAAAGCATCTTCTTAATTAGTTAAAGCAATCGAAACTACGGACTAATCTGTTGCATGGTGTTACCGGTTAAGACTGGGTAAGATATCATCTTCCTAAGTTGAGCCCTCATAGGATCTTATGTGACCTGTAGACATGGAAAAGTAACTCAAAGCTACGAACAATCTGCACATGAAAGCAGCGGTGGAGCCAGAATTTTTTTTTTAAGGTGGGAACTAAAATCTCAATCTAAAATTAATAATTCCACTAGCAGTAATTGTCAAATTCTACCAATTTTTAATTGCATATTGTAAGTTTCAAAACTCAATCGTCACATTCTAGATTGATAGAAAAAAAGGAAGGGTTCTTAGAAGTAGAAAATTTAAGAATCAATCACTGGATCTTTCCTTGTTTTTACGAACTGCCGTGACCATTAGTCTCATCGTCTAGAAATTGACCTGCCGATTGTCGTCCGTGAGCACCGTTGCCGGTGAGCCTATGAATCGCCCCTGAGGCCACGCCTAAGCACGTGAGGCCGTGACCTTTGGGCTTAGGCTGCGGTGACTTGCAAGCCCGTGACCTGCCGGAGGTGGATAGGGCAGTGGAGGCAGTGGCGTTGGCCGTTGAGGGCGTGCCGGCGAGAGGTAAGGCAGGTGAGCAGTGAGAGAAGAACTGAGGAGGAGGTGGTGCTCTCCTGTCCGCATATGTGCCTTTAAGGCTTTGAAAGTATTGAAGCTTTTGAAACCATAAGAATGAGACTCAAAAAAAATAAAAAATTGTTGACTTTATGCGTAGAATAAGTTTTTATTTCTATTTTTTTTTTGGTTTATTTGTTCAAGTTTAACATTTTAAGACTGAAAGGATTTTTTTTAACCATTTTTTAACCTTTTAGGTATATTAACATATAATATAATTACAAATACATCTCCTTTAAGTATTTTTAAAATTTTTAGGTGAGCACTTTCACCATTAGGATAAAATATATCAATTAAGGAGGACAAATTCTGGAGAAGCTAATGGGCACCGGCCACGCTCCTTCCGCCACTGCATGAAAGTGCATCCAGGTAGTCCTTACATGAACACCCTAAATACTGAATTCAAATTTTAATGATCTTTTATGTGTCTGATCCGAGCAAGGAAGTGTACCTACATAGCTGAAACAGAGGAAAAAAAGCCAAAAAAATCTCTACACTTACGTTTTTTGGTCCTTCTTTGTTGTTAACATCATTGAAGAGAAGAAGCTAAAATTGAGGCTTGAAATTTTTTCAGCATGAGTCAAAATGATCATATTCACAAGGAGATGCATATATCTCTTGAAAAAAGCTTGGGTCAATTAAAGTTTAATCCCGTAGATAATTGTGTCAATATAACTCCTAACTTCTTAATTAGGTTGATATCCATGGATAATAATGGACTCCATGTCGCAATCAACCGTAATGACTCATATCTAGATGACTTGCACAAATCATCCACCAATTCCATTTCTCCGGTAGCAATGTTCATCTCTTCCTTAAGAAGTCTCTTCACACGAGGATGCCTGATGAGTTCAGATATAGATCATTCAACTGTGAAATGTGAACCTTCAATAATTCTCACGATTATGTCGACGTCTAGCTAGGACGATGCTTTAATTTGATAATTGGACAATACAAATTGTGGATGACAAGAGATGTTACAGGTGGGCTAAATGTGATATGGAGCGACTTGTACATGACATGCATGTCTTACGTCTTCAACCAGTTGGAGAAAATGTTGATCAAAAGAGTCAAACGCCTATACATGATCATTTCGTAGACAGATCTTCAATTTGCCAAAAATGGCTTCATTTTACCAAGTCTTCAAATTACCTGGTTTTAACTTTTTGCCAAGATTTTACCGGTCCTTATTTACCAGCATTGTTCGAAGATACCAAAAATGCAGGGACTTCTTTACAACCGCTAAAAGAGGTACCCCATTTCGTCTATATAAAGGCCCCATTCCTAAAAAAAACTCAAATGGCAACCCCCATAATGGCAACCTGAGTTAAATATCTCGCCGAATTGTTATTGGTGAGTCCTTAAGGACTTCACCACCTTTTATCTATTTTTTCCTTCGTGTTCTTCAAGCAACTTAGCTTCATCAGCTCCATCAAAACAATCACATTTACAGGTTTGTGTCTGATGCCACCTTTTATTAAAACGTTTGCATGCACTAGCAGTGGGGTGTGTGTGTATGTAAAGCTTGTGGAGGGATATTCATTTTGATGGCAATTTGCACGTTTTTATCTCCTGAAGAGTTTGTTCTCGTTGTGTTTGGCTTCTAAGGGTGTTACAAAGGTGAAATATATATTAACCGCGGTAACAGTTCTCACTTCTCACCAACATCTTTACTCCAGGGGAAAACAAAAGATATAAGAAAAAAGAGAAAAAGAAGTAGCTTAGGCATACCAAGTCTTCATAACTGCCTCTGAACTTACTTTGAGAATAGGGATTTATTTCATTCATTATACCATAATCTATATCATATCAACGTCCTGCATTTATGATCCAATCATTGAATATCAGTTCCGGTACTCTAATTTCAATCAAAAAGTCATTCTAACAATTGCTTTTCTTTCTTAAAAGAGGAAATAAGTCATTTTCTTTAGGAGCTATGGAGTTCTTTTCCCAGTTAATGTGAGAGCCGTTTTGGTCTTTAGTCTATTCATGACAAACCATTTTGTGAGCTAGTACATTTATATTTATAATGAGGTTTGATGATTTCAAGGGTGAAAAGACTCCTCAGAGGTTTATAGTTTGTTGTATGGTACAGTTATAAGTTAATAATCTGTTTTTCGCTTCAGGGAGTTAGCCTCATTTAAAAAATCATGAAGGTTTATACAACATTCGCCGTGCTAGTCTCCCTACTTTCAGCAGGTTGGTGACACGAGATTTCTAATTTCCAAAAAGATATTAATTACTTTGTCTAGATTGTAGAATGGCGTGATGAAAACTGATTCCTCTTCTTTTGATTCAGGGTATGGAACTGAGGCTTCGCCTTACAACTACTCGGCAAGCATTAAGGTTCCAACTACTTACATAGCTGAATGCAAGCATGACTGTTTAGTACTTTTTGCCATGTTCTTATTCTTTGAGTTGTTCTTTTAGTGCCTTGCGGAGCCTCCTGTTCCTCTGTATGATGGAGGATTGTTGGTGAACCCTAAATTTGACAATGGCTTAGAAGGATGGAACGTGTATGGAAATGGGAAAATTGCCACGAGGAAATCTGGGAATGGAAACAACTATGCCGTTGCATACGATAGAGGTCATGCACATGATACTATTATGCAAAAGCTGAATTTGCAGGATGGCCTATACTACACATTTTCTGGTAAATTTTGCGGTCAATCACTCTAACAATAAGTTTTTATTTTTTTCTTAAATTAGAAAACAACTACATTATTTGACACAAATATGGATGTTTCAGCATGGGTACAAATTAGTGAGGGGAAGGAAACAGTTTCAGTTGCATTGAAGGATTCAACGAATCCAAGAAACATAATAGGGTCTGTTGTTGCTCAATCCGGTTGCTGGTCTATGATCAAAGGAGGGGTCGTGGTTAATGCTAGCATGTCAGCTGAACTCTATTTCGAGGTAGACCATAATTCTAGCTCAGAAAGTATTACATAAAACCTTCATTCCAAGTAACATTTGTTTGATTGCTAAATGTGGCTGCCATTGTCATGTCTGCAGAACAACAATACCAAGCCTGAATTATGGGTTGACAGTGTTTCTCTACAATCATTTACTAAAGCTCAATGGAGAGATCAACAAACTGAAAACATAGAGAAGGTAACTATCAAGCTATCTATAATGTTTGTCCCCAATTGAGTTTCGCATATAATATTGCACTAGTAAAGTATGATCAAGAAATGAAATATGAGCCAGATCATTCCTATCGGTGCAGGTGAGAAAGAGGAAAGTGAGATTGCAAGTATCAGACAAGCAAGGAAAGAAGATCCAAGGTGCACAAATCACCATTGAGGAGAAAAAGCCTGAATTTCAGATCGGTTGTGCCGTGGCAGCCCCTATCATAAACACTACAGGTTACCAAGATTGGTTTGTTTCAAAAGGATTTAGTGTATCAGTTTTCAACAATGAAATGAAATGGTACTACAATGAAAAAGTCCCGGGTACGGAGAATTACACCGTACCGGATGCCATGCTTGCCTTCTTTGAGAAACATGGGGTTGCGGTGAGAGGTCACTGCGTCCATTGGGATTTAGAAAGGCAAAATATGCCATGGACGAAAGCTTTACCCAATAAGGAACTGTGGGACGCACTTTGGCGCAGAATGGATTCCGTTATGAAAAGATACGCCGGGAAAGTAATTGCTTGGGACGTCGTGAACGAAAACGTGCACTTCCATTATTTGGAAGACAGACTTGGTCCAAACACTTCTGCCATGTTGTACAAGAGAGCGGCGGAGCTGGATCCTAAAGCAACTCTGTTTCTGAATGAGTTTAAAACGCTGGAATATCCCGAAGATATGCCGCTCATACCCTCTAGGTACATTGAGAAACTCGACGAAATCAGATCTTTCCCAGGACTTGAAAATAAGGTGATTGCACTTGGGCTACAAGCTCATTTCAATAGCTACCCCAATCTGCCTTATGTGCGCGCTTGCTTGGATGTTCTCGGTGAAACCAGAATGCCCATATGGCTCACAGAGTTCGATATTGGCAAAGGACCTAATCAAGTAAGTTTTTTGTATTCGATCACCATCACTTGGCATATTCAGGATGAGTATTCACTAGTGACTAATTAATGGAACTAAACATGACGAGTGGCTTTGTTTTTTTGCTAGGCGGGATATTTGGAAGAAGTGATGAGGGAAGTCTATTCACATCCTGCTGTTGAAGGAATCATGTTGTGGCCTGGGAATCCCCCAAAAGATTGTAAAGAAGAGTGCATAAGACCAAACGGGACGTGCGGCAAGATGTGCTTAACCGATACTGATTTCAAGAACTTGCCGACCGGAGATGTTGTCGACAGGTTGATGAAGGACTGGAATAGGGCAATCTTGAAGGGAAACACCGACGAGAATGGAGTTTACGGGCACCAAGTTATCTATGGAGAACACCTTGTCACTGTCTTGGATCCGTGTACCGGAAAGAACGTGACAAGTCCTTTGAATGTCACTAGGGATAATTCCGAAGCATTGGATGTCAAAATAGACATTTAGGTCTCCTTGTATTCAAAAGTACTGCCGTGGCTCACGTCATCTCTTATAGTAGGTTTTATGGCAAATGTTAGAGCGAGAAGCACAACATGTAAAACTTCATGTTTTGTTAATAAAACTTCCTTAGTTTTCATGGAATTCGTGCTTTGAGTGGTACATACATGCATTATTGTACATTAATTTGAACAAATTCAACATAGTAGTTTATTAATAGAATACTCTAATCCATGCGCATGTGTTTGATAAGGTAATTTAAACACTTCAAATTTTTAAAAAAAAATTAATAATTTTTAGTTAAGTGTGTTTGATAACTCTTCATCTTGTAACATTTAAGAAATTAATTCTTGTGAAAAAATAGACCAAAATTTAAGTTAAAATTGACTTACTTAATGATTATCACAAAATTACAAGGATAGATGGCCAAAACTTATTGAACAAAATTATGCTAACAAGAATACCGGTAATTTAAAGTTTTTAGTTTACGGATTTAGAACTTAAATTTTCAGCACTAAAATATAGTGAGAATAAAAATTCTCCAATTTTAAGCACTAAAATTTAGTGAGAGTAAATTGCACCATGCATGTGAAATGAAGGTTAACATTATGATGACCATCTTACCTTGAATTGAATGGCCCGCAAACACAAGCCATTACGTATTTAGTAGCAAAAAAAATGTTCACGAGGCAAAGAGCAACAAAATCAATGTCCGGCAAATATCTAGCTATTGTTATTCTAGACGCGCTACAGCTGCAACAACGTGCGATCAATGATGACGCCTTCTTGTCTAAATATCAAATTAAACCGAGCCACGTTGAGTCCTCAAGTATCTCCCTTCCTTCGTACGTGTCTTTTATCCTATATTCATTTTCTTTCGACAATTGGTTAAGAAATAGCGCAAAATATCTGCCATGTAATCGTCACGTAATTTCTAGTGACAATTACGTGGCGGGATATATTTATTGAAACAAAATTCTACATATAAAGAATAATTATCACAATCATTCGATCACAATTAATTTATTGACAACACCGCCTTCAGCACATTAGAACCATTATGTCTCTTAAGTCGCCACCACTAACACCGTTACTTGAACAACCGTCACCACCATGAGGACACAACCACACACATTGCACCATCGTCGCCATTGCTAGTTACAAGTATGTCATAACCATCTTCATTTACACCACATAAAAATTGTCGGCATGACCGTCATGTCGCTGCTTGTCATCACCGCCACAATTGCCACACTTGTCATCACCGCCACAATTGCCACCACCTCTTCACGAACCATTACCACCACCTTCATCGGTACCTTTCTGCCGCCACCACCACCACTAACAAAATCAACGCAACTTTGACAATAGAGAATTATAAAATGCATCCATAAACGAATAAATTTAATAAATGAAAAAATATATACAGAGTTAAAAAAATTTCAAACCTATGTTTTTGGTTTACCAAGCCAGTTATTATATCTTTCAGTACCCGATCATTTTCAGCATTTTATTTTAAAAATTCAGCCCTGAAATTTTCAATACTTAAATTTAATGAGTAAAACGCTTCATGCATGTGCAATGAAGGCTTATATTATGATGATCATTTTACTTTAGATAAATAGCCTCCAAAAACTCATGATTACATATTTTTAGCAAAATGTTGATGAGGCAAAGAGCAAGGGCATCTATTTTTGGCAAAATCGAGTTAGAGGGTGTTTGTGATTGATTTTAGATTGGTCAAATCTGATTAAATTAGTTTTGAAGTGTTTGGCAACAAAATGTAAACTAATTAAATCTGCTCTAATGTGCTTAAAACTGATTAAATCCATAATTCTCATTTTCTTGGATTAAGATTTAGAGTCCATTTGGGATTAATTAAATTCATAATCCTCATTTTCTTGGATTAAGATTAAGATTTAGGACAAATGTTTGGTGATATTTTAATAGCATCTCAAAGCTTTAGATATATGTGGATGCATAGACAAGGAACTGTAATACGAATGCATTGTTTGAGTTGGATTACATGATTGTAATGGCCGATAATTTTGTTTTGGACCATGTAGGTGATTTGTGAGTGCACCATATCAAGAGCCAATACGTAGGTCTGCAGCAAAACTGCAGTGATGGGATCTCTTCAACAGCCCCTCGGGATCGAGTTTTCCTCCGAAACAGTCTAGTATTGTTGGATTCCCTCAGGATGAATTCAATTATATTAAGCCATGTAAATCATTTTAACTTGAGGGCAGCTTGGTCACTGGGAGACCACCTCCTTCTGCGTCTATTTTGTAGCGACAATAGGAGGCAAGTGGTTGTCGAAATCGTAAGCAGTGTAAATTTTTTCGGATTTCCTGAAATGCTGTGTTAATTACTAATCGGATCGATTTGTTGTTTCCCATACAAATTTCTCTTTCCTTAATTTCGTATGTTTGCTCATTTTTTGTTCTATTAAGTAAATTCTCATATACAAAGACCAGAAGTTGGAGAAGAAATTCTAAGTCATCTTATCACGATAAATAAACAGTCTAACACCTATTTTCATGATTCTAGGTTATCCATTGAAAAGAGGCCAGAGATAGGGGAGTAATTTAACGGTGGGAAACTGCAGAGACCTACAGCATAGACATTTGATCTAAGGTTTGGTGGTGATAACGATGATCAAATTACATGTTTAGTACATTGCCAGTTATGTAGTCTCGTAGTGTTTAGTTGCAAAATTTCTTTAAAGCAAACAACATTTTGGCTCCCTTGTCTGTTCGCTAACGATGTTTGTTCAAAGATGAATGATGTCATTTGCATTACATTAGATGAAAACATTTCATGTAAACGGTACATTGGAACCATAAGAAGCATGAGTAAATAGGGGAAATTTGACAATGCCATGTGATACTTAAAATTGTTCTCGACTGATTTGGTATGTGATGGTTAAGCTCTTCTGAGATTTCTCAAATAGTGAGATATTGAGACTCACCTTGGACTTCTTTTCGCTTGTCAATCGTGTGCGGTCAAGCATACGAGCAGCGTGTCTCCTGTATAAATATAGTGTTTCTGTATAGGTCATTGCCTCAACGCATTAGCTTAGGGTGAAGATTACAGATGGCAATTATAAGTGAAGTTTTTTACAAGATTAATCGCCATTGATGTTGTTGTGGCTGCCTTGTGCATTAACTATTGACAAAGATACTCTCAAGGCATTTTCTTCTTTGGTTTAACCAATCTGTATATTATTCTCTGTTTGTTATAGAGGAGTACAAGGGAACTCGTAGAGGAACTTAAACGATGCTCTGTAAAAGTCTCGACGTCCGCTAAAGGATATGACTAACTCAAATGGACACGCTTTAACGGTAACGTTATTAACGAATTATTATCGGGTAGATTTTACTTGCTGTGATGACTCAGTAAGCGTGACATCAACAGCATCTCAAAACCCTTAAACCTTTGTAGAATTAGGGTGCATCTCAAATATTACTAGTAATAACATTGCGCTTTGTCACGGGAAAAACTAATATCTTGCTCAATCTCCCAACTAGGAAGGGGGATTGGAGGCATCGAATACAGCTTCCTTACATGCCTGGTGCATTTATTATCGACAAAGGAATTTGAGCCTTTCTCCTCTTTGGTGGAATCAATCTGTTTGTTCTTAATTTGCCGTAGAGGATCTACTCAAAAGGTGCCGAAGTAATTGCTAGTGTGTTTACTGCGAAAATATCAAAGAAGGCAGGGGTGTCGAGGTGAAATTTCCACCTTTCATATGGTTTTCCATTCACCTTTTGTTAATTAAAGGTAGTTGTCAAACTATTTAATGACAAAGAAGAAGGTGAAATAGCACAAAAGCGAGTGAAAATAGTAGTTTTCCTATTACTCATGTCAAAGACTAGAAAAGCCAGGAGAAAATCTCGTACATGTGTTATGCTTCTAAAACCATGCATAATGGTGACAAACAACTTATGCCTCACAATGCTACAGAATTATTTTCTATATACACACCTCAACGGGGTAATCGTCTAGATTTTACGTGCTTGGACAATGAGGCAAGGGCAACGTCAACCGCGTCTCGAAACCCAAAATCCTCTGTAGAATTAGGGTGCATATACGTGAGTGTTGGGATCAAATCTATTACTCTTTTCCGCATCCTCTCAACCTTGTCCTCGGGAATCTTTACCAATTCTTGTTCGATATCCATACTCTTTGTGTTACTGCTATTCCGGTCACGCTTATCCTCAATATAAACCGAATAAGAATTTGGATCGGTTGGAAGGTACCATGAATATTGAGTATATGCCGCGTGAGGCGAGAAAAACACCGGGATGCAACCGGTAAGAAACGAGTCGAAGGTGGATCGCCGAGTGAAAGAGTCGCCCGTTGCTTGGATACAGAAAACGGACTTTATCATAACGTTAAGCACCTCGCTCGGGTCGTGGCATTTGCTTCCTCCTCGATTGCTGTCACATTTCAAAAGCTTGCATAGACTCGACTCGTTGCATTGCCTTATAATGTCATCCCTGATCGCGGCCCTCTTCACACCCGTCCTCGTGGCGCCCACGAACGAGAATAGGTGGGGCCGGTCAATAACGCGCACTTGGTGCTGCCACGTTAACACCTCCTCCGACGTGGATGGGTGGAAGTAAGACGGGTAAGGAACACCGTATTGGTTAGGCCCCTCTCGCGGTTGTCGTTCCACGAGTAGTACGGACATGTTTCGTAAAGAAGGCATGTATAGGAGTCTATTCGCCCCATAGTCATTACCACCATCGTTTCTCACGAAATCCCACGCGGTCCTCCCTAACGCAATGAAATGGTCTTTTCCGTTGCTTCTCCGCCACCACTTTTGGCGACGAATGAAGTCAGAAAATTCGATTGCCAGTGCATCTCTGGCCTCGAAGTTTACCTCGCGCGACCTGTTTGAAGCGTCCAGGCCACCGTAAAATGGAACATAGTACAAGTTGGCACCTTCAGGGTCCAGCGTTCGACATGGATGGTTCTCGAGGCGCGCATGGAAGATCATCTCCGCAAGTAATTGGTGGGTGGCGAACCAGCTCGAGGACGGGGCTCCAAGTACTTCCCCAAGTGGCCGGCCGAGGCCACAATTCGCGATATGTGGACACATATTTGTGTGCAAATTCAAATGTTGGCAGTCCTGGAGAATCTCGAGGTTGAACTTAGCTGGTAGTTTGTATACGAAGACCCGCACATTCTCTCTACATGTTCCTCGTCCCCGCCTCGTCGCCGGTTTATACATCTCGCTACCATTTTCGGAAAATTTTAGTGTTGCCAGGAGGAGAAGAAACCAGAAGGTTAAAAATACATATAGGCAGATGGAGAATTTCATCGGGGAACTTAAGGAATATAAGAACATGAGATTCACAATAGATTATAGAACTGCTTATATAGGAGAGTAACATGGATCAGATGAATTAGGTAACAAATATTCGATTGCTCGTTTTGGGCAATAATTAAAACACTTGAATGCTTATTCTCATTTTTTTTCACGTGTTTGATGTATTCAATGATTAAGTCTCAAGGCTAAATCACTGGAGAGACTTTCGATTTTTAACGTTCAAAAAGGAAGGGGGAAATGTATCCTCTTAACCACCCGTATGAAGTTAGATCCGGTTCGTAAACCATACTACCAAGGGGGTTTGAAAATCATGCTCTTAATCACACCCATCTGAAGTTAATCAATGGTAATAAAGCGAATTGAGAAAGCAGCAGGCGGAGGAGTGGGTTGTTTGTCAAGTTACTAGTTGAGCCATAAGAGAATAGACCTAATAATGTTATCATGCTTTAACGTTAATAAGCGAAAGCTCATGTGACCGAGAAATATGTCCAAAACTTATTTTTCAGTCTCTCAATGCAAGTGACATAAGAAATGGAAGATCACAAAAACACTGATGCAATACTATCCAAAAATGCAAAACGTAAAGCACTTTCACTTCTGTATTTATATCAAGAATCAAGCATACAGTGCAGAAGAGGAGATATTCAAACCAAATACTAAACCTGTCCAATATTTCATTCCTAAATAGCAACTTTGCGTTAGAAGCCACGTCTCATGCACCAGAAGCAGCGTACTTCAATATTCTGCTAATGAGCACAGTAGTCCCTAACCCTGTCACGGAAGGGAGGGTCACTAAACTGCGTGAACGCTCCGTCGAAACAGCCATCGGAAATTTCTCTAATCCTCTTGCAACAGTCCGGGCCTAATATGATGTGTTCCCCAAAAAACGAAATGATCAGATCCCGAATACAACCTTCTACCGACGTCAAAGCTGTCAAGCGTTTGCTAGGGCTATCATAGTGGTTACCCGGTGACGGTGGTGGCTTAGTGGCTGGGGGTGGCTGAATTGGTGGCGGCGAGGGTGGGGGCAGACCAGGCGAAGGGGGTGGAGGCTGACTAGGCGGCGACGGTGGTGGTTGACTTGGAAGCGACGGTGGTGGCGATGGCGGGGGTTGTTGACTAAGTGGCGGGGGGGGTGGGGCCGAACTAGGCTGCGGGGGTGGGGTTTGAGGCTGTGTAGATGGTGACGGTGGTGGCAGACTTGGCGGTGAGGACTGCGGTGGTGGGGTTAGAGGCGGAGGCTGACTAGGTGGCGTGGGCACTGAGGAGGCGGTAGCGGCCATAGTGGAAACGGCATGGGACGACGGAACCACCAAGGTATAGGCCAGCGTCTGGTTAGTAAAGGCCGCCGCAAGACGCGAAAATCTCTAATCCTACTACGCGTTTCACCATCAGTGTTAGGCATTTCGCCGCCATAGGGGCGGCAATGAGAAAGGATCAGCAGTTGCATGCAAGCAAAAAAGAAGACAATCGCAGCTACACTGGCCGATCCGCTCCTCATCGTTGCAACACCTACAGGGCTTCTTCCAACTTTTCCTACGTGAGCCGAGTTTACATTGTTTATAACCAAGAAATCTTCAAACGGGTTACAAACAAGTAGATGATAAACTTGTCTTCGTCCCTAATATATCACCTAGTTGAGATGTGATAGAGTTCTTAATAGCTGTGTGTTACTATGGGATTAGAGCACCTGCCTGATAAAAAAATTTGTGTCACAACGTATATTAGTGACAAAATTGTCACTAAAGATATTAATAATGTAAGAAAAAAAAACAGTTTCTAGTAATAATCTCCCGTCATATCAAAATTGTTACAACAGAGCCCTGTTACCATAGATTTGCAATTCTTAATGTGAAATATTTTATTCATGTCGATGAATAAAAGGATTATTTTGTCTAGTCAACATTGATTCGGGGAGAGGCAAGAATTCTCTGAAATTAAAAGGATTATTTTAACAACACATTGATACTGTGTCACAGTAGATGTCTTTACTCATTCTATGGAGCAACGAGTCGTAATTTAAAATCATTTATTCATCCAGGTGAATTCGGGCTATCCGGGCCAATCGCATAAAGTTATTCTTTTAGCTAGTGGACATTGATTTCGAGAGAGGCGCCGAAATTCTATCGAATTTTTTTTTTTATATTCTATGATGCGATCTTTGAAGCAAAAGTGCCCCCAACTGCATTAAATAGTTATTAAATTTTTTTAAAAGAAAAGATTAGAAATATATATCAAAATTAAGAAGGGATTACAACATGCTCAAAAAAATAAGTTTTTATTCACGGATGACATCCTCATCCGATAAGAATAACAATAAAAGAAAAGCGTGCATCAAAAGCAACAAACTATAATAATAGCTATAAAATCCTACAAATTGATTTTATTTTATCTTTTTGCCTTTTTTGTAGTGGATAAGTACTAACCAACTAAATGCAAAAAATAAAATTACCTAAAGCAGGATAAATAATACACAAAACAAGATAAAGTCTAAAAAAGAAAACAATCAATCAAAATACTACACCAGTTGTCAGCCACCAACCCCAAACTCCAAACACATGTCCCTCGTCACTGTCACGTTCCACGTGCATCCCCCCGTAGCCCGTAACTAGGCTTCAAGTACAAATTTGAACTCTAACTTGAATGTCTAAACTTTGGAATGTTCAATAAGCACATAGTCATTTAGGTGACCCTAAGGGAAAACAGTGAGGTCAAATAGTTAAAACTGAAATGCAAACATTAATTATAGAAAATAAGGCTTATCATGGCTGTTGTCCTGGAGTCATAGTATTGCATTTGTTGTTCGGTACACACAAGAATACAGCCGCCACCATTAAAATCTAAAAGATAACCAAATAAATCCCCTTTTATTTGAGTAAAAGGTGTAGAAGAATATGAGAGGATTAAATGCACATAAAACCCCATACTTTGGGGTCATTTACACGAAACACTCCAGAGTTTGAATTTTAATCCCCACCATCCCAAATTTCCAATTTTGGTGCACGCAACACCATTTGACGGTTTTTAGTCGTTTTGGTGGAATGTCTGTTAGAAGTCAAATGGCACAAAGGTAACTTCCTCCATATATCCAACATGGCAGCCACGTCAATTTTGATTTTGTAAGGCATATTTGACCACCGGCAGCATTGAGACGGCGTTCTGCCGGTAGAGATGGCAACTGAGGAGCCAATTGTCACGGGAGGCGACGGCGCCGAAGGGCACTGCTGCTCCTCGCAGTGGTGCGTATCTTGACGGCATGGGTCTGATGGCGGCACTAAGCTAGATGGTGATGCCGGTCCTTGTCGATGGTGGGTAGGCGGCATAGTTGTAAGGTCGTAATCGTGAGGCGACGATGGCGCCGATTGGAGCAATTTATCGTGGTGGTGATGCTTCGCCAGAGCTTGCGATAGTGTTGCTCCAGTGTTTTTCGGAAGGCCTGCCGTGGTGGCAATGACGACATCTTGATGGGATGGTGGTGGCCGCTTGATTGCGACGGTGTCGGTAGCACAGATCTGGAGGAAGGATGGTGGTCCCTTGGTTGTCGACGGCCTCTTACCTGTGGTAGATGGCCTGGCTATGCGCGGTGGCGGCATTAGGTACTGACCCATGGCCGGAGGCGCTGCCATGGCTTTTTCATCTTCTTTCTCTCTTTTTTTTTGAATGTAGCCTTCCCTGCTCTGACGGCCTCACGGCGGTGGTCGGCCGCGACTGGTATGGTGATTGGGTGCGAGTAAGGCAGCGATGGTAGACCAGGTAGCCCCTACTGGCGGTGACACGAGGGTGATGAACGTTGTGACTGTTTGATTTTTGTGTGAGAGAGATACAAAAGGGTAAAACTCCGAAGTTCGAATCATGTGGCTGCCAACAAGGATATTTTAATGAAGTGCCCATTTTGACCTCAAAATTAGAACAGCCGTCCTCGAATTTTGAATTTCAACCGTCAAATGGTGTTGCGTGCATCAAAATTGGAAATTTGGGGTGGTAGGGGTCAAAATTCAAACCCTGGGGTGTTTCGTGTAAATGACCCCAAAGTATGGGGTTTTATGTGCATTTAATCCAATATGAGAGAAGCTGCTGTTTGTCAATCTGTGTTCCCGATGTACCAAAACCAAAGTAACGGGGTGCAATATGTCTTGTCTGTATTGTTAATTTAAAGTTATTTATTCTATATGACCAAGATAAAATGCCATGTTAATCTGCATCTCACAAAGAAAAATTTTCTAAGGTCAGCACTCCCAGCTTGGCTACACTATAAGTGGATTTTTACTGCCATCCAGCTTCTAAGAAATAGTAACTCCTATAGCAAGATTAATGGTTCCTAACAATAATGACATTTCGGTTAGCACATTCAGCATGACAATACTTTTTTAGCTTTACCAAATAGAAGTTACTAAAAATACTTAGCGATTACTAATTGTCACAATACTTAGCGATTACTAGCTGTCGGAGGAGGTAATTATCTTTTTGCAACTCGAATAGCAAACAGAATTTCCACTAAGTGGGAACCGGTCACTCTCTCAAGCTCAAGTGTTTATAGTTCCCACCTCAGCTACAGAAAATGCCATGTTAATTTGCATCCATACGAGAGAAGAAAAAGAAAATTGACCGAGTCACCACTCTCAACTTGGCTAAACAATGCGGAAATGGGTCACTCTGGGGCTCGAGTGTTTATGGTTCACAACTCGGCTGTCTTAAGGTTTCGACAGGAACGGATAGAACTTGTACAGGATGCTTTAGGATTATCTTGATCTAGGCTGATGCGTGCTGCGTGCCCTCTGCGGGGTTTTGGCTTCTGCAGCTACTTAGTATTTACTATGCTACTGTACTTTAGTGTTGTTTTTGACCTAGCGCAGATCTTGCAGCGGGGTTTTGTCTGTTTTGCTGGATGTTTAGACACCTCGTTTGTATAGTTTTCCCTCTTTACTTGACCTGTAATGTTACTTTCTGCCTTTATTATGATATATATATATATATATATATATATATATATATATATATATATTCTGCTTTTCCGGGAAGGAAAAAAAAGGGTTTTCGGCAGAAACAACTTTTTACATCCGAGAACTTACCTTCACTTGAAGCGCGGCGCACAAGTCACAAAGGAAGCCAATAGTTGAGCTGCATCCCCCCTCGGTGAAACCTTATAGCTTGGGTGAAGAGCTCTCAACACAGAGCTCGGCGACATCACAACTCGATTGCACCTCCTATTAAGGCCACCACATTGACTTCTACTCCAGCAATATCACAACTTTTAACTAAATATATACCTGCGTCTCTTGTGATCTATGTGGGACATAAAGGACGACGACATACGCCGTGTTATCAAAACTCTGCTCATAACCACTGAGAACAAGATATCACAACATCACGATCACCATGACTATGCCACTATGTTCGTAATATATCAACCGCACAGGCATCGCGTTGCGGTGTTTGAACATGGGATTTGTCAGGGAAAGAACTAAAAATCATAGCAGTACTTGAAATTAAACATGAAAAACAGTAGCAGTACGTGAATAGAACCAAATATTGGCCACGAGAAGCCAAGTAGGAGTTACACGACCTCGAACTTGTTTCAGTACATAACTAATAGTTTTGGCCCATACTAAGTTTATGATTTACGGCTTCCCTACTGAGACTAGCAAGAAAAAGTTTTGGCCTATACTAACTTTATCAAGTGAAATCCACATTGCTCAACATCTCCTATGAGAAAATTTCACAAGGAAATTTACATGAACCTAGTGGGGGACCTGGAAGGGGGGGTTAGAGATATCACCGTGAACACTTAGCGTGCTATCAAAAAGCTCATGCACACTACAAAATCTTCCAGATGCAATTTTTCAGATGTAGCTAGTGGAAGGTATAGACAGCTTTACTTGATGGGGTGGTACTGATCAGAAACACGCTTTGGTGGCAGCTTTCGAAGGATAAAAAGCACCAATGCAGATGGAAAAATCTCCACCACCTGAAAAAACAAAGTAACATAAGAATTGAAGGAACGGCTCCAAAAAGGTACAAATTTAACGAATTTTGCCAAACGTGCCACTCTGCTGAAGTTGCCCAAACAATTACAGGACATATGATTCAAAAATACAAGTGAAAGCAAGACGTATTCTACGGAGGTTTTTGAAGCCCACGTAAGTTGTCCCAGAAAAGAGTGGAAAATGCTTTCACTGTTCCCCCGTCGCCCACAAAAACCCCAGTATTCCAAAAATGGAGCACCTCTTGTTAGCTAGTTATGCATATAAGTGGAATCATAACTTCAAGAAAAAACAACTTGATGTTTCTTCTGGTCTTAACTATCTGGCCACTCGATCGCCCGTTCATAAGGCAATAAAAGCTTCTGATGAGAAAACACCACTTGGCGCGTTTTGGACTAATAGAACAGGGAGAGGCTAATGATTACCCTCAAGCTTACCATGTAGTAGATAAGATCTAAAATGGGATGGTCCAGCACGTCAACATCAACATCCTCATCAAAAGCAGAGAGACCAACCTTTCACAAAAGCCAACAAAAATATTTCAGGGATCACGCATGGAGAACTCGGCTTGCATACTGTAAGTTTCATTAGCAAAAACTCACCATAATACATCTTATCAGGAAGCAAGTACAGCAAATTTCCGTAACAAAGCCAACCTGCAATTGATAAAGTCCAAAGAGTTGATTCTTGCTACAAGCACCCAGTTATAAACGATTAAGAAACTAAAGCGCAACCATTTTATGCGTGTTGTGCTGATTCTCCCTTGGGACACAAGATATTAGGAAATGAAAAAATTTAAACACCTGAAAGCAAACTCCATGTTCTTTTATGATTTAATAATAACTTGACTATAATCTTTAACATGTCAGTACCACGTTTAGATAAACCATATGGAAATGGAGGCCTCTAGTGCCTTAAAGTTCAAGAAAATCCTGTTTTTGTAGAGGACGTGCACAGGATGGTGCGTGGGCCAAGTGACAAGGGGCAGTGGATGGAGAGCAAGATGACCATGAGGGAGGGGGAGGTGCAAAAGAAAGGCCCATGCAGAGGATAAAGACAGAGAAGAACAAGATGACGAAGATGAATAAGGAAAAAGCAATGGCAAAAAGATGTGCATGCAGCAATATGAGCTACAAGTGCAATAGTCAAATAGTAAAAGTAACCTCTGATGTTCAAACGTAGCAGAATACTCCAAACATCAGATAGAAAGACATTATAGCTACATTATCGCTCCATATAAAAGGAAAACCAGTGCCTCTCCGCTACAAGGTCTTTTGTGTGCCATTCTGGTGTACAATCTTGATCCAGTCTAGCCGATGGGGATACTGCTTTAGACAAACTTCTAGACATGGTCATAAGTTTGTTTGATAGATTTTCCTTTTAGCCACACCATGAACATGACAATAACCATTATGTCAAAAAAGCTACAAATTTTAACAGTTAGCTTAGAGGGGTAGGTAAGCTACAAACCTCGTGCAGCTTCTTTTGCCGTCCTCTAGATTCAATTGGGAAGCGCCGTAGCATGATAAACAACCTAAAAGGAAAAAGCAACTTGCTGAAGTAACAAAACCAGGTATAGGTAGCCTAAATTACAGGGTAACCATTACCTTCCACCATATATCACAAATCCGAGTGCAGCACAGAATGATACAACTGCAGAAAGAAAGAACTTATGTTTTAACAAGGCATATCTGCATTCAACAAGTAGGACTACCTCCAGAAACCAATTAACATCAACCTTATTCGTAAATTACCGAAAAGGTGTGCCTTCAAGACCTATACCAAGTAAACACGATGCAACTTTGCTATATTACCTGAAAAGAATAGTTTAGCAACTTCAATGGCAGCAGAGCTTTCGGTGAGTCTCATGTATATCCAGATACATACCTGTTGTTTGAAACAAAATTAAGCCAAGAAGGAAACGGCAAAAACCGGAGACTACTATGATCAGATAACTTTGTTTTAGGTAGAAACTGACAAGCACTTGCATTTGTTCCCATACCTGTATGAAATATATAAGGCCGTTGATAATGAAGTATGCAGGTCTGAGTTTATCAACGGGAAGGCTTCTTGCCTGAGGAGAGTTACAAAAAAATGGACTCATTCATTATGAGTTTAAGCGTGCTAATAGCTTGTACTTTAGGAAGCAACAACGCATATGCCTACAATGTAAAAGTACCTGATGGTATATCTCAGCCCAAAACAAGACAAGTAATGTATATGTCGAAAAAAACAGAAGACCGGGAATATCCATAAGCATCATTTCAAGTGTCTGCACCAAGATTATAATGTTACAACTGCAGCTATCATAACAGAATTCTTAATAAACAGAGTAACAGACCCACTTCTGAAGAATAAAGCTACCAACATAAAATCACTTGACAATAAGGAGAAAAAAGGTTCTAGTCGTTCTATACATAAGTCATGCATGCATGTAATAGAGAGTTAAATACAGTCGAGTTGATTGGCCTGACAAAAAAACAAAAAAGGAGGAAGAGGATCCAACTGTAATATGAACAGAATATAATTCTTAGCTTAGACACAGGGAAACACTATGTTCAACTTAACATAACAAAAGCACACTGTTTATTTTCTCTTGATGCTGCTTTAATTAGATAAACTTCTAACTTGGCTCGCCACCCCACCGCCCATCCCCCACCAATTACAAGTCAATTTTCCAATCCTACAAGATGATGTTGGATGTCACATTGTTTACAGCAATGACAAGCCATAAATCACCATACCACTGCCTCCGGCAGCATTGGAATCACAATTTTCGATTGAAGCAATAGACGAGGTTGAACCAATGGAATCAACAGGAAGAAGCTTACTTTTGGTCTGAGGTGAAGCACACTTCTGTAGAGTCCAAATAGAACAGCCCTCACTGCAAAATTCAATTCGATCTTTGCAGACATCAGATCAACTCGACCGACACTACATCATGAGGAACTGTTAACTAAAATTGAAACCTTACATCCATTGACGACAAAATTCATCAAGTGGAAAACTTTTTGGGTTGTCCAGCCATATTCTGGAACTCTCATTTGGATACGAATGAGTTGCACCTGAGGAAGGAAATGTGCTACTTTAAAATCAAATAAAGTATACTGTTCATTGCACAAGAAGAGAATGTATACACATGTACATAGTTGTACGCCATGACAGTTAAAGGCAGCTTCTACCAAGTGCCTGACAGTCCACAACTGTTGGTGCAATCAACGAACCAGAAAAACTCCTCTTTTCCTTTAACTCCTCCCCCAAATCAAAGTTCAATATACAAAACTGGCCAATCTCTACCAAAGAATAAGAAGTAAGAAAGATAAAAAAGAAAAGTTCAACTTGTGCAACAATCTAGAGAGTAGAAGAAAAGTTAGAAGAAGAAACAACATAGAAGGGAAAAGGAGAAAGGAGAAGGGAGAAGGGAAGCAAAATTGCGAAAAAGAAGAGTAAAAAAACAGAAGTACCCTTCTGTCACCCGGTGCACAAATAGCTTTTATGTAAGATGTAACGCTGCTCATACATAATGGATTATATTGCTTGTCGTGAGATCTCTGATTGACCTCTTCAGAATTAAAATTGAAACCTCCTGGTAGATATGCTCTTGAACCATAGCAACAAATCTTATATGATTGAAAAAAGAAGAAGATTTTTCCCATGCTGGATTAGGAATAATTGTTCTAGTCCAAACTGTATAACTGGGATGTTATCCAATGTTCAATGAGGGTACAGAAATGTCATGGACTACCTGACTGACCTTGTCCTCTGGAGAGGTCTTTCATCTTTGTCATGGTAACCAACTGTAAATAGTTAACTCAAATTGAATTGATGCTTGAACTAAGTATTTCGTGAAGGATATGATATGGATGGCCTTCTAATAAAGTGTAAAGGTTTCAGTTCGTCGGTTGATAGACGGACGTGCTTGCACATTAATGTCTGCTTCCAACCATCATCGGGGTGCGAGGGCATTACGTGCCTATGCCTTTGGACCGACCAGTGTAAGCAGCATAAGGGTAGAGATTATATCAGCCATGCCATCGTCAATAGAATCTATGCGCAACTAGAATGGAGAGGCTAGGGATAAACCCCCGCTCATTCCGTGCATATGTTGGCTTGTCTTATTTGCTCGTAAGAAGAGGAATTCTCCAACCATCCATTTGGGATGGTATGTATCAGCTTTCCTCATTTTGGCACCTGCCCCATCTATTAAAATCAACATGATCTGCAAGAGATCATAAAAGGCAGTCTACTATTTGACATATTTGAGATGAAATGACCTTGAGTTGCAGAATTCTCAAAATTCTAGCGACGCTCCCACCACAGGACCTCGCACCTGTTCCCACTCCAACCCCAAAACCAACTATACTACTAATGTTCCTACTACGGAACCTCGCACCCGTTCCAGGCACACTTTGTGCAACTAAAGAATGACCTACAAGAGATATTAGCTCTCATGGAATGTGCCTGGTTATTCAGGCAAAAACAGGAATGAAATGTGTTCTCAGCAGTAGCAGCAGATAGATTAAATACTCACATTTACCTTTGCACCTAATGTATTGTATGAGGAGGTTAAAGTTGGCAATCTGATTTAGCCTGGTGCCCAACCCAATCGCATGCTCAAGAGGAGAAAGCAACCTAAGGACCATCAGGCTGCATGGTCAGGGCCTGAGCCTAACTCTAATACCATATTAAAGCCTGGTGCCCAACCCAAAAGCATGCTCAAGAGGAGGAGAAACCTGACTAAGATATAATAGCAATAATAATCACGAAGATGAACTGGAGGTTAACTTACCCAAGTAGAACCGTGAGGTTCTAATGGGGCAGTTGGAGAGACAGAGAAATTGGTGTCGACTGACAATGTGTTGACAAGATCTTCAAGCAAGGGAGGCAAATTGGGAGAGATCACGCCAGTATCACCTGTTGAGCGAGAAGAATCCAAAGTAAGATCATCCGGAAAGAGTTCAACAGCGGGATCAGTGAACAAACACGGCCGACTCGAGGAACCGACATCAAAGCTGGACAAGTTATGTTCCCAAAAGAGCACATGATGTGAGATACGCAGTCATTTTGAAACAGGATCATAGCACCTATGGCCCTTATAAACAATGCTGCATCAAAGAAAACAGCATAAAGGAGACCATGTTTATAGCTTGGTTCATTCATGGAATAGAAGCAGAACAAAGCAGGCACACCGAAGGATCTTAAGATCATTGATAAAGAGGAGATGGCCTAAACAAGCATTCATAAGGAGACTAGTGGTAAAAGACAGGAGAAAGAGTCCTATTAAGTATAGACTGCGGCAAGAGCAGCTTCACCCGAAAAGCTTAAGGTATGGAAGCAGAGAGGAGCAGAGGGCAAACAGTATCCATGATGCAACGATATTATGTTTAGGTCGACCGTTTTGTTGAGAGTTATTAGGGCAAAATCTATGGGGTCGCATACCATGTTGTTTGAGGATGTCAAGAAAGGAAGAGTCTTTATGTTAAGCAGCATTGTCCGAGCGAAAGAGCTTACTATTACGAGAAAATTGGGTTTTGATCATATCAACGAACCCCGTAAATAAAAGCAAGAAGCTCCAAGCGATGTTGCAAAAGAACAAGAGAAATTATCCATAAAAACGCCAAAGTAGCAAGAGCCCACTAACATAGGCGTTGGGGCAGGACCCCATACATCAGAATATACCAAGTCAAAGTTTTCACAGGAAAGAGAGTCACCGTTATTAAAGGTAAAGCACTCTGTTTTCCAAGTTGACACGAGACACAATCAAAGGACTCAGGACTAGCAGTTCCTAAAAGACCACTAGACGCGAAGCTGCGAACTAGTGAGAGCAAGACATGACCAAGGCGTGAATGCCATAACTAGAGTGAAGGACGAGGATATGTCTGGCCGCAGAAGGTTGGCGGGAACATGGAGAGAGGAAAGCTCAAAAAGGCGTCCAAGTTTATAGCCTATCCTTATTGTCTGTACCGTCCAAGTATCATTCACAAATTTGTCTAACAGAGAACAGATTTAGTGAGAAGGAAGAAACAAGGTGCGTCTCTTTAAGACAAACTATGAAGGGATAGAGCCTAAATGACAAATGTCCATGGTGGATCCATTAGCAGTATGGACTGGAAGGGTTTTAACAAGAAGAATTAGTCATGAAAAGAGTAGAATTCGAAGTAATAATTACAGCAATCCATATCAATGAAGCAAGAGGCACTACCTTGAGTAATAGACATGACAGGAGCTAGTACAAGATAGAATCTAACCGATTACAGCAAACCGAATCAAAATCAACAGGCATTACCTTGAGTAACAGACATGACATAAGAGCTAGTATGAGATAGAACCTGACTGATGAACGCCTCAAGATCGGCAATTGATAGGACAAGACTGAAGGGCGGCAGAATCAGAATGGGAATCCAGATGAACATTAGTAGCAGTCTGCGATGCCGTGGGAGTCTTTGAGACTCACTTGGCAGACAATTTTCTCAAATGTTTGGGACAATGATCCCAAGTATGACCCCAAAATGCCGCAAAAGGTGCACGGCTTATTCTGCTTACCAGTGGAATGAGGAACCGGAGAAGTGATAGCCACTGAAGGAACAGAAGTAGCAGTCAACTGTGGAGGAGCTAAGAAAAGCTGATAAGCAGTAAGTGCTTGCAGAATAGCAGCAGCAAGAAGCTCAGAGCAGTGAAAATTTAGAGTCTAGATTCAAGTTTCCTTGGAAATAAGTTGATATAATGCACAGTTTAAAGAGGGCAGAGGGTGACGACGTAAGATAGATGCCCTGGTAGATTCAAACTCATTATGCAGAGCCATTAAGAATCGCACGTCTCATCTTCTCATGATACTGAAAAATATTTTAACGATCCCTAGGATTGGCCCACTTAGGTTCAAACATACCAAGTTGATCCCACATATAACGCATCTGACAGTGAGACAAATTAATGTACCGACTTAGTTCCTGATGCAAGCGATCAAGATTAGTGAGTAACTGATACTAGTAGTGCAAGGTCGGCTGAGGAATATGGCTAAGCCAAAGGATCCCATTTTTCTTTTGGGGTATCATAACTACCAAAGAACATATTAATGGACAAGATCGATGCGTTTGGAAAACCAAGTAAGAATCCGATTATTGACGCTGCCCCACTCTTCAAGAAGCTCCTCGTATGTATCATCTTTCTCGTTGTCACGCTACTCAGGGATGACACAACCAGTAATGTAGCGCCAAACTTTGCGTCCTTTGAGAAAGCTACGCACAGCTTGCGCCCAGTGATTATAATTGGACCAATCGAAATCAGAATGGGTTAAAGCACATCGTGTTTATCCATGACACGCTAGTAGATGAAAAGTAGAGGAGATGACACAATATTAAGTATATAGAAGCAGAATTTGACCAAACAGAGGGCAAAATCAAGATCAGAACACCCAAATTAGCTAGGTTTCGGTCTTAGAAGTCAAAATACAGGCCTAATAAGGGATGAACAGGTAAAAAAAAACTGCAATAGGTTAAAGCGGAGTCGTGTGGAGGCGCGTGAGTGAGCTTTTGGGCTGTAATTTTCTGAGGTCGGTCGGAGGATTGAGGACAAAGAATTCAAATGTTCAGATTACCAGAAAGATGACCAAAACATACAAATCGGAGCAAAAGCAGTGGAGGCAATGGCAAAGCTTTTGGCGGGGCGTGAGGGCACGTGAAGGGTGGTTTCAAGCACTGATTCGGATGGTTTGAACGGGAATCAAGACCAATCCTGTGGTTCTGTTGGAGAGCCACATCAAATTAAAACAAGGCGCGGAGCGAATCAAGAACGGAGAGTCAAGCAAGAACAAATCGTCATTACCAGATGGAGGACAGTTGGGAAAACCCTGAAACAAACCATTTGTTAGAACGAAAAGTTGGAGAAGAAAAACTATATTGTTGCATTCCACTCTGAATGTGATAAAAAAGAACAATTTTAATTATAATGTTACAAACGTACACTAACCCAAGGAATACAACATCTTCGTTCAATAACAACGTATACAACATATTAGTACACTAACAACGTATAGTGTTTAGTGGTTGTGATAAGTTCATAAAAGGAGCTACAACTCTCTGGACTTCTGGCTTCAATGCTCCAGGTTCAAAGGGCTCATGCGTGACACCACAAAATGGCATCACAGAGTCGTAGCTAACTCTACTGGAATGATATCCTTGGTCATAAAAAATGAGATAGATGGTAAATTAGTAGTCAACAGTCATGGGTGTTTATGTTGCTGATCGATCACAATGCCCAGGCATCGTTGGGCGTTCATTGAAAACCAATTACTTCAAAGAATCAAGTCACCGTTGGCTTGCACAATCAAATTCACAACAGGTAAGATAGTAACTAATATGCCACCCATAACTAGATTCTCCTGGTAGTCTTAGAAATTAATCGTGAAACCTTCCAATAAACCACCACTCGCATAAAGCGGCAAGCTTAAACTCCGCATAAAATCAATAAGAACCCCTTTTCATGTATGCACAGAGATATATACATAATAGATACAAAAAATAGCTCAGAAAGAGAGCAACTAAATGCAGGGGTATCAAACAAAAACATCAAATCTTGAGAAAGAAAATGCCAAAATGGGGCTTAAAGAGAGAGGGAAGGGAACATACCAAAGCAACCATGGAGACCAACGCATAACAGGCACAGAGAGTGTAGAAAATCCCACTCTCCTCCTGCTTGGAGTCGTGGGTTTGGTTCCACAGATCAAGCGGGCCTCCACTATAACCGTCAGTGCCGCCAGAACCCAAACCGTTCGTTCTCAGTTGGGACGCCATTGGTGAAGGAAGCTCCAGCAGCTGTGCCAAGTTCTGGGGGGAGGGAGAGAGAGAGGAAGAGAGTAGAGAGAGAGAGATGGGAATACGTGCAGACGAGAGAGAGAGTACACGAGAGGGAGAGAGAAGAATCACGTGGCGTGAGTACAAAGGCTGACGCGACCTCGTGGCTTGGGTACTCGGCGGATAATCGGAACAGACATGCCGCTGGCGCTGCGGTTGCTGATTTCATGCTTTGCTCGTTTACATTTGCATTTGCTTTTGCCTCAAAACACTACCGGTAAGATCAGCGTTGGAATATCTGACTCGGCTTTAATCCCACGTCTACTAGACATATATAAGTTTTAATGTTTTGTATATTTAAATAGGTCTCTTTTTTAATTATAAAGAGTAAAAATTCGTACCAACGAAAAAAGATATAAAACATGCTAAAAGACAAATAAAAGACTTACAGAGGATATCTTCATCTAATAAGAAGTGAAAATAATATAACCGGCTATAACAACAGTAAAAATGGTAATTTTTTTTAATGGATATACAAAAACCAACTAACTACTAGAAAACAAACAATTAAAACAAGATATATATATATATATATATATATATATAACAAATCAGCTATTTTTTTATTTAAATAGGACTATAATCTTCTATTTCCCATTAATTAACATAATATAATAAAAATATGTATACGTTTGACCAACTTGTAAGTTTCTATGAAAACATAAGAAATCTTTTTCTCAGCATTATCAGTTAATTTTTTTTTATTTTTTTTTTTTTGAGAAAAGTAGCAGTGTATACCATGGAGAAAAAAAAAACATCATTCTCCTTATAGATTTAAACAAAAGCAAAAAGTACAAGAAAACACAATGGACTTGATGACAATCTCATCCAAATGAATTGATTACCAAATAACCAAAAGGTTACGGTAAGCAAAATACCATATGAGACAATCAAGCATCAAATTGATTTGAGTGTGAGGCGCCTCAAAAGAGTAAGCCACTCTAGACGTATGCCTTTGCCAAATCGGCAAGCAAAAGATGTTAAGATTGACGAAAGTTGCAACAAACACAGCTTCCCCGGGCAATATGCATAGAATGCAATTTACTGCAGCAATATGTCATCTGAGACCACAAAATTGACGAAGGAAACGGAGCGCGGGGAGGGGGGGTGCTTATCGTCGTCTGTACCATATAAGTAAAAGATCAGTAAAATATCGGAGTAAAAATATAAGATGTAGATAATTAAGAGAACAATCAATCTATAGCTTTGAGTATAATAGTAAAAGTTGCACAGTCACGATTATCGCTGTTATAGTGTCGATACTAGCACCCACCGGCACCTAAATTGAATTAAAAGGTACCCTTATACCAAATCGAGGCCCGTTATCAGTATCACTGTTAAGCTTTGATTTCAAGATCGGTATCACGCAGAACACAAGGGAAGGCGGGATGTGACAAAGTGCAGCAAGGAGATGGATAAAAAGGATCTAACGGAGGTCAATAGTGTACAAACCAGGATCACGACATATTCTAATAAAGACAGTTCGATTATGAATTTTCTGGAGACGATTTTAGAAGTGTCGAGTAACAAGGATGTTATGATATAAAGAACGAGCTTATGGGGTATCAAAGGAGGAGAGAAGCAATGTCCTTGAAAGACTGAAGCATTCCTACCACAACAAATTGCCCAGAGGAGAGTTGTTATCCGAACTAAACTGATAAGGGCATTGGATTTATGGGGAAAAAGTAGGGATAGCCAGCGCTCAAATTTTGTTTTGACAGTAGCAACCAAGTGCAGGGAACTCTGAAGATAGCAATAAAGTCATCCCAAAAAGCTCTAACCAAAGAGCATTCAAATAATATGTGCTCGTGTGTGTTAAGGAAGATGACATGTATTACAAGTGAAAAAGCATTGGCATTGGACCCAGGTCAAAACACGGTGTCAACTGAACCTAAAGGCAGAAGTTGAATGTTCAGAATTTGATATATAATACCAGTTCGGAAAATGTCCAATAACTTGTTGATGTCCCAAATTAGGGTTTAAGGTTTGAACAAATCAGAGACCAAGTAACGATCCAGTTTTAAACGCCAAAAAACTTATACTTCCGGTAATGTTAAGAAAAAGACTTGTTATGTTTTCAAATTAACCTACAAATTTAATTTATAGCTTTTTTTTCACATATATATTCAAATCCAATATAAGAAGGCTTAATGCCAAATGAGTTTAACCAAGGTCACCAAGCAAGAAAATGCCCTTATAAAGGATGGAAAGTGATTAAGCCATTATAAAAGGATGGAAATATATTGCATCTTTTCGTTTCTTCCCTTATGAAGGATGACAAAATATGGCATCGTTTCCCTTCTTCCCTTAATTTGATTGAAGAGGGATTGGGTTTTGAAGAACAAAAAAAAAAAAGATTTCAATTAGCCCACAAATTAATCAAATTTTGTTTGAGTAGAGCAACAAATGCGCAACATAAAACTTAATTTATGTTTTTGTTTTTTTTTTTCTAATAAGAAATTTCAAACGTATGATTGCAATTATTTTCTTGCTTAATGTAAACCAATAAACGACGAACTTCTACCAAAAAGATGGTGATATATAATCTAAACATACCATACCAAGCAGCTCTTTGATCGGGTCAGAGACAATCAACCAGCGCTCGAGCTAGGAATTTGAAATAAATTCATTTCGTGTGACCTTGCTCGGAAATGACTAGACCGAAGATTTCAAGGATAACTTTTGGGAGCTTCAAGATAGATACCATATGTCTTTGAAGCATGATTCTGAAATGAAAAGTCAATTGACATTTTTCAAAAGCATACTTCGTGGCTTAATGCTATACTCAAAGTGCTACTACTTTTGATGGAATAAGTTACACAATTTGCGCTCCATAACATACCTCATAGAAATTTTAGTAGTATGATGATCACAAATTTGTACACGAGATATGCATAACATATCTCATTCAATTACAGTTGCCATAAAATTCAAATAGAGGATGCTGCTTGGAGGCCCTGAGTTCTTGTCTTCCTGCTTGGAGGCAGATGCTGCTTACTGATTGTCCTTCCTGGCCTTCTGTTTTATAAAGTTTAAAAATTATAGTTTCCATATACTATATACTAAGCCAACATATATGCCTGTCAGTTGGACAACAATATAAGCAAGGAGGACCACAAGATAGGATATCTATCTGAAATGCAAATCAAACAACTAGTTCTTCCAGTACAAGCTTCACATTGTTCAGTAAAGAAAGTAATATGGCTTATGATGTTTTCATTGCAGGAGGTAAACGTTATTTATCAATCACAATTGCTAAGCATAAGGTACAACCAAGAACAGAAGAGAATCCTATATGTCATATCACCGGGTAAAATTGATTTTTAGTTTTCAGTTTCATAAGATGCACAAAAGGCATTCTATTCTACATCTAAAACTTCTAATGACTTTAAGCGACACTTGTTAATAAAGTAACTTTAAAAGTGATAAAAGTAGATTGAAAGGAATTCAAATTTTAAGTACATCTGTCAATTTTTCATAATATACACCAGAATTTTTTATTATTATTTTTAAAATATAACCAAATGACATGTTGGTAATACAAGGTTGGCCCTATACAAGATTGGCCCTGACCAAGAGGCAAATGATAAAAACAAAATGAAAATTGGAATGGTGCTAAAGCAACAACCAATTAGGGGTAGTGTCTGTGATACAACATGCCTATCCCATTCTACTTCAGCATGCCATTAAATAGTTAGGTGCTAGCTTCTCAAGTGGGATGATGCCCATCTGGAATGCTCAGTACAAATTGGAAACTAACAAAGGGAACAGAGCAAAACATTTCAGTGGAATGTTAGATAGAGATCTGCAGTAAAAACTGTTGTAGAAAGTTGATTTTGTGCGCAATGCATTACGACCCGTCACGAAAAGTTAAAATGTAGTGTCCATAAAAGAAGTATTTTGCGATAATAATGAATTATTCTTAAGGGGTGGATAAAAAATTCGGCTGATGAAAAAACACATGCATAGCACGTGAGGACCACCTGAGAGGTACTTACAGTTGGAGAAAAAAAGAGCTTTAAAATATGCTCCAGCCACAATGAAGGGGATAAAAGCTGGGAGATGAAAAATGGGATAGGGGTAAAGCAAAGGAATGCAAAGCAAGGGTTCATGAGATGGGGAAAGTATGAAATTAGGGCTGACCAGAGAAATGGTCCCAAAACAGAAGACCAGATCAGTACTTTTGCATTTGCAAAGGAAGACTTGTAAGAACTGAGAAAAACTGAAGCACAGGCTGTAACAACTACAACAGCTCAAAGCAACAAACAGTGTCATTAATAAAGAAACAATACAGACAACAAAGTCAATAAGGGGAGGCCCCAAACCCAAAGCCAAAGCCAAAGCCTTTTGGCAGCCATTCTTGTTTCCCCAGCGAGAATCCAAGATGACCAAGTCCACCTTCCTTCTTCAACAAAATTGAAGTTTTCTTTTAGCGAAAGTCCACCCAAACACACAAACCCTTCAAACCATCCTTTCCTCATTTCTCTACCCAAAGAAAAAAGCTCCACCCTTGTTTACTAGATATATCTGTAAAGCTTGTGCAAATATTACACTTAGAAGCAAACTCAGGTGATTTACATCAATTTCCTTGTGTTTCTTGGAGGATTAGGAGGACAGTGGATCGGTAAGTAAATCCTTCGATATACCCATCTATTGTTTTTTCTTTTATTGGTTTGATTATTGAGCAATCATGAATTTTGGGGTTTGCTTTTGATTGAGGGTGTCTATTGGGTTTTGATCAATTTTTTTGTGATAACACAGTTTGTCAATACAAGGCCTTGGAAGAGGAGGTAGATGTTAGATTATAGAGTAAGGTGGTAAGGTGGGGCTGAATGGTATGGACGGTTTTTGCTGCTTCAATTCTCAGGTGAGGGTGTTAATACCATACCCCCTTTTGAATCTGTTTTATACTCTTTGGGTACATCTGGAATTTATTATATTATTTGGCAAATTTTTTATCTAGGTTGTTTAATAGGCTCTTTAAAGGCTGATGATCTAGATTTTGAAGTTGGTTTTCTTTTTTCCTTTGATGTGCTTCTATGTTCACAACAAGAAAAGAAAAAATCGTTTTATAAGATTAACTAGGGGTCCAGTTGAAAACGTAAGTGTATGCAAATTGAGTGACTTGTCATCCTCTGGACATAAATGCATCTTCTTCTCATGGTATAATTTATGTATTTTGGGACTGGTGTTTGGGGTTCTTTGTCAAGATTGATAGAAAAAGCCTAAGAGAGCTATGATTTTCGTCTATATTGGTTTGTTTTGCCGTTCGATACTGGTCTCTATTGGATATCAAAATCAAGGGCAGCTTTGGCTTCGATGTGTGGTTCAACTGGGGGCATTTTTTTGACTTTATAGGTGCTCTTTAGTATGAATTTCCATTGTCACTAGGCATTAAATCTTGGTTTGGATGCTTTTATCAGTATATAGTGGCTTTGAGTCGATAATAAAGGTGCTTGTCAAAAGGCCATCCAAAAATGACATAGCTTTGTTCCTTTATCGTTTGCACTTGTCAGCTCTAAGTCAAATCACTGCTTGAGACAAATAATACCTGATATGCTGCCGCTTTACGTTATAGGAGCCTATCCTGATTTGCTGCTGCTTTACGTTTAAGGAGCTTTTCCTAAAATGATTTAACTTCTTTTGATGAGTTGCTTTATGTTTATGTGATTTTATCTCAAGCTGATGAGTGCTTTCGTTTTGTTTATTGTTACTAGGAATTTTGCCAGATTGTTTTCACAGTTGACGTTCTGGTTCTTTTTAGTTTTCAGGAGGCCGATCTTCATGTGGCTCTGGCAAGGGAAGAGGTCCTCAGGGGCCTGTCAAGTATGGATTCAGTCTGGTAAAGGGGAAAGCAAATCATCCCATGGAGGATTACCATGTTGCTAAATTTGTTCAGTATCGGGGACGCGACCTTGGACTTTTTGCCATTTATGATGGGCATCTGGGAGATAGCGTGCCAGCCTATCTGCAAAAGCATTTGTTCAACAATATACTAAAAGAGGTGGGCTACTGGTTATAAACAAAGAACCATGCAGCTGCTTCTTAAAGGGATTTTATGTGACAGCTTTTCCGCTACATCTTTGGATCTGAAATATGTTGGTTTTGAAACTTCTCAAGGATCATTAGCTAGATTTTTAAGAGATAGCTTAAATGCGAATAAATATGTCAAGATTGTTAAGAGGACATGGGAGCCTTACTAGTTGAATTTTGCAGCAGCATGATTTTTTGGAGGTGTTTGACATTGATGCCAGTTAGGTTTTTACTAGCACATTCCACAAAAAGAAGGAAAAAGACTTCACTTGCAAAGCGTCCTACTAGGCTTGTCTCCTGCCTCTGTTATGTTTACCTCTTGTCTCTCCCTTCACCCTCTGCAGGCCTTCCTTATACTTGGCAAATAGCTTAGATCCATGCATTTGCCAGAAATGGGACTTAAATATTTTGTTTCGAGCTATAGTCTGTAGGATATATCCATGCATTTGCCTGAAATGGGACTTAAGTACTTTGTTTCGAGCTATAGTCGGTAGGAGGAAGGTATGTCCTTTACACAACTTGTTATGTTTCGCAAATTTCTTTCTGGCGTATTGGAATACTAAAAAGAATGTAAAGACAAGGAAAAATCATTTTAAAAATATATTTACCTTACCATATATTATCGAATCATTTCAGGAGGAGTTTTGGACTGATCCGCAAAGGTCAATCTCTAAAGCATATGAAAGAACAGATCAAGCAATACTATCTCACAGCCCTGACTTAGGAAGAGGAGGGTCCACAGCCGTCACTGCAATTCTTATAAATGGTCTACAGCTATGGGTAGCCAATGTTGGAGACTCGCGAGCAGTTCTTTCAAGGAGAGGACAGGCAATACAGATGAGTATTGATCATGAGCCCAACACTGAGAGGGAAAGCATTGAGGACAGAGGTGGCTTCGTCTCAAATATGCCAGGTGTTATGACATAACATTTGATGTCCTCTATTTTTTGATATTTAGAAGGACAATTCCCAATATGAAGAATATTAAAGAACTCGAGCAGCTTTTTATCATTGCATGTGGTCATCAATCTTAATGCAGATATATCTAGATGCCGTCCTTGAGGCTGAGATATTCGTGCAGTGGGAATTAAACGACGAAGTGTTTTAAGTCAGTGTAAAGGCTGCTGTACTTGGGATGTTAGTCCAGTAATAATCCAGAGCAGTACACGTTAGGTTTCTTGGATAGTGATGCAGGAGAAGTTTTTCCTCACCCTATTTTACAAATGCGAGTCGGATGGTGATAAAAAAATATAGTTGCCCGACTTGTTGGTAGTGATAAGCAAATCTGAAAAGATATGTGTGTTGAGGTTGGTAAACTACCGAACTGCTACATGAAGTACAAGTCTAGCATACATTCCCAAATATACCCCCTGCCTCCTCTCTTGGTCGCATGCTTGCCCCAAGGGCCGGGAAAATAAAAACAAGAAGGGAAAACTAGAAGGATAAAAAGATAGGAAAATCAGTCTGCTCACCACAGTTCTGTACTGCCAATAAAATGCAATTGGAGCTAAAAACAAGATTTTGTCCCGTTTGAACCTAGCTTAATTTTTAGTCAATAGAACCGCTATATATGTTGCAATAAAACTGTAGTTTGCAATAGATCGGTTTGTTGCCACAAACCCATAGGTTTAAGTGTTTAGGGATTGCAACCAACTTATCAAGAGAAAAGGTTTAAGATTTTTGTTGTTAGACGGGCATACATTGCAATCATGGAAGCGATACGATGTAGAAAGTAGAAGTATAGCGAGACAATTTGGTGTTGCCATTTTTAGATGAAATTGACTGTATCTGCTTCATTTTGTCAGAGAGAGATGCTTAAATGCAGGATCATCAATGTAGATGCCACAATGTTGGGATGGCAACTTTTTACTTTTCTGTTGGAACTTTTTTTAGTAACAAGATTTTTATCCCGCTTTTTTTTTCTTGTATAGTATTCCATTTTCATGTCACAGCAATAAGTTGGTAATAATAGAAATCACCAACATATTGGCCATCACAGCAGAGTTACATCCACCTTGTTTTCTATAGCGTGGCAATGGAGCTTGCTACAAATTGCTTAAGACTTTATCTCCCTAGACCCTGCTACGACGGGAGTCTTGTGCACTGGCCAAGCTGTTTTTTTTTTTGAACTATTTTGATGTAAGGAGAGGGTTGGTCTCATCTTCTTTTCCTTTCAGAATGATGGTCACTTCTTATCCAAGTTATGTGATAAGAAATGATCTGCCTTTGAGCTGGGAAGCTCTGTAACTAAGATTATAAAACTTTTGTTTATTTGGAAGTCTTTCACTTTATTGGCCTGCACGCGGCCTTGGTATAGAATTTCTGCATCGAATATATGTAGGCTTGGAGATGTTATGGTCTTTCAAATCATTAAGATTGGCTGATTTCCTAGTCAAGTACATGTGGTCTTGATATAGAACATCTGCATCACAAATTTCATACAGCTGAAATTTGTTATTTTCTTTCGATACATAAATATATTTTTACTACATCTACATAGGCGATGTTGCACGAGTGAATGGCCAACTTGCAGTTTCTCGTGCTTTTGGAGACAAAAACCTGAAGACACACCTGCGCTCCGACCCTGACGTTACAAATGCCAATGTTGATGCAGATAACGATTTTCTTATTCTTGCAAGTGACGGATTATGGAAGGTGCCTTTCCAACCCACTCCCTTCTAAAAAGAGAAGAACAAAAGACACTTTATCCTCGGTGATCACTCTCTCTTGGTCACGGGCATAAATTGATTTCCTCTTGTTTACTTCCAGGTTATGTCTAACCAAGAGGCAGTTGACATTGCAAAGAAGATCAGGGATCCACAGAAGGCGGCAAAGCAATTAGTCATTGAGTCATTGCATAGAGAAAGTAAAGATGATATCTCCTGCATAGTTATTCGGTTTAAGGGGTAAATCACGAGAATAAATTATGCAATTGGTAAATTCAGCATATGTACATTTTTGGGGTTTCTAGTGCGTGGGGTGCAAGTCAAAAGATGACACGAAGTTTAAAGATCGAGGCAATTTAGCATAAGTGTCAAAGTTACTTCAAAACAGGGTATGCCACTTTTTCTCCTTCCTTTTGTAATATTGCGTCTTCTTTCACTTTGTTTGTGCTGTTTGTCATTTGCTTGATTTCTTCATTATGTAGATCTATACCATCAACTTGCTTGTAATAACTTAATAGGAAGTATGCATCTTCTTGTTGATTGGCAAGCTTGGAGTATTCCAGTACAGAGAGGACCCTCATATGTTTATACAACCTGCTTCAAGATTGTTTACTAGACCTTTTCTCATATACCATGACCCTCATACGTTTATACAACCTGCTTCTGTTTTTTTTTTTTGGTTGTATTCTTCATATTTTCGCACTCCAGGATTGAACGTTCGGCCTGCACATGCTTGTTCACATCCTATTTTGTTGCTCAAAGATAATTATTTTTCCGTTGTTTAACTATAAGTGACAAATTAGAGGGTGCAGAGAAGCAGATGTGACATAGACTTTCCCAACTGCATAACACAGTTCTAGTGTGTCACTTGAGAATTTTGAAAACTTTTTGGGGAAGAGTAGAACTGCTCTTTTCTTGGCCTGACTGTTGAAATGCAAAAGCAAGTTGTTGCTTGTGGCTCTTAGGTGCAGGCCAAAGAAATTTGATGAGGGTTTCGCTGGCTGCCTAATGGAAGTTAAGGGGCACATAGACCAGTTCACTTCTGATTTAATTGTTCTTTTGCCTCGTGAAATACCAACTTGATATAATGTGCAGATGTTGTGGGAGGAAAAAACTTGTGTCAAAATAGTGTCTCCCTGGTGTTTATGCCTTCTTAGGGGCTCTGAGAGCTTGCCTGGATTGTTTTTTGAAAGCAAATTATGGATTGAATCATGATCATTTTTAAAAATTAATTTTAAGATGTTTTTTCAATTAAAACTAGCTTTAAGCTATGAATGATGTTTACATAAAGTGTACTTCAATGATTTTGGCAAAATGATTCGGAAGTCTAGTGTTTGTATTTTGATAAAAAAAGAGATGCTGTAGGTCTTTGTAATTAATGGAGATATTTTGATATTTTATTTGGTCCAACCAGTAATGATTAATTTATTATTCTTGTTTTCTTGGATTATGACTTAATTATTTTTTTATTTTTTTATTTTTTGAAACTCTGATTTAATCAGTTTTGTATCTCTGCAAGAATCCTAACAATTTGATTGATTTAATCTAAATTAATCGGGCTTAACCATCTCATAATCAATGCCAAACAGGCTTTAAGGTGTTTTTTTTTTCCTTTTGCAAAAGCTTTTTTCACTTTGACAATGTAGTAGCTAATTCAACTAGTGATGTTAATGGAAGCTGCATAATTGTCGTAGATTAGACAAGACATGTAATGCACATACTTCTCAATAAGAATAAGCAAGCCAATTTTTCTTAATCTTAGGTCCAATGGGTTTCTCATACGGAGACTTTCCGGAAAATGAGTATATTTTTGGACAACTGAACAAAACAAAATAAAACTAAAAAACATGAGGTGTTCTTCTGTTTCTTTAAAAGCAAGCAAGTGTGAGAGATGGGGGTGAAGGTTATAAGTTCGAGTCTAATAGATGGGAAGATTATTTTTTTTATGGCTTTCTATCACAAAGAAAGAAATAATCAGGTACGATCAAGGACAAACCTTATTGAGGTTTCGTTTTATGAAATGGGCCTACATGGACTATAGTCCACCATTACTGAAATTGACTTTTGAACTTAGTTTAAGACTATTGTTTGTGCTGAGCATTTGTCATATAAAGGACAAGTTAAAATGACCAAGAGAGAAACAATATTAAAACTTCCATAATGACTTATTGAAATTTTTGCTTGTAAAATTGTACATGTGGGAGTTGTTAAGGGTTGACTGGTGAAAATTTAAGATAAGTTGTCATCTTGATCTGTCCGTACATCTACAACGGCGAGAGAAGTTTCGTTTTAATTTTTTTGTCCTCCATTACATGATGTAGTTGACATGAATTTTGACCAAATGTCCTGGAGAAATTTAATGAGTTGGAGAGAAGTACATAAATATTGGGGGTGTTGGTGGGGGGGGGGGGGGGGGTGTTTAGAATGGTAGATTTCACCGCCCCCGCACATAATGTAGTACTTTGAAAAAATAGTTGACAACTTCATTTTTTAAGGATGAATGGACCGTCAAATCACATTGTCAAGTTAAATTGTTAGCACTATTAAATGATCAGCTCCTTGTAATAGGAGGATATAATTGTACGTATATATTCTTAAAGTCGTGATAGGTTAAGTCCGTTTAGCGATTGCAAAGTGTTATTTGTGTCACCAAACAAAGAAAGTGATACTTGAGCTTGGTGCTTTTAAGCTCCGAAGTGTTATTGCCGGGTTGTTTGAGAGTTTTGATTGAGAAGAAATGAAGAAAAAGAGGAAAGCAGCAGAAGGAATAGAAAGAAAAAAAAAACAGAACGATGATCTCATTTCGTTGTGTTTGTAAGTTTGGAACCGAAGAAAAAGTTATTTAATTTGGCATTGTTTGGGAGTTATAGAGAAAGGTAAACCGGTGAAAGTTTTTAAATATTATCACTCAATTGCTTTTTTTTAACAATGCAGCGTTGACTTTTAATAAAATTACGAAAGGATAATATCAGTATTCTAAATATTTTATTTTAACTTTATTTTCTTTTCTCCATTTACTCAACTTTGGAGAGTATGATTTGAGAAGAAAAGATATAAAAAAATTTCTCTCTTTTCTTTTAATTTTCTTATATTTTTGTCCTTCTTAAATACCTACACACTATGAAAATGGATCGGAGAATCTTTCTTACCATTCCCTTCTTTTTTCCCCTTCTCACAAATAATGGTGTGAAGTCTTATTTAGTGCACTTAAGAGAGTTTTAGCAACAAAAGTGTATGTAAGCTTAGATCTCAATTCCGCTAAAAAGGAAGGTGACATTTGAACCTAACTATTTTTGGATAAAAAATTTTCAATTATTTACTTTAGCGACAAAAGCCGTGTCCAAATAAGAGCTTCGGTATATACGAACCAAAAAGGTTCGAGCGTCAGTATCACGCGCACCCAAGAAAAACAAGAAAATCGGAAGACGGAAAGAAAGTGGGCAAAGTCGCAAGAAAACCCCCATTTTCTCTCTAAAACCCCGTGCGTGCGAAGATCAAAATTCCTGCAAGTTCTCCGTCTTTCTTAAACCCTACCAAAACCCCCATTCGTCGACCAATCAATCAACCAATTGACGGAACAAAACCGATCATGTCCAAACAGTCAAAGCTAGCAAAGATCAGTGTCTCCAACAACCCAAAGCTCTGGCTCGTCATCGGAATAACCGTCGCCGGCGTAGTGATCCTTGCGGAGACCCGACGGCGTCGTTTGAGGACCAGATATCTAATCAAAGAAGATTTTGGTGCCTTCATCCAACGGTTCGAGTTGCTCCCCTTTCCTCAGCCCCCGCCGCCCGCCGCCCGCCTGACCCTCGCCGGCTTGACCTTTACCGTCAAGGACGTGTAAGTTGGAACGAGCTTTGACTGGGTTTCTTTGGTTGTGGCGGTGTTGTTGGGGTGTGACTGGGTTGTTTGACCGTGTGTGTTGTTTGTATATTTGTTGATTGTTTCCTAGTGGGTTTTGATTGTAAGGTTTGATGTGAGCGCGCATGTGTGGGGTTTTTTTGGTTGTAAGGGTTTCCTGTAGTAATAGGGTCCTCTGTATATTTTGTCACTAGAGGCCTATTTTGTTGCCAAAACGTTGGATTGGCTGCATTTCTGGCGACAAGTACGCTCGTTCAGGGACTGATTGGGGTCTTTAGCGACCACTGTTAGGGCTAACTGCAGAGGATATTGGTCCTGTTTCGACTTTGTGCGTGTGTGTGTTTAGTGTGTATTTGTTGATTGTTTGTTGTGGGTTTTGGTTTTATAGGTTTGACATAAATGATTATGTGACCGGGTTTGGGAATCCGGATTGGAAGGAGACTCATGAGGTTGCTGGAAAGACCGCTCTTGTGGTGACGAGTTTGTTGAAGAATGGGGCGGCCTGTGTTGGCAAAACTGTCATGGATGAATTGGGTTTTGGGTAATTTAGCAACATGTATATATTGTTATATTGCTGATTGTTTTTTACCCTAAATTGTAGTTGAAGATGTCAAAAGTGTTTTTTGAAATATGACTTCAGGATAACTGGGGAGAATGTGCATTATGGAACCCCAACCAACCCACGAATGCCGTCTCGTGTTCCTGGCGGCTCGTCTAGCGGTTCGGCTGTTGCTGTTGCATCTGAGCTTGCTGATTTTGCTCTTGGTATGTGTTCACCATTGTATATGCTGATGCTTTGAAATCAAATGGTGACATTCCCTTAAGTACTTAGAATGTGCTCATGATTGAGTGTGATCTTGCTGGTGAGATTGGTGTCATTTCTATGGGGAAGCTGATGAGTTAAGTGGATTTCTCTGCGGGAGAAAAAACGGATATGGATTGAAGTTTTTAAAGTTGGCAATCACGCTTTTCTATGTTTTGGCTCATTTGTTTGTGGAGCTATAAATATTGTAGGTGTTCCCTAATTTAGTTCTATCTACAGTCACTTAATATTTTGAATGGAGCTTTGTTAGTAGTACATTCTAAAATTCTAAGTTCCCATGTCAAACTCCTATTCCTGAATTACATGTGAAGAAATGTGCTGTAGTATTACTTATTGCAGCATCCAGCCCATAATCAATCTTTGAAAACTCTTGGTACTCTGACCATATACTACTAACAGTAACCTTTTTCTTTGAGATGAGTATCCTTGACTATTAGCTTTTCAAACGGAATATTTTTCTTTCTAATCACATATAGCTTTACCATGCTCTTTGTGAGGATATTGTAAAATGTTTATCCAGGCACTTATTACTTCCTTTTTAGAAATATTCTACTGGCCATTTCGGCTCATATATGAGACCGGTTATGATGTTATCCCCCTTTTGGATAGTATATACTAGCTGACTAACTGTTATAATTTTATAGGTACTGATACAGTTGGGTGTGTGAGAATCCCAGCATCTTTTTGTGGCATCCTTGGGTTCCGTCCATCCCACGGAGTTATATCTACTCTTGGAGTTCTGCCAAATTCACAAAGTTTAGACACTGTTGGTATGTAATGTTGGTATGTGAAGATAATACAGACTATAATCTGCCAAATGCCTCAAAGATACATATGCATGCATCAATGTCTGTTTTTCCTGCATTATTTAACTAAGTCTTATGCCATCCACAAGTTTAGGACTTTGCAGTTTCTTTTTGGAGTGTTTAAAACTTTCTGTCTAGCTTTCATTTCTGAGATTTCTTTATTGTGGTACTGATTTTTCGTATGTGACAAAATGACTTTTCAGGATGGTTTGCTCGTGATCCTTCTATATTACATCGTGTTGGGCATGTTCTGCTTCAGTTAAAACTGGTAGAACTTAGAAGGACAAGGCGCTTTGTTGTGGCGGATGATCTATTTCAGCTGTCTAAAGTTTCCCAGCAGAAGACTGTACATGTTGTTAGCAGAGTTGCCGAAAAGTTATCCGGCTGTAAGTTGTAGCTGCATGCTTCCTTATTGACCATTGGTCATTTTCATATCATTTGGTATGTGCTGTTGTGGGATCTATTTTCCGTAGGCGCGAAGGTGCGGCACTAAGCATCTTTGAGCTCAAGAATAGGTGGTTGGCCCGTTAACTATATTATCCGAAAAAGTAGTATTTTCCAGATTTTAATATATGGCGTTGGCGCTCTAAGCATAGTTGCACATTAAACACCAGTTCACATAAATTTTCTTCCTCCGCAAAGTATCGCCACGAGAATAAATTCCCAAGCACCTTTTCAAGCAACGCAAACAACTCTGGTTGGAGCCATAGATTCCCATATGGGCTTACAAGGCAAAAAGTTCTAAACCTTCATATGAAGGACTTGACCATGGACTGCAAGTTACTTTTCCCATTACCAGTGTTTGCTCCCCAAAGAGGACAAAAACATCTTGTTATGACTCGGATTTCCAATTTTGAGCCTGTTGGAGGGTGTGATTCACATGCGATCGCTAATTAGGAAAGGAAGCTAGCATTCATTTAACGGTTTCTAGAAGAAACAATCCTGAATTTTCAGGAAATTGGTTAAGCAGAGCCCTTTATACTTAGTCCATTTCAATGATAGTCCACTGGTCAAAACAGGGTAAAAGGAAGAGGGTGGAACTAATACTTTACTGAATGTGCAGACCAGCAACCAAAAAGTTTGAACTTTGGCCAGTATGTTGCTTCAAATGTGCCCAGCCTAAAAGGTTTCAGTGAACATTCGACAAACCTGCAGAATGGAATATCTACTCTGAAAGCTCTCTCTTCTGTGATGTCTTTACTGCAGAGGTAAAACACTTCCTTTGTGTCCTTTTATCCATTGCTGTATTAATACAGTATGAGAATTTTTCAATGAAGTTAGACATCTACATGTAAGAACCTTTGACATTGATTGTTGGACTTGGCTTGTTGTGGGACTTCTATTGTCAAGAGATCTTTTTTGACAGGTTCTGAATTTTGAGACTGATTTTATCATTTGATTATTCTGATGTTTGCAACGTGTGGACTTTTGTATGTTTTTGTTTTTGTTTTCAGGCCCCTTATACGAAGTGTGAAAGAAAAGACAAAATGTGCATTTTTGTTGCAGACTTTCATTCCTAGTTTTTCAGCCCTGGATTCTAACCTGTTGTTAGGTCCCTAATCATTCTTGTTATCCGCCCTGGAGTTAATCAACCTCAAATTGGTTTTCGGCAGTAGCTATGAAGAGATAAATGACATGTTTTAAATCAACACTGCTCATTTGATTGATAGATGTACTAAGTTGCGTGTAATAGAATCTTGGAAGTACTTTTCCCAGCACTGAGTTGGGACCTTACCAAGTGTCTTTTGAGGTACAGTGTTGTGGAGTCATATAGCTATCAGGGTCGACTCTTATGCTTGCATGATAATGTTGGAAGGTTAACCAGTGTGACTTTTTTTTTATTCCCCCTATGAAGCACCGCACTCCTATCTTTGGTCTATCGCTGAATTTGGTGGTGGTGGATTGTATTAAGAGGTCCCTGCAGTTCTAATTCGGGGATAAAGTGCAATGCCTTGACGTTCCTCCTTTCCATTTCCGAGCAATTTTGCAGCCGTTATGAAATAAGTTAGTGTCAGCTCTCGTTAGTTTCAGCTCTCGTTGTTTACAAAACTTAAGAAGATCAGCGCTCAGTTGATGCCTGCTGTAAAAAAAGTGTGGCTTCTCAATGTGAGGAAAACTATTTATAATTGAACATAATTAATGATAAACAAATCTGTACCCTCTAGAAAACTGACTCAACCTTTTCATATTTCTCTTTGACATGCATCAATGCATTCTACTTATGAAAAAGCTGTATTGTTTATATCCTTGCTGATGATAATCATCTAGCGCCCTAACCTGGCCTATGGACTACATGATATGGAGGCTTCCATTTGATTGGCCTCGAGCCTGTTTGCACGGTTGTATTATGTTAAAATATGACGTTTCCACCTTATGGACTGCATACTTGATCTAGAGGACTTCAGCTTCACTTTCGGAGTTGCAATTTCTGGGTTTCTTTTCTGGTATTGCTGCTCAATTTAGGTCGTGATTTCACTTTGACCATTTGTAATTCCTTTCAACTGCTTTCAGATATGAATTCAAAACGAATCATGAAGAATGGGTTAAATCAGTCAGGCCCAGATTAGGACCTGATGTCTCTGATCGTGTTCTTGCAGCAATTACCACTCCACATGAGAATATTAAATCTCTGTATAAAGTCAGGACCGAGATGCGAGCTGCTCTTCAGAATCTATTAAAGGTATGCTACGACTAAATTGCCCTGCTGAGAAAAATTACAAGTTAATGCTATGCAAGTCTTTTTGTTCTGCTGTAGCATAATCAGGACTCCTTACACTATGTGATGAATCAGTTAGGGAAGTGACCATTGCGCTGTTCGGTGTCTTGCAGCGAATTGTTGGGTTAATTGCTATTTTATCCCCCAACATACGACACCATAGCACATTTACCATCCAAAGAGATTTTATAGCAAAATCCTCTTCCTACACATGGCAGGGATAGCACCCATTATTTAGCCCCAGCGACAACCGTAAAGTCGAGGGCAATCTCGGTACTTCACTTAAATAAATGGGTTTTGCAACTTAAAACTTTAGGGATATTTTTGCTAAGTTTGACGAAGACATATATTAACAAATGGGTGAAGTTCTTTCTCACTCTCACTCTTATTTTTTCTTGCCTTCTCTCTCTCTTTCTGAGCTCCCTTTATCACACACACACACTCTTGTAAGAATCTTAATCTCCCGCAAAATCACTCACTCTCATATCTCGAACTCTTAGCAGCCCAACAACATGAGGGTGGTTATCCGTTTCTAATGGGCCTAAATGACAGTTTGTCCAATGTTTGATCTCAGATCCTTACCATGGATCCTCTCCCAGACATCAACTACACGCACACACACACACACACACACATATAGGTTTTCTGGAACTGTCAACTACGATCTTCGGCAAAGATTTCATGGGCAGTTGACAATCCAGGGAGAAGATTTTGTGGGTGTGCTCAGTACAAAGTATAATCCAATTTTAAACCCCAACAAAAAAGGTAGCCGAGCCGAAGGAGTTCTCTCAAATAGAATTTGTGTATCAAAGGAGAAAAGCTAGCTGGAGGCCCTTGAAAAATCGAAGAGAATGATCTAAAGAAAAGTGGCAGAAAAGAAGCCCATGGATAAGGGCACATCCCACAATAACCTAAGCCAATTGGGCTCTTAGTTTCAGGTGAGTTACTGTTCGATCTATAAAACTTGTCATCTTTAAGGGGCATACCTTTACAGCCGAACGACTTCTGGGCTACCCTGTGAAAGATGAGGAAAAAAAGCTTCCATTGAGAGGACGAATGTCGCTCCATTAGGGTCTTCTGCCTGAGAAGGTTGCTGTAATGCAGGAAGTGGCATCTTTACCGAGATTTGAAGTAATTCCCCCAAAATTTGGAGTAAAGTTACAGAACAAAAAAATTGAGCAAAAAATTGCTGAGGAAAGAAAACTATACTTTGGGGAATAATTTTGCAAAAACCATAAAATTCAGTTTTTCTGAAAATAGCCTCCAAACTTTGGGTTATAAATTTGCAGATAAGGGTTTATATGGGTTATAAATTTGCAGATAAGGGTTTATATCAAGATGTTTTTAGTAGTAAGGTATAATGGTGCTATCCCTGCCATATGTGGGGGGAGGATTTTGCCATTAAATTTCTTTGGGGATGATCGTGGTAACGTGCGATATGTGGGTGGATAAAAATGCAATTCATCCCGAAGTGTTTATCTAGATCCATGAACGTCTTTAGAGAATCCTTGTTCTTTTAGAGAGAAAATAGGGATAATTATAGTAGTGTCCTTGAGGTTAGGGTGAAATTACAGTAAAGGATAATAAGTTTCAAAAGATATCAGCCGTGTCCTTACGTCGTTAGTTCGTTAAAAAATCGTATATTTTGATGATGTCACCTGATACGTATTTTAAAATACCAATACTGCCCTTATTACAGATTTAAATTCTATTTTTTTAATGTGTACTTTTTTTTTCCTTTTGATAAAGTCAAGATTTGCATTTAGGGTTCAAACCCTAACTTTCTCTCTCTCTCCGCACAACCCCGTAGCCGCCCCCCACCTCGACGGCATGGCGTTGGTCTGCCGTGAGGGGGTGGGTGGAGGGGGTGGGGTGGGGTGGGGCGGGGGGGGCGGGGGTAACGAAGGCGGGGAGAGGGTGGGGGTAGCAGAGGCTGGGTAGGGGAAGTTGGAAGGGGAGAGAGAGAGAGGTGTTTATGCAATCTGTTTCCAAAAAAAAAAAAAAACCAGGCAACCAGACCAAGAACAAAACACACATTTGAAAAAAAGGGTTTAAATCTGTAATTTGAAAATAAAAAGGCTTAATTGTTGTTAGAGAGATCCTAATGTAGAAATTAGGGTTATATCAACCCAAATTTGAAAGACAGAAATAAATTAGGGTTTAAATCCAAATTAGGCTGGAATGGCATTTGAGACTTACATTACAAAGTGACGGGCATTTTGGTCATTTTATCCAAACCGTTACGTATTTTGGTATTTCCGTTCAGTCAACGGACATAAGTGTAATTTGTCCAAACCAATGGGCACGCCTGTAATTTCACCCTAACCTCAGGGACACTGCTGTAATTATCCCGAGAAAATAATTTTAGATTGTTGATCAATGGCAATAATTGATTTATCGGAAACCATTTTGAATTAAAGCGTAAACTTAAAATTCAGTTGTCTTATTACGGTTGACAATATGACTTGGGAAGTGGAAGATCTGGAAGTTGGACTACTTCAATGCTAGTTGATGTTGTAAGGTATAACTAGCAGTCTAACAAATTTAACATCATGAGAGGCTATGAGAATGCTATTTGGTTGACTATAAGGTGGGGTGTTCACATCTATATTACATGGACTCTTCAAAATGCGTGAAGTACCCGTGTCGGACACTCAACACTTGATGTGTCTGACTCATCTAATAGGAGATGCAACTTAGAACACTATCGTATATTGTTTCTTTCAGTTCGTTATTGCTTTGAGATGATAGAAGTTTTAAAGTAAGACAATATGTGCCACATAAAACACCATGTTAATTAAGGAATAACTAAAAAAGAACAAGAGATAGGAATACTTTGCCGTGTTCCCATGTTTTGTTTTTAAAAATTAGACAAATCCGACACTTGGACAGGTATCTGACTCAGACACTCGTACTGTGTCCATATAACATAGGTTTAAAGCGTATTCCAGCATTGAGTTGGATTGAGTTGTTATAATTTAGTTAGACCGTCACCTATCACCTGAGCTAATCTTTTTAATGAATACTAGTTGATCTTTTCTGTGACAGCAAGTATAAAAGATTTGTGCACTGTGCATCTGTCAGGCATTTAGTATTTCTCAGGAACTGAGGCTGGATCATGTTAGCTTTGCAGGCATTCTAACAGTATTGTTATTTTGGGGACATCTTGAGCTATTGTCTTTTGCAAATTTGATACCGAATCTTTTGTCAAGATAGTTCACATACATGAGGACTTTCTTGCACTCTCCCTTTATAACTTTTGCAAAAATAGTTACTAGTTTGGAACAGTTACTGCTGTAAATTGTTGTTGCTTTGTATCCAACAGGTTTTTATATTGCTTATAGTCATCACCATGATTTCCTTTTTCTGTTTCGAAAAAGTTTCATATAAGTTTTATCAATAAAATGGTTGGGTTGAAGAACGAAGCATACAATGCAATAGTCTTCACCCAAAGATTTTGGAATGCTAACGACTCAATAGTTCTTTATCAAACAAATAGAAGAATTCCAAACAAAAGGCCTGATATACCTAAATCTAATGCTGAGAAAATGAAGTGTCAAACAGTTGACGAGTAACATTAAGTGTAAAAATCTTTCAGATTTGTGATGATTCAAGATTCTCAAGATCTTCATTTACAGCCAAATGATCGTCAATTCAAGTGGCAGGTTTTGAATTTCATATCTGATCTTGTAATGTTTTGACAGATTTCAGTGATCAGTTAAAAGTGTCCTTCAAGCTAATTGTAAACATCAGTTTGTTTGATTAAAATTGGAATGATCTTGTATATCATGATTTTTGATGATTCAAGATTCTTGAGATCTTCAACATTAGGAGAGTTGGTTTTACAGTTATTTGGTCCAATATGTGGATCTCGTTACTTCATATTTATGATTCTGATTCTGTAGTTGCATGGTGATGATCTTTACGATATAGTTATTAAAGGCGCGCCTAGGCACAAAGCACAGCCAGGTGCAATTTAGAGCCTCACCTAGCCCTAGGCGCAGCCCCTTAGAAAGGTGCACCCGTTTTGCACCTAGGCATAAGGCACTAGGCTCATTCCAGGCGCGCTTTATCTATTTTTGTTTAAAACATACTAATTCAGTGAGTTTTTTTTGGTGGTCTCTGGAGACAAATAGCATTAACAAAGTAATCACATAAGATCTTGAATTAAAGTGTTGTAAGTCATAAAGAAGGAAAGATCAAAGTGTTTGCGGAAGAACACTTAATTGCATCAATGCACTTTTAGCAGATATGATCTGTGAAATTTGTGTAACATGTAGAAGACTTGAGATTCCATTTTGGACAAGCGAATTTCCGAGTTACAGAATCTTGACAACTGAGTTGCTAAACTATAAGATGCCATGTTTTACGCTGTTGAAACTTTTTTTCAATAATTTTGATGCTATAGGAATTAGTTAGTATACTTCATGTACTATAAGCCTTGCTTCCTTGCGCCTCGCACCTAGGCTCCACGATACCTTTGCACCTTGTGTGCGCCTGCTCCTTTAACAATAATGCCTTACGATACTTGAGACATAATTTTGCATAATTTTGTATGTCATGCCCATTGCCTCTTTTAATTTCATGTCCATTTTGTTATCTTAGGATGATGGAATCTTAGTTGTGCCAACGGTTGCTGACCATCCGTTGAAACTCAACTCTAAGAAAGGTCTCTCTGCTGAGTTCCATGATAGGGCATTTGCTCTGTCGAGCATTGCAAGTATGTCTGGCTGTTGCCAGGTAACTTCACATCCAGGCTTTTCTTTGATACACTACAGTTGGGAGTGGGGCTAATTCAACATCCATTTGTCACTAAAAGATGCAAATAGTGAGACTTCATAACTCTTAGTGACAACATGGTGTCAATTTAGACTCATCTCAAGTTGTAGTATACTTTCCAGTTTCATGGACTACATTCTTTTTGACTTATTATTCCAGGTTACAATTCCATTAGGAAAGCATGAAGATTGCCCAATCTCTGTTTCATTTGTTGCGTGTCATGGGGGTGATAAATTTCTCCTCGATACCGTCTTGGATATGTACTCCTCTCTTCAAGAACAAGTTAGCATTGTTTCTAATTCGCCGCCATCTGCGGATACTAATGGCAACATGGATGCCTCAGAGCTGTTGAAAGAAAAGGTTTGAAATGCTACCCGTAGTGTGATTATGTAAAGCTTAAACAAAATGAATGGCCTTATATCATAGGATTTGTCTTACCTACTAGTGTGAAATTGAGAATAAGTTACTCATGTTTCTTTTAGATTTTCATGTTATAATAATTTTTGTTTATTAAGCATCAACAGTAATAAAATTTTCCTTGCGTTCCTGCCCCAGGGTAAACAATATACTCCGCCCAAACCCACACCCGCACGCACGCACCCAAACCCCCCCCCCCCCCAACATGGTGTGTGTGTATATGTGTGTCTGTCGTTTCAAAACCGTATCTTACACGGACTCTTCACAATGCATCAACTCCCTGTGTAAGGGGCTCAACGCTTCTGTAAGGGTTGGATTGCGGTCGATACTTCTTTGAAGAGCATATTGTGTATGATCCTTTTGTTGTATAAATGCTTTGAAATGAGTGAAGTTCCTAGTTGAAACACTCTGCCATGAAAAGTCCAGTTTACCATAACAATAGGGATTAATAATAGATTGCAACATTTTGACTTCTTCCCTTCCTTTTGGGACTTTCGAATAAGATAAACCTAGTTCTCTGACATATCTGAACCCGAGAGTAGGCCATCATAGACAATGTAGTCATCTCTATAAATTGTAGTAGATATTGCAGCTATTATTGTTTTGAATTTTGATGTTTGATTGTAATGTTTTGTTGATATGAGTAGCACGTTCATGTAATGTTATGTCAACTTTTCTATCATTAATTGCTTTTGACAGATAGTTGTTTGCTTCAGAAGCTATTTCTCTCATAATTCTGTTGATTGCTTTTTCTCTGTCTCTTTACTGAATTTGTGAGAAATCAACATGCTCCTCATATTGACTTGAGTGTTCCTTTTATTCCCGGAAACCTCGTTGCAGGGTAATGCTGCATTTAAGGGAAGACAGTGGAATAAAGCTGTTAGTTACTATACAGAAGCTATAAAAATGAACGAATCAAATGGAACTTACTATTGCAACCGGGCAGCTGCTTACTTAGAATTAGCATGGTATGCCTTCTTTCTCTTTGTTGGGTTATGTGGCCGAGGATCTTCTTTTGTATCTTAAAGCTTGCTCTTTTGACGGAAAACATCTTTCCAGCTTTAAACAAGCTGAGGAGGACTGCAGCAAGGCAATCTCACTTGATAAGAAGGTCCGTTAATAACACAGGATAATTATATATGTTTTGTACCACAAAAGAGGCAATTTTTTTCTTTTTAAATGGTAAACAAAGAGAAAATTTGTAACGTACTTATTCATGAATGCCAAGTTTCGCTTGTAATTTAGATATCTGAGCTTCGAAACATGGTGTTTGACCTATTATTGTGGTTGAACAAAACTTTTTTACTTTGCCCAAAAAGATATAAAATGTGCTTGCCCATTGATGGAGACATGAAATTAAATTCTTTGATTGGTCTTTGCAGGCTGTGAAGGCATATCTGAGGCGAGGAACAGCTAGAGAATCACTCATGTTTTATAAGGAAGCTCTTCAAGGTAAGGACCTTCAGACTACGGTATAAAGTGAGGTGCCTCTTCTGTAAAATCTTCCATACTAGCAATTTTCTCATACTAACTTGGAAGACACTTAGTACATGTCACCTCTAATATCATACTCTATATGGTTCATATTATTCTTGACTAGCGACATAGCTAAGTTCCGAGCCACTCCCTCACTGACATACCACTGTTTTTTATGTCAAGTCGGGGAGCTTTAGCAGTGCCTCAGCCCAAAAAGAAAAAACAAACAAGAGAAGAAGTGTTGGGACTTGAAGTTGTATTTTCACATTATCAGCCTACATCTTGCTGTCTAGATTCAAGGGGCAAAGAGCATGCACACAGTTGCAGTTTGGTTGTAACATATATGCAATCTTGCTGCAGGTCTTGTATGATGTATGTTGCATTAGCTCTTTTTATCCAGACATTTGTGCCAACTTTTGCGTCTCATTGTCATTGCAGATTTCATGCATGCACTTGTCCTAGAACCGCAAAATAAGGTTGCCAATCTCGCAGAGAAGAGGCTAAGGAAATTGATCAGATGATGCTTTGTTCTTTTGCTCTCTGTCAGCAACTCAACCTCTGCACCCTTATGGGGGCTGTATTCTTTCACAGATGTTTCAAACGAAACACAGTAAAAATGGTGACTTTTTTCATTTTTGCTTTCAGAGTAAGAGTGCTATATCAAATTTTGTGGCATATTCTTGTTTGAACTGAGAAATTATAGCTCATTTCGGCTGCAAGCACATGTAGCAATTTTTGGCTGCCAATTTGTGAAATTCGACACACATCAAGATGTGTGTAAGATATCAACGGAAGGAGCTTTTACCCTTTGTAATTCTTAACTATGTTCATCGTGTCATCTAATATTCATGGGTAAATAACCAATATACTTACTCGCGTCCCACGAGAATTGCACTCATTTGACTTATACAAAGTTTAAGAAATTTGGTAAACAGTGTCAAGTTTCCTAAAATACCCTTGGACGCTCTTTTCCATTTTTAACTTTTTGTTTGCAGAATACCCTGCTTCCTTTTCTCTCTCCACCCCCCCTTCTCCTATGTTGTCTTGTTCCCTTCCCTTCCTCCTCTCTCCCTTTTCCCCCAAATCTTCTGAAGAGCTTTCAGCTTTCTGGAACCGGGTTGCCAAATCTGATTTGTACTTAATTTTCTTGTGATGGAACAAAATCTGGAACCTAATCTTAAGAACCTTTTAAACTCGAGTAAGAAACTTGAATCAGAATTAGTCGTCTTCGAGTTCCATTGTCATCTTCAAGCAGCTATGGTCATCGATAACTGGCAGTGGTTGTTGACGGAAGGCGGTGGCTGTTGATAGGAGACGATTAGGTGGTGCCTTGGTGGGGTCTTCGACGATTGCGTAGCAGCAATGCTGGTGGTGGTTGAAGGAAGTGATAGGGTGGTGGTGGGTCGAAAAAAGATGGTGGTAATGGTTGAAGCAGACGGAACGGTGGTTGGTCAAAGATGACAATGGTGGTGATACGGTACAAGTATCAATGGATGGTGAGAGAGGAGACACGAAGGAGAGAGAAGTTGGGGATTGGTGGAGGTGCAGAATGGAATGAACTGAACTTTTGACGTGGAAGCGTAGGATGGATTATTTTGGAAGTCATCCCCCCAAAAATGGAAGCCAACGATGACTCTCATGATCCATCCATCTCACGCTAAAGCTCCGGACATGAAATCGCATCCCTTTGCCAGATATAAGCAACAGACTCCCACAACTGCATATCTAGTTTGTTTGGGCACTTGGTCTTTCTCAACCAAGACTCCCCAAACAAGCTCTCCGCCCAACAAACAGATCAAACCTGAATCCTCTCTCTCCTCTCCCAAAAACAACCTTGGAAGACATTGATCCTAAAAAGGAGTCGGAGATCCCATATTAAATTGCAAAAACTGTCATCCATTGATTCAGTCTTTGATTGAAGATTTGAAGTATTTGTACGAAAGATGGTTACATGCTTTAGTGTTACTGCGTCCCGGGATCGGCTATACCGCTATTCCTTCGCCTACGCCGGCCTCCGTTCGGTGTCAACCGATTTGGGTGATGGCACCATCATGCATTGTTGGGTGCCCAAAAAACACAAACATGGGAAGCCGACCCTCCTCCTCGTGCACGGCTTCGGCGCCAACGCAATGTGGCAGTACGGCGAGCTCCTCCGCCACTTCGTCCCACGGTTCAACGTCTACGTCCCGGACCTCCTCTTCTTCGGGGACTCGACCACGACAAGGCCGGAGCGGACGGAGCAGTTCCAGGCGCAGTGCGTGATGAGGCTGATGGAGTTGCATGGGGTGAGTAGGATGAGCTTGGTGGGGATAAGCTACGGCGGGTTCGTGGGGTACAGCATGGCGGCGCAGTTTCCCGAGGCGGTGGAGAGGCTGGTGCTGTGCTGCGCTGGCGTTTGCGTGGAGGAGAAGGATATGGAGGAGGGTTTGTTTAGGGTTTCGGATTTGGAGGAGGCGGCCAGCATTTTGACGCCGCAGACGCCGGACAAGTTGAGGGAACTGATGGGGTTTGCATTTGCCAAGCCTTTCAAGGGGGTGCCCTCTTGCTTCCTCTCGGATTTCATTCATGTATGTCCCTCTGTCTTTCTCATATACGCTTTGATATAGAACGCAATATTGGTGCAGTTTTGCTACCAACTACAGTAATTATTATTTAAGGTTTGGGTATTGGTTCACTTTTCCCCCATAACGCTTAATCAAACGAATGCATACGCTCAGAAATTGGAAAAAAATCGTAGGTGCACTCAAAATTCAGGTTGGCAGAGTACAAAGGAGTGATGCCTTCTATCTTTTAATGGCAAAGATGGTGGAAAGGGCATCCGAGATGTCAATGAACCATATTTAGTCCAAACTGAGCTTCAAAGTGGGGTTTATTGTCCGAGATCAATGGAAGGTATTGTCAGATAATGGAAGGTATTACACACTATTAACGGAGGATTGAGGACTCGATCTTATTACCAGTGCTTTCCTGAGGTTTAAAACTCGGTGTTGTAGGGAAAAGATTTGAACTTTGTCACAATGTAATATCTTCTTCTCAGGCTCTGTGTAGGCTAAGATCTACCTGATTTATTCCTTTCTTTTTCTCGTATCTACCATTGCGATAGAAAGGAAAACGGACTCGCTCATATTCTGCAGTACCCCTTGTTAATAGTCCGCCAGTATGAAAAGATTTCAATGTTAATGAGTAGCTGATTGTCCAATAGATTGCACGCAAGCCTAGCCCTCGATCAAGTGCGAGTGTTTTTCACGAAAATCCTTGAGCACCTAGGCCCCAGCACGCCAAATCCTACAAAATGGTGAGCCAGTGATGGGGGAAACAAGAAAAGGGAGCTAACTAAATCTTGATTCCACGATTCAGATAACTGCCATCTAATATTCCTAATTGTCTACGAGGACATGCAGGTGATGTGTGCAGATCATGTAAAAGAGAAAAGGGAACTAATTCGAGCAATACTCAAGGGTCGTCAGCTTTCTAATATCCCTAAGGTCACTCAGGTAATTAGTTTACAGTATTAGCAAAAGCATCCAGTTATGTGCAAGTATATTCGGTAAATAATATATATATATATATATAT